>NESQ01000101.1:0-260191 GCA_003070745.1 Tuber borchii
TCTATGGTGAAGTACGGGAGTTAGAAGGGTAGCAGGCAAATAGATATTAGATAGGTGTATCAAAACTCTATCGGTTGAATTCATGCGGTGACTTGATCCTCCGTAATTAGCGAATATAATTTGTATGAGGTAGCGACCTGAAATTTGCTAATTTTCGGAAAAAAAAATACCGGCATAAGTTTCGTAGGTTGCACAGGGGGTGAGAGCGTCCGTAGTTAACTAAGGGATGCCAAGGAAACGCTAAGATTTCCAGACAGTCTTGCAACGCCCAAGTAGCACTAGTTGCCAATGCTAGAGTCCAGTTTTCAACAGGGGAATGATGAAGACTGGCCGACCAAAAGCAGGATTTTATAGGAAAAAAACAAAAGAAAAAGGCCAATTGGCCAAAATTGGAAAATAAAAAAAGATACACATCGCTGATCCCCATTCATCACTCACCAGGATTCGCCGTTCCGTACTCAAGCAGGGTACCGATAATTGAAGATTGCCAGCATATTACCTCTCTGATTCCTACAGATCCAATATAATAAGATTACCAGGTTGAGTACTGTACAGTGTGGCGCAATATGAAAAGAATTTTGAGTAGAGAGTAGCCTTTAGGAGCGAAAATGCCATGCTTGTTCGCCATGGGATTCCTTTTCAAGGGGTTTGCCCCTTTGAAGAAGATAACCACTGAGGGGTGTTGTGCAGTAAAAAATTATGAATAATACTTTTATTTTAAGTTTTACCTGCACCAACTGATAGTCTGTACAAGAAACAGCTCACCCCCCCAACAAAGCAACTTGTGAAACAGAAGTTAACCTCTTCAAAACGTCTCAATGCCACAAGCCTGGCAGTATGCCTGTAATACTTTTTATTAGATTTTCAAGGAAGTAATCAAAGGCTGATATAAAGGTAAAATTTGTCTCTTTTCCCTGTAACAAAGTCATTTCACAAATAGGCTAATAAAAATTTAATACATCTAGTCAACATTGATTTATTTATAACTCTCCTAACACCAGTACCTCGATTTTTAAAATATAACCCCCTCAGCCAACATCTAGAAAACTCTTCTAAACATAAGTCACTCAATCCCAACTAACTCACGCTTTCAAAATCTCTGACCAAGCGAAACTAGTTTGGGGGCTCATAAGCCCAAATCTGGTACCATGAATGCAAGGACTATGGTATCAAAATTGTTGTAACTCACTCTGAAACCTAGCCCAGACGTTGAACCACTTCATAATCCTGTCTTTCCCGATGCCTAATCTATCTGTCGAATTTCCTTCCTTTATACCCTCCGGTTCCACCACTAATATTATTTGCTTAGTCTAGTGTGTTCCGCTATCGCAGTCTAATATTTATCTTAGATCGGCCCTCCGTATCTTCGAGATCCCAATTTCCTCCAACCTCACCCGTGCTGTCAGGGTTAGGGTTCTGGGTATAGTTCGGCTTCAACGGGTATCTACCCTGGATTAGCCCCGTGGCCGTTCAGAGATTTTAAATTCCTCCGATGCCGTGGTCCTAGTTGGCATTGCGATTCTACCGAGGGATTGGGCTGACATTGGTATTCTGCTGAGGATTATAGCTGGAATTAGGATTTCTTTCAAGATTCCAGACAGGATTGGGATTCGAACAACATTCCAACTAGTATTAGGGTTTCGCTGGCTGTTAGGGCTTGGCAATGAATCGGTGGTCGTGCTATCTGGATATCTGCTATGATATCTACAATATTCTGTGTACGATTATGTGGTGTAGGAGCGAAATCTTCTGGGACAGCTGAAAAAAAAATGAAAGAAAGAGGTATCAAGAGAAAGTTGTATTTGGTGGTCTACACATTGACAACAATGGAGACAGCTCCCTTAAATACAGAACAGAATATGTGAGACTACTCTGGGTATCTCATCACTATGATCACAGTATATCCCTAACTTGGTATGTGTCCTTTCTTCCTCATATTTGCCCACTATCCTCAACCGCTCCCTTCTCCGTTCACTTCCCCACTTTCCCACCTCAGCCCCACTTGGTATCTTCTTCACCGAGTAGTTACTACGGTGAATTGTCCGAGATCATGCTCATATTCGCTAGGAAGGTATGATGTCCGGGGACCACTGAGTGAGTGCCGGTGATAAACAATACTTCCCCTCACCGGTACTCGCTCGTGGGTTTTCATATTTGTTAATCCGGCTATCGTTTGCTGAGTATTGTAGTGTAATGATCGAGTGGTCAGTTAGCCCTAGCCCGAGGTTGTGTTTTGTGAAGAAAGGCTGTGGAAGTACTTTTATGAAAATATCGGCGGTGATATCTGCAGTTGGGCAATAGGTGAGTACGATTCTCCTGTCTTCAACATGCGCTCAGATAATGTGGGACTGGATATCGATATGCTTTGTCTGCTGATGATATTCTGGGTTATGGGCTAATGCGATTTCCCCCTGATTGTCGATATAGATATATTTCATTTGGTTCATATGCTTCCTTGCTCCAAGATCGTATAGTATTGCTTGCATCCATAACGATTCTTTAACACCTTGTGTAAGGGCCATATATTCGGCCTCAGTCAATAATAACGCTATAGTGCTCTGTTTCTTACTGTTCCAGGAGACAGCTGCACCATTCAATACAAATGTGTACCCTCCAATCGACTTTCTATTCTGATCTGATCCCCAATCAGAACCGGTAAAGCCAGCCCCACATCCCCCATCTTCTCCAATCCTATAATAGAGTCCACGGTTTTGAGTACCCGCCAGGTATCGAAACACTCTTTTAACCGCAGTCCAGTGAGCTGAACTGGGGTTAGTGCTGAATTGACTAACATTTGAGACAGCAATTGGCGATATCAGGGCATGTTCACAACATTGCGTACATCAAGGACCCCACTGACGATTGGTATCTGTGACTTTCCGATTCAGATACTTCATAGCCTGGAGTAGCTTTTTCTAGTTTGGTAAGTGGATCGGCTGGAGTGGGTGCTGGATTGCAATCGTGCATTCCATAATAGTCTAGTATTTTTTGTGTGTATTTCTACTGTGAGAGGTACAGTTTCCTCTATTACGTATCGCGTTCAATCTCTAGTCCGAGAAATAATTGCAGTTCACCTAGATCTACCATGTGCAATTCCTGTTGGAGCTTGGTCCGAATCTATTGGATATGGTCCTTAGTAGGAGCGACGAGAACTATGTCATTGACATAGAGAAGAATAATAACTGGTTTTTGGTAGTTTACAAACAAACTATGGTCGGAATTGCTGCGTATAAAATTATGAGTAAGAAAGAAGTGATGTATTCTGCCGTACCAGGCCCAGGGCAATTGCTTGAGCCAATAGATTGATTTGAGGAGCTGGTAAGCCATTAGTCTGTGGTAGTGGTGTGAAGTTGAAGTCGCAGGTATAATGATTTCCTCAGGAATCTCCATGTATACTATTTCCTCGAGTTCACTATTCAGAAATGCTGTCTTCACATTCATTCCGTGAATCTCCCAATCACTCTCGTAACATAGTGCTAACAGTAGGCGTATGGTATTGAATTTAGCTACCTGGGCGAACGTTTCGTGGTAGTCTATCTCATGCTTCTGGCTATAGCCTTTAGCTACCAGCCGAGCTTTGTAGGGTCCGTCACCTTTTCTCTTGAATAGCCAGTGACATCCAATTGCTGTACGGTTCGCTGGCAAGGGTTCTAAGACCCATTATTCATTGGCTACCAAGGCAATGAGTTCTTCCTCCCATGCCTGCTTCCACTGTGCTTTCTCACTACAACTCAGTGCATCAGTTAAGGATTGTGGCTCTGACTCGCTCGAGTTTGCAACTAGTGCAAAATGAACTCCTGAATAAACAAGTTCTCACTCTCTATTCTTCTGAGATCTCCGCAATCTACTTTTATCAGCCAGACGTGAACTACTATCACTCGCCTCTTGGTTTGTCTCCGGAGTACTAGTATTATTTGACTGGGCTCGGTGCGGTTGTAGGATAATTGTATCTTGTAAGTTCGTAGTGGAAGAGAAAGGTTTCCTGTTGTGCCGAGGGGTAATAGGGTCAAGCGGTTGGAAATTGGGTGAATTCTCACTAACATCATCTGACAGGTTTTTGTATGTTGGTTCCCATTCACCTGTCATAAACATCGGTCCCCCTCTGACTACTGTTGCTGATTCATCAATTATCATATCTCGGGAGAGGATCGTCTTCCTGTTAATAGTATTGTATAGTTTATAAACTCGAGTCCCAGCATCCTCCTTGTATCCTACCAATACACATTTAACTGAGTTAGAATTCAATTTTTGTCGAGTTTCTTTTGGGATATGAACCCATGCAGTTGAACCAAATACTCGGATATGGCCAATTCCCGGTGTGGTTCCCGTCCAGTGTTGGAGTGGGGATATGTCTTCATGACTTCCTGATGGTAGGCAATTTTGTATATGCGCAGGAGTAAGTTCCGCATATCCCCAGAATCTCATATCGAGATTAGAGTCTTCCAGCATACATCTAGCACTCTCTATAATAGTATGGTTCATTCGTTCTGCTAGGCCATTTTGTGATAGGGTATCAGGTGGGCTAATAATATGTTGTATTCCTGCCTCAACTCTGTAGATTTTGAATTTACCATTTATCTATTCTCCACCGCCATTGCTCTGGAGAGCCTTGATTTCCTTCACACTCGCTTTCTCTGTCCTGGCCTGATATACTTGAAATACACCAAGTGCCTTATTCTTGGTAGGAAGAAGGCAGATACTGAAACGACTGCTTTTCTCGTCGGTAAATGTGATGAAGTAACCTTCCCCTATTATACTAGGAGTTTGCATCGGTCAATAAATAACTGAGTGGACAATAGTCAAGAGCTCTCGTGGCTTCTGTCTTGCTTTGGTTTGAACCTCCTTATGCTGTCTACCTGTAACGAAATCTACTATTATCTCTGCTACTCATTATACTGACGTTGGATATTGCCTATCTAGGATTCCCTAGTAATGTATATTCCATGCTTGTACTTTCCTTATTGTTATAGTTTCCTATTGGGTAGTACCTTCCTTTACTCGCTTATTTGCACCCTTTGGTTTTGTACCCAATTAGGATACTCTATGCTTTCCTACTATGTATTACTGGATTAATACATCAGTAGCGATCTCTTGTTTGTTTTAAATCATTAGTTGTTTTGTTAGTTATATCCTGTCGCTTCTATGACCTTGTTTAGGACTTAGAAGTTTCGCTACTCATGTAGCTTTGCATTTTGATATTTGCTTTTGGACAGGATACTTGGTTATATTTTATTTATATTTAAAGAGCTCGAGATCCCCTAAGGATTCGAACTCTCAAGCCTCACAGGAACGCTCTTCTTTAATATACTACAAGTTGAACGGTCACTCTATTAGTCCCTCATCTTTCTTATATGTCTTACAGAGATTCCAGCCGACGCTTCTACTCCTGTCCTTCAGTATCTCCGGATCTCCCTCTGGGAATCTCGCGATACCTAGGAGCAGGTTACATTTTTTGACCAAGACTTAAGTACACTCTTTGATCTCGGCATAGGACTGATCACCGTTCGCCTCCCTTGACCCTGCAGTACCGGTACACCTCCTTGTCTCTTGAAAGGCCTAGAGCAGACTCCTGGCGAGAACTGCTCACCCCAGATAGCAACCATTTCGCTTCCAAAAGACCCCAAAGGACGCTTCACCAAAGCTCCTGCAGCGCCATCAGGATCCTCAGCTAAGCCAAAGCCTGCCGGTCCAGCAAAGAAAACAGCTCCACCACCTGCGCCAGAACCTGACCCGCCCCAAAGCCAAGACCAGGAATCGTCAGAAGAAGAATCAAGCAGCGAAGACGACGCCCCAGAAAACAACCCACAAGACAGCGAAAACCAAGAAGACCAAGAGGACCAGGAACCTGACGAAACCCCTGACCAAGAACAACTACATCAAGAAGAAACACCCAAGCCTGACCCAGACCAAGGCCCTGACCCAGCAAGACAAGCACCACCTAGCCAGCCATCTACAAGACCATTAAGCCCTGACCAAGAGCCGCCTCCACCCCAAAGTCCTTGACCACCACCAAGCCCCAGACCCGCAGCTATGTCTCTCCAACCAGAAGGCAGTAGCCGCCCCAAATGGCCAGCACCATTCTTCTATACAGGAGATGGAAAAGACCGAGACCCATTAAGAATTAATTCATTGTTCAATACAGTCCGCCGCTACATATCCAGCTATGGAATCCAAGACACAGACCCTGAAGCGTTGTAGTACTATGGAGCCTACTGCAGAGATAAGGCTCTCGAGAAATTCACCCAGTATGACAACAGCCAAGCAGCGAAAACTGTGGAAGGACTCAAGAGAAAATTCGAAGGATATTTCCTACCTTCTATATCCACTGATACAATCTATGAACAATGGCTTGCAGTCAAGCAGACTACTAATAGAGAGACAGCGCAGATAACGGATACAGTCATCTCCCTTGAAACCCTCAGAGACAGCCTACCTCCAGGAATGATTTCTGACTACTCAGCAAAACAAAGACTCCTGGACGCCATGGACATCAAACTCAAGCGAGATGTCAAACCCCATATCACCTCAGATACCTCTTTCGACCAGCTAGTTGAAATCGCTGTGAAAAGAGACTCAATCCCTCATTCTACAGGAGTCTATGGTAACAGAAATCAGCACACCAACGCTATATCCAATGCAGTCTCGCATCCCAAAGCTAAAGAACCTAGAAACAACACCCAAGGACCTCCCCAACGCTTCTCAAACAACACCTCCCAGCACACCAAGCTATCCCCTGAGGAAAAGGATAGAAGAAGGCGAGAAGACCGATACTACTATTGCGGAAAAAAAGGACACTACTCAAACGATTGCTATGAGAAGAAAGGAAATCAGCACAACAATCGAGGATATAACCAGAGAGGAAATGGATGAAGAGGAGGAACAGAGAGAAGAGGAAAACCCCGCCTACCACACTCAAGAGGAAGAACATGATACCCTTACAGTCACAAATACTTCCAACCATGTAGGCCTATCTGGAACCGCCAATAGAGCCCCTGAAGCCTACATTACAGTCAATGGCCACAAAGTGAAGGCCTTATTCGATACAGGAACCATGGGAGATAACCTAATCTCTGGAAAATTCGTCTCCACCTTCCAAATCCCTACCAAAGACCTCGATACTCCTATCAGATTGAAAATGGCGGTTAAAGGATCTCGCTCAACCATCAATTATAAGGCCCAACCCTTGATCCAAGTAGAAGATGAAAAGGGCGACATTACCGATGCCTTAGTCTGCTCTCTAGACAACTATGACATCTTTTTATAAATGCCATACCTGACCGCCTGTAACCTGCTCCTAGGTATCGTGAGATTCCTAGAGGGAGATCCGGAGATACTGAAGGACAGGAGTAGAAGCGTCGGCTGGAATCTCTGTAAGAGATATAAGAAAGATGAGGGACTAATAGAGTGACCGTTCAACTTGTAGTATATTAAAGAAGAGCGTTCCTGTTAGGCTTGAGAGTTCGAATCCGTAGGGGATCTCGAGCTCTTTATATACAAATAAAATATAACCAAGTATCCTGTCCAAAAAGGAAATATCAAAATGCAAAGCTACATGAGTAGCGAAACTTCTAAGTCCTAAACAAGGGCATAGAAGCGACAAGATATAACTAACAAAACAACTAATGAAATAAAACAAACAAGGGATCACTACTGATGTATTAATCCAGTAATATATAGTAGGAAAGCATAGAGTATCCTAATTGGGTACAAAACCAAAGGGTGCAAATAAGCGAGTAAAGGAAAGTACTACCCAATAGGAAACTATAACAATCAGGAAAGTACAAGGATGGAATATACGTTACTAGGGAATCCTAGATAGGCAATATCCAACCTCATTATAATGAGTAGCAGAGATAATAGTAGATTCCGTTAAATTCCCCCTAACAGAAGCAAAACAAAAGAAAGGTACATGATTCCGTTAGGCTTCCATCTGAGTTTCTTCAAGGGAGGGGAGAGAGTAACAGGTGTTAGTCTCATAGTAGTCAGAGTCCTGGATGGGTGCCCAGAATCCGTCAGGGTCAAGCTCTGGTGATAGAGGAAGATATTGGGGTTCCTGCACTGTCCAAGCTGACCAACATTCGTTATGAGTCCAAGGGAGGTGGAAGCGGATAGTTTCGTTATAGGTATCAAACCAGTAGGTTCTGAGAGCAGTACTTGTTCCTTCAAGGACGTCAAGGGGTTCCCATGTTGCTTCGATTTCGTCATAGCCTTTCCAGTGGATTAGGCATTGGCGTTTCCTTCGATAGATTCGATCCTTCATAACCTTTTCAACTTCCCATTCTTGTTGTCCAGATCCATTCATAGTAACTGGTTCCTTAGAGACGGGGTCTGGGAGACCTGGGAAGGCTTTAAGGTTTGGTCTGAGGTAGATTCGAAGATGGCTGCGATGAATCCATGGGTGGATTCCTTGCATGACGGGAGGGAGGTTGAGTTTGTAGTTATCGTGTTTGTCAGGGCCTTCGAGGACTGAGAAAGGTCCAAGCCATAGTCCAACAAGGGTGTGGTTCCGTCCTATCTTGTGTACATAGGCTTCGGATCTGAGGGTGACTTCAGTCTTTCCAGGGGTAATTGGGTGTCCTTCTTTGCGTCTTTTTTGGCTAGTAGTAGTCTGGCGAGCTCTAGCTTTTGGAGGGCGGTGCTTGCAAGCTGCTAGTTCTTCATAATCTGAGATGCAATATCATAAGCAGAAGGAACGGCAGTAGGCATGACTTTAACGCTAGGGAGGAGGTTTATGATGCGCCCAAAGGTAATCTCAAAGAGTCAGAGATCAGTGCTGTCACTAGGAGCTGCATTGATGGCGATTTGCACATTGGGAAGGTGGCGAGTCCATTTGGTGCCTTTAGGGTTAAAGAAATTTCGAAGGCATTGGCGGATGGTTCTGATTCTCCGTTCAGTTTGGCCATTTGTCTGGTGATGGTAAGCGGTAGCCATGTTGAGATCAATTTTGATGTTGGCCATAAACTGCATCCAGAAGTGAGAGGTGAATTTTGGCTCTCTATCAGAGACGATAGAGGTAGGGAAACCAGGAGTAGAGAAGATTCGTTCAATAACGAGGTTTGCAGTTTCGACTGCAGTGATGTTTTGGGATACTGGATGAGTTAGGTAAATCCAGAGAAACGATCCAAAAACTAAGATTAGATCCTTTTGTTGTCACTGGGGAAGGGTCCTGCAAAGTCAATTGCAATCGAAGAGAATAGTTCTCTAGGGACAGGGAGAGGGGTGACAACTCCGTGAGGGAGGGTTGTTGGTTGCTTGTTCAACTGGCAAAGGTGGCATCTGCGAATATAGTCTTTGAAATCGTTCCTCATAGTCATCCAGTAGAAGTGTCTGGAGGCCTATTTGAAACATTTCTGGGCTCCCATGTGTGCCATTTGTTCATGGGTGATTCTGATGATTTCGCTCCTAATGTTCTGTCCTTCATAAGCGGCTTATAGGGGACATATGGACAGTCTCGACTGTCATCCTCCCCTCTTTTAACAAGAAGTCCATTGTAGAGAATCCAACTTGGATGGTTGGTATTCTTGCTGACGATATTAAAGAGAGGATCGGTAGCGGTAGCCTTTCCAACGCTGTAATACCACTTGCCTTTAAGGTACTGGGTGAGCTGGAAGGCGGAACATCAAGGGCCCGAGATGGTTCATCGGGAAAGGGTCATTGTAGTCAACAGGCGCGTCCGGGATTGGGAGGTCATCATCCTGTGCTGCATGATTCGAGGAGGGTCCGTCATGGGTAGCGATTATAGACTGGTATATTGGATGTCCTCTGTAATTTGTGAGAGCGGGAGGGAGAGCCGATTTGTCTTCTGCTCTCGCTTAGGATGGTGAGGGGTGATGAAACAGGAGGTAGAGTAGAGAGGGCTAGGGGAAGGGATGTGACGGGGTCCTGAGGGATAGTAGTGGCGATCCTTTCCATCCATGTGTGCTTCGCATTCGTCCCATACACAGGCTGTCCAGTGCATAGATCATGTCTGGTAGACGTAAGAAATCGTTCTAACTCATCTCTGGAGGAGTGGAAGTGGAGGGGGGTGGGCTGGCAGAGTATCCTGAGCTGGTGAGGGCAATTGATTCCAATTTGGTAATGGAGTCATGAATTCTTCCAAAGCAGTTTGTGATAGCGTTGAGGCGTAGAGATCGTTCCATATAGTTCGAAGGGCTGTGAATCCTCTGTGCAAGTCCTGCAAGCTGTGCCTGAGCTGCTTGGATGAGTATCGTGGTTTCGGAGGGGTTATGGGGCTGGCCTTCGGTACTGGCTTTATTACTTTGCATCGACTCGATTCCTTGTTGTAGGGTGGATTCCATCGATCCAGTCCTTGTTCAAAAGGACCTGGGTGGTGATTGATTTTTTCTGCCTCTGTCGAGTCTGGATTGAGACATCTTCAGTGTTCCACATTGAATGTGTTGAGGTATAGCGAAAGGGTTGAGTGGTGTAGGAGACATAAAAGATGGTTCGCTTTCAGGATCGAGGGTGTGTGCGAGATCAAGGTAGTGCTTGGTGCTACTGTCATGGCGGAATAGGCTTCTTTTATAGACTTTTTCTCAGTGGGGTCCACAAGGATCATTTCAGGACTTGCATGGCGCTCCTCATATATCCTAGAGAGGGCGTCTGCAAGGAATTGTCTTTTCCTGGTCTGTGGATAATATCGAAGTCATAAGATTGGAGGAACATTCTCCATCTTGTCTGGCGGTAAGGGAGGTTTTTCTGAGCTAGGAAGTATGATAGCGCTTTGTTGTCCGTTACCACTGTGAATCTGGTACCAAAGAGCATGGGGTGGAATGATTGAACAGCATCGACAATTGCAAGGAGTTCTAACTCATGCACAGGATAGTGCAGCTGACTAGTGGCGAATTTTCGACTATGGAATGCTGCAGGGTGTGCCTTTTCGGGAGTAGGTCCTTGGCCAATCCATGCACCTGCTCCAACTTTAGAAGCATCGGTGAAAGGTAGATTGGGTGGTGTGACTTATAGTCAATAGGAGGAGGGTGGTGATGTTTTTGGCTAGTGTTTAATCTGTTGAAAGCCTCTTCATGCAGGGGTCTCCATTCGAAATCTTTTTGGGACATTAGATCCGAGAGAGGGGCGCTAGCGGTAGCGAGGTGTGGTAGGAATTGAGCATGGTATATGACCACACCAATAAAGGTTTGCTAATTCATTTTTCGATTTGGGGTGTGCCAGTCTTGGATTCCTCGTATTTTTTCAGGATCTGCATGGATTCCTTGATCATCTATAACATGTCCTAAAAGGGGTAGTTTATCGGCGAAAAATCTGCACTTGGATGGGGAAGCTCTGATGTTATGGTCCTGTAGTCTCTTACAAACCTGGCGGATATCACGGAGATGAGCTTCAAAAGTGTCTGAAAAAATTGTGATATCGTCTAGGTATGCCCAACTGTTTTTCCAATTAGTCCATCAAGGACATATTCGATAACTCGCATAGCTGTAGATGGTGCATTGCAGTCTCCTTGCAGCATTACTTTGCATGAAAGGTTCCGAAGGTGTCTTGATTGTGTTGAGGTTTCATCTTTAGGGGCTACTCGAATTTCGAAGTACCAGTTGATAGGTCAATGGTAGATCTGTATTTCGCTCTGGCAACAGTTCTGAGGATCATAGATTGATTTGGAATAGTGCTATCGTTCTTAATAGTGATATCGTTCCTGGGGATCAGGTCTGCTAAGTGTCTGATTTCGCCATTGGGTTTGAGTTTGGGAACATGTTGACAGGGTTGTTGGCTTCGCATGGGTAGATTATTTTTTTATTCTTCCAGTCCTCGATACTTTCTCTGTATGCTGGTAGGATCTTGTCAGGGACAGTGAACATTTTCGGACTAGGCGCCGTAGTGGAATCAGTTAGATTCATGTGGTGGTTAATATCTCGAAGGTGCGGTAGTTCAGTAATCTTCTTGAATGGGAACACTTCAGGGAATTCAGAAATGAAGTCAGGGGTATTGGTATCTGCCATAGCAGAGAATCTGGCAATGTTCGCTTTCTTGCCGGTGAGGGTGACTCCTTTGTCAGGGAAGGTGATAATAGCATTTCTGCAATCGATTACTGCATTATGGGCGGTCAGGTATGGCATTACTAAAAAGATGTCGCCCTTTTCGTATTCTACTTGGATCAAGGGTTGGGCCTTATAATTGATGGTTGAGCGAGATCCTTTAACCACCATGTTCAATCTGATAGGGGTATCAAGGTCTTTGGTAGGGATTTGGAAGGTGGAGACGAATTTTCCAGAGATTAGGTTATCTCCCATAGTTCCTGTATCGAATATGGCCTTTGCTTTGTGGCCATTGACGGTATTGTAGGCTTCAAGGGCTCTGTTGGCGGCTCCAGATGGGCCTACATGGTTGGAAGTATTTGTGACTGTAAGGGTGTCCTGTTCTTCCTCTTGGGTGCGGTAGGACCGGCGGGGTTTTCCTCTTCTCTCTGTTCCTCCTATTCTTCCATTTCCTCTCTGGTTATATCCTCGATTGTTGTGCTGATTTTTTCCTTTCTTCTCATAGCAATCGTTTGAGTAGTGTCCTAGTTTTCCACAATAGTAGCATCGGTCTTCTCGCCTTCTTCTATCCTTTTCCTGAGAGGATAGCTTGGTGTGCTGGGAGGTGTTGTTTGAGAAGCGTTGGGGAGGTCCTTGGGTGTTGTTTCTAGGTTCTTTAGCTTTGGGATGCGAGACTGCATTGGATATAGCGTTAGTGTGCTGATTTCTGTTACCATAGACTCCTGTAGAATGAGGGATTGAGTCTCTTTTCACAGCGATTTCAACTAGCTGGTCGAAAGAGGTATCTGAGGTGATATGGGGTTTGACATCTCGCTTGAGTTTGATGTCCATGGCGTCCAGGAGTCTTTGTTTTGCTGAGTAGTCTGAAATCGTTCCTGGAGGTAGGCTGTCTCTGAGAGTTTCAAGGGAGATGACTGTATCTGTTATCTGCGCTGTCTTTCCATTAGTAGTCTGCTTGACTGCAAGCCATTGTTCATAGATTGTATCAGTGGATACAGAAGGTAGGAAATATCCTTCGAATTATCTATTGATTCCTTCCACAGTTTTCGCTCCTTCGCTATTGTCATACTGGGTGAATTTCTCGAGAGCCTTATCTCTGCAGTAGGCTCCATAGTACTGCAAAGCTTCAGGGTCTGTGTCTTGGATTCCATAGCTGGATATGTAGCGGCGGACTGTATTGAACCATGAATTAATTCTTAATGGGTCTCGGTCTTTTCCATCTCCTGTATAGAAGAATTGTGCAGGCCATTTGGGGCGGCTACTGCCTTCTGGTTGGAGAGACATAGCGGCGGGTCTGGGGCTTGGTGGTGGTGAAGGACTTGGGGGTGGAGGCAGCTCTTGGTCAGGGCTTAATGGTCTTGTAGATGGCTGGCTAGGTAGTGCTTGTCTTGCTGGGTCAGGGTCTTGGTCTGGGTCAGGCATGGGTGTTCCTTCCTGATGTAGTTGTTCTTGGTCAGGGGTTTCGTCAGGGTCCTAGTCCTCTTGGTCTTCTTGGTTTTCGCTGTCTTCTGGGTTGTTATCTGGGGCGTCGTCTTCGCTGCTTGATTCATCTTCTCACGATTCTTGGTCTTGGCTTTGGGGCGGGTCCGGTTCTGGTGCAGGTGGTGGAGCTGTTTTCTTTACTGGAGCGGCAGCCTTTGCTTAGCTGAGGATCCTGATGGCGCTGCAGAAGCTTTGGTGAAGGGTCCTTTGGGGTCTCTTGGAAGCGAAATGGTTGCTATCTGGGGTGAGCAGTTCTCGCCAGGAGTCTGCTCTAGGCCTTTCAAGGGACAAGGAGGTGTACCGGTACTGCAGGGTCAAGGGAGGCGAACGGTGATCAGTCCTATGCCGAGATCAAAGAGTGTACATAAGTCTTGCTCAAATAGTGTAACCTGCTCCTAGGTATCGCGAGATTCCCAGAGGGAGATCCGGCGATACTGAAGGACAGGAGTAGAACCTTAGGGTGGAATCTCTGTAAGAGATATAAGAAAGATGAGGGACTAATAGAGTGACCGTTCAACTTGTAGTATATTAAAGAAGAGCGTTCCTGTGAGGCTTGAGAGTTCGAATCCTTAGGGGATCTCGAGCTCTTTAATTATAAATAAAATATAACCAAGTATCCTGTCCAAAAGCAAATATCAAAATGCAAAGCTACATGAGTAGCGAAACTTCTAAGTCCTAAACAAGGTCATAGAAGTGACACGATATCATTAACAAAACAAGTAATGAAAAAAAACACACAAGGGATCGCTACTGATATATTAATCCAGTAATACATAGTAGGAAAGCATAGAGTATCCTAATTGGGTACAAAACCAAAGGGTGCAAATAAGCGAGTAAAGGAAGGTACTACCCAATAGGAAACTATAACAATAAGGAAAGTACAATGATGGAATATACGTTACTAGGGAATCCTAGATAGGCAATATCCAACGTCAGTATAATGAGTAGCAGAGATAATAGTAGATTCCGTTACACCGCCCATAATGCAGTAATCGATTACGGAAATACTATTATCACCCCCCTGACAAAGAGTCACCCTCACCTGCAAGAATGCGAACAATGCCAGATTCTCTGCTATGGCAGATACCAATACCCCTGACTTCATTTCCGAATTCCCTGAAGTTTTCCCATCCAAGAAGATTATTGAACTACCGCCCCTTCGAGATATTAACAACTACATCAATCTAACTGATTCCACTTCGGCACCTAGTCCGAAAATGTTCACTGTCCCTGACAAGATCCTACCGGCATACAGAGAAATTATTGAGGACTGGAAGAATAAAAAAATAATCTACCCATGCGAAGCCAACAACCCTATCAACATGTTCCCAAAACTCAAACCCAATAGCGAAATCAGACTCCTAGCAGACCTGATCTCCATGAACGATATCACTATAAAACACGATAGCACTATTCCAAATCAATCTATGATCCTCAGGACTGTTGCCAGAGCGAAATACAGACCTACCATGGACCTATCGAACTGGTACTTCCAAATTCGAGTAGCCGCTAAAGATGAAACACTCAACACAATCAAGACACCTTCAGAACCTTTTCATGCAAAGTAATGCTGCACGGAGACTGCAATGCACCATCTACAGCTATGCGAGTTATCGAATATGTCCTTGATGGACTAATTGGAAAGAGAGTATGGGCATACCTAGACGATATCACAATTTTTTAGACACTTTTGAAGCTCATATCCGTGATATCCGCCAGGTTTGTAAGAGACTACAGGACCATAACATCAGAGCTTCCCCATCCAAGTGCAGATTTTTCGCCGATAAACTACCCCTTTTAGGACATGTTATAGATGATCAAGGAATCCATGCAGATCATGAAAAAATACGAGGAATCCAAGACTAGCACACCCCCAAATCGAAAAATGAATTAGCAACTTTAATTGGTGTGGTCATATACCATACTCAATCATTACCACACCTCGCTACCGCTAGCGCCCCTCTCTCGGATCTAATTGCCCAAAAAGATTTCGAATGTAGACCCTTGCATGAAGAGGCGTTTCAACAGATTAAACACCTAGCCAAAAACATCACCACCCTCCATCCTATTCACTATAAGTCACACCACCCAATCTACCTTTCACCGATACTTCTAAAATTGGAGCAGGTGCATGGATTGGCCAAGGACCTACTCCCGAAAAGGCACACCCTGCAGCATTCCATAGACGAAAATTCCCCACTAGTCAGCTGCTTTATCCTGTGCATGAGTTAGAACTTCTTGCAATTGTCGATGCTGTTCAATCATTCCACCCCATGCTCTTTGGTACCAGATTCACAGTGGTAACGGACAATAAAGCGCTATCATCCTTCCTAGCTCAGACAAACCTCCCTTACCGCCAGACAAGATGGAGAATGTTCCTCCAATCTTATGACTTCGATATTATCCACAGACCAGGAAAAAATAATGTCCTTGCAGACGCCCTCTCTAGGATATATGAGGAGCGCCATGCAAGTCCTGAAATGATCCTTGTGGACCCCACTGAGAAAAACTCTATAAAAGAAGCCTATTCCGCCATGACCAGTAGCACCAAGCACTACCTTGATCTCGCACACACCCTCGATCCTGAAAGCGAACCATCTTTTATGTCTCCTACACCACTCAACCCTTTCGCTATACCTCAACACATTTCAATGTGGAACACTGAAGATGTCCCAATCCTAGACTCGACAGAGGCAGAAAAAATCAATCACCACCCAGGTCCTTTTGAACAAGGACTGGATCGGATGGAATCCACCCTACAACAAGGAATCGAGTCGATGCAAAGTAATAAAGCCAGCACCAAAGGCCAGCCCCATGACCCCTCCGAAACCACGATACTCATCCAAGCAGCTCAGGCACAGCTTGCAGGACTTGGACAGAGGATTCACAGCCCTTCGAACTATATGGAATGATCTCTACGCCTCAACGCTATCACAAACTGCTTTGGAAGAATTCATGGCTCAATTACCAAATTGGAATCAATTGCCCTCACCAGCTCAGGATACTCTGCCAGCCCACCCCCCTCGACTTCCACTCCTCCAAGAAACGAGTTAGAACGATTTCTTACGTCTACCAGACATTGATCTATGCACTGGACAGCCTGTGTATTGGACGAATGCGAAGCACACATGGATGGAAAGGATCGCCACTACTATCCCTCAGGACCCCGTCACATCCCTTTCCCTAGCCCTCTCTACTCTACCTCCTGTTTCATCACCCCTCACCATCCTAAGCGAAGAGCTGAAGACAAATGGACTCTCCCTCCCGCTCTCACAAATACCAGAGGACATCCAATATACCAGACTATAATCGCTACCCATGACGGACCCTCCTCGAATCATGCAGCACAGGATGATGACCTCCCAATCCCGGACGCCCCTGTTGACTACAATGACCCTTTCCCCGATGAACCATCTAGGGCCCTTGATGTTCTCGCCTTCCAGCTCACCCAGCACCTTAAAGGCAAGTGGTATTAAAGCCTTCGAAAGGCTACCGCTACCGATCCTCTCTTTAATATCGTCAGCAAGAATACCAACCATCCAAGTTGGATTCTCTACAATGGACTTCTTGTTAAAAGAGGGGAGGATGACAGTCGAGACTGTCCATATGTCCCCTATGAAGCCGCTTATGAAGGACAGAACATTAGGAGCGAAATCATCAGAATCACCCATGAACAAATGGCACACATGGGAGCCCAGAAATGTTTCAAATATTCCTCCAGACACTTCTACTGGATGACTATGAGGAAAGATTTCAAAGACTATATTCGCAGATGCCACCTTTGCCAGATGAACAAGCAACCAACAACCCTCCCTCACGGAGTTGTCATCTCTCTCCCTGTCCCTAGAGAACCATTCACTTCCATTGCACTTGACTTTGCAGGACTCTTCCCCAGTGACAACAAAAAGGATCTAATCTTAGTTGTGTTGGATCGTTTCTCTGGATTTACCTTACTCATCACAGTATCCCAAAACATCACTGCAGTCGAAACTGCAAACCTCGTTATTGAACGAATCTTCTCTACTCCTGGTTTCCCTACCTCTATCGTCTCTGATAGAGAGCCAAAATTCACCTCTCACTTCTGGATGCAGTTTATGGCCAACATCAAAATTGATCTCAACATGGCTACCGCTTACCATCACCAGACAAATGGCCAAACTGAACGGAGAATCAGAACCATCCGCCAATGCCTTCGAAATTTCTTTAACCCTAAAGGCACCAAATGGACTAGCCACCTTCCCCATGTCCAAACCGCCATCAATGCATCTCCTAGTGACAGCACTGATCTCTCACCCTTTGAGATTACCTTTGGACGCATCATAAACCTCCTCCCTAGCGTTAAAGTCATGCCTACTGCCGTTCCTTCTGATGATAATATTGCATCTCAGATTATGAAGAACCAGCAGCTTGCAAGAACCGCCCTCCAAAAAGCTAGAGCTCGCCAGACTACTACTAGCCAAAAAAGACGCAAAGAAGGACCCCCAATTACCCCTGGAAAGACTGAAGTCACC
This sequence comes from Tuber borchii, assembly GCA_003070745.1. Taxonomy (NCBI): domain Eukaryota; kingdom Fungi; phylum Ascomycota; class Pezizomycetes; order Pezizales; family Tuberaceae; genus Tuber; species Tuber borchii. The sequence continues at coordinate 17,984 of NESQ01000101.1, forward strand.
CTCAGATCCGAAGCCTATGTACACAAGATAGGACGGAACCACACCCTTGTTGGACCATGGCTTGGACCTTTCTCAGTCCTCGAAGGCCCTGACAAACACGATAACTACAAACTCAACCTCCCTCCCGTCATGCAAGGAATCCACCCATGGATTCATCGCAGCTATCTTCGAATCTACCTCAGACCAAACCTTAAAGCCTTCCCAGGTCTCCCAGACCCCGCCTCTAAGGAACCAGTTACTATCGATGCATCTGGACAACAAGAATGGGAAGTTGAAAAGGTTATGTAGGATGGAATCTATCGAAGGAAACGCCAATTCCTAATCCACTGGAAAGGCTATGATGAAATCGAAGCAACATGGGAACCCCTTGATGTCCTTCAAGGAGCCAGTACCGCTCTCAGTACCTACTGGTTGATACCTATAACGAAACTATCCGCTTCTACCTCCCTTGGACTCATAAAGAATGTTGGTCAGCTTGGACAGTCCAGGAACCCGAATAACTTCCTCTATCACCAGAGCTTGACCCTGACGGATTCTGGGCACCCATCCAGGACTCTGACTACTCTGAGACTGAAACCTGTTACTCTCTCTCCTCCCTTGAAGAAACTGAGATGGAAGCCTAACGGAATCATGTACCTTTCTTTTGTTTTACTTCTGTTAGGGGGAATGTAACGAAATCTACTATTATCTCTGCTACTCATTATACTGACATTGGATATTGCCTATCTAGGATTCCCTAGCAATGTATATTCCATCCTTGTACTTTCCTTATTGTTATAGTTTCCTATTGGGTAGTAGCTTCCTTCACTCACTTATTTGCACCCTTTGGTTTTGTACCCAATTAGGATACTCTATGCTTTCCTACTATGTATTACTGGATTAATACATCAGTAGCGATCTCTTGTTTGTTTTATTTCATTACTTGTTTTGTTAGTTATATCTTGTCGCTTCTATGACCTTGTTTAGGACTGAGAAGTTTCGCTATTCATGTAGCTTTGCATTTTGATATTTGCTTTTGGACAGGATACTTGGTTATATTTTATTTGTATTTAAAGAGCTCGAGATCCCCTAAGTATTCGAACTCTCAAGCCTCACAGGAACGCTCTTCTTTAATATACTACAAGTTGAACGGTCACTCTATTAGTCCCTCATCTTTCTTATATCTCTTACAGAGATTCCAGCCGACGCTTCTACTCCTGTCCTTCAGTATCTCCGGATCTCCCTCTGGGAATCTCGCGATACCTAGGAGCAGGTTACACTACCAAGTGCACAAAGTCCTTACACTCTTGTACCTTCATCAATACCACCGCTAACCTTCATATCTGTAACTCTTGCAGAAATATACTTGAATGCAGTATTGTCTAGTATCTGGTACCAGAGTCGTCAATGCCAAACCTCAAGGGTTGCGCTCGGGGATTCGTTTGTGGCAAGACCAAGGTTGACTAGGTTCGGTAGAGGATCAGTATTTGGCAGGATTGGTGATTCTGTGTTCAGGTAGTACAAGGTACCACATCAAGATCCTAGGTGGTACTGACTCCCCCTCTGCTGACAGTACATAGTGTATTGCTGAATTCCACCCTAAAGCTAGCATCCACCATGCGGGCAACAGAGATGAGGTTTGTTCCTATAGTGAGAACGTGCCAAATATCGGTGAGGGTAATTGTCCCTTCCTTCATCGATATCTCTATATTCCCTATACCTGAGGCATGCAATCTAGCTCTGCTATCGTGATTGCTTGCACCTTACTACTATTCATATATGTTGCAAATTTGGCTTTATCGTGGGAAATATGTTGACTGGCACCAGAGTCTATAATCCAACCCATTCCAGCAAGTGTGGTTGGCTCCTTAGCTAGAAAAGTAAACCCCTTTGCCCTGCCTGCTGTAGTCCTCATAGAAGCTTCATCTGACCGCTTAATATAGCAATCCTTTTTCCAATGACCTGTCTTACCACAGTAGTGGCACTTCATCGTTTGTGGGCTCTGGGCTCTCGTAAATCCAGTATTACCACGAAATTCAGTGGCTATTGAACCAGCAAATCCCTCTCAACACCTTTGCTGAAGTCCTCCTCTCCCTCTACCTAGCCGTCCTCTTCCACCCCTAGCCCCCAATCCCGCTTGTGGGATAGTGAATGCAGTTTGTGGGGGGTTTCCTCCTCCCTGGGTACTCTGTGTTACTAGGCTGATATATCAGTGTCCAGACTCCTGCAGCAGTCTTCCTACCATAGTATCGAAGGTTACTGTATCGCTTCGTGACTGTAGTGCCATACCTTATAGCTCATAGGATTCGGGTAGGCTAAGTGTTAGGATAGTGACCAGCTCGCTGTTATCCATACCTTTTCCATCTGCCGATAAGCTTCTCAGTTGACTTACTAACTCACGGAAATGGTTGAGATGCTGTGCCATATTATCTCCCTCTATTATCCTCAGAGACCGCAGGCGTTGCATCAGGACAATACGACCATTCATTCCTATACCCTGGTGAATATCTTTGAGTGCTGCCCACGCAGCCTTGGTAGTTGTTCAATCCTGAATGTACAGTATCTGAGAGTCCTTGATATTGAGAGTACTGATAGTAAATGCCTGATCGTCCTTGGTTGTGCCGATATTGATGTCTTCGATAGCTTCGAGTAGGTCCTTCTCCTTAAGAATTCGAATTATTCTAAAACGCCAAGCATTATCGTTGCTTTAGCCCATTGCCATTGACCCATCAAGGTTCTAGATTGACTGGGTAAGTGAAGTCGTACTCCGTTGGCTATTGATACTCCGAGTAGCTAAGCTGGTGCTTGTAGTACTGGTCTCTGCAGTTCCGCTAGGTGCTACAACTACTGAATTCTGGTAGACTCGTTGGCTTGCTGTGTGTTGGTGCTTCCGGTATTGATAGGGTCAGGCGCTGACCGGGCCCATAACCTACAATTTTCTGTGTACGATTATGTGGTGTAGGAGCGAAATCTTCTGGGACAGCTGAAAAAACAAATGAAAGAAAGGTATCAAGTGAAAGTTGTATTTGGTGGTCTACACATTGACAACTGTTGGAGACAGCTCCCTTAAATACAGAACAGAATATGTGAGACTACTCTGGGTATCTCATCACTATGATCACAGTATATCCCTAACTTGGTATGTGTCCTTTCTTCCTCATATTTGCCCACTATCCTCAACCGCTCCCTTCTCCGTTCACTTCCCCACTTTCCCACCTCAGCCCCACTTGGTATCTTCTTCACCGAGTAGTTACTACAGTGAATTGTCCGAGATCGTTCTCGTATTCGCTAGGAAGGTATGATGTCCGGGGACCACGGAGAGAGTGCCGGTAATATACAATAATATCTCCCCTGCTGCGGGCATTAAGCGAAGCGGTGTGCACATTCCCGGAAGTGTCTGCTGTGAGACCATTGTACCCTGGAGTGGATTGGATGTGGTTTCAGCAGTGGCGGTTGGGTATATGAAGATCACTTCTGGGAGGTTTAGTATTCTGTGTCCCATTCTCGTTAGAAACATATTTTATGTAGGGGTTAAATTGGGAATTATAGTTACTACTTTGGAGATATGTTTATAGAATATTACCGACCTAATTTTTTTCCCCATGGTTGGGAACCTCTGGAATGGGGGGGCTGGAGATCGTGAGGCACCTGTTCAGGCCTCTGGCACATCATGCAGATTGTTGAACTCTCAGTGGAGGCTGCATCTGATGCTGTTATTACAGAAAAGTAAATTATAGCCTTTAGGGGAGTAATCTCACCACCCATTTGTGATTGCGGATTCCCCCCTGAACCCATATTTTCTAGGATGCACCTAGTGTCACCCTCTGTGAGTGGGTCTCTTTAGCTTCCTCTTTTCTCTGGTTTGCTATATGGAGCGTGTCTGTATTTGGGTTTCCCGCTAGGCGTGCTCTCTTTCCGACTCATCACCGTCCAATCCTCACCATCTCCTCTTTATTCATTATCACTCAGAAGGGCCGCCAACCACACATCATTTAGTGCATCCGCCGCGGCAAGGCAATCTCTAGGTTGTACTGAGAGCATGGGCTCGAGTAGAGAAATTCCACCATAGTCGTTTAGGGGTGATAACCATTTTAGTTTCTCTTCAGGAAAGAGATACTTCTTGGAGAAATAACGAAAGTATTGATGCTCCGAGACGAATAACCTTTCCCCTACAAATAATTCATATATCCCACATCCGAGTGACCAAATATCAACAGAATTTGTGTAGATTGGAGTTTCACTATCGCTTTCTAATCCCTTAACCTTGGGAGCACTGTATGATCGAGTTGACGCTTGGGTGTGAAGGGTTGTCGTAGCGGGAGCTTGGACCCATCTCAATGTCCCAAGATCCATGAGTTTGACGCGTATGGGACTTAGAAACCACAAAAATGTTCTATGCAATTATCAGTATTCTGCGATGGGTCGTAACCAGGCAAAGTGTTTGGTAGTGAGGATGATACCGCTGGTTTTATATCTCGATGAGTTATCCCCTCTTGATGCATTACTTTGAGACCTTTGAGTATTTGAATTGTCATTTTTTTAACCGTTTCTTCCAGTAGTGAGGCCAGTGTACTGTATGCTTGAAGAGATCACCTTCCGGAAGATATTCCATTGCGATAAACAGAGTCTTGGGCTCCTCAAACCATCCCAAGAACCCCACAAATAATGATGGGTGCTAAAACACCTAACTGTTAGAGAACAACAGGATAGTACCGTAGAGGTAGTAAGCTGGAGCAGAGTTCTTCAGGAACAGGAATACAAACCCTAACCAATTTGGCCACCACAAGGAGCAAGCTAAATTTTTCTGGTCCGAGGGGAGGCCTCTCATCAATTTCCTTTACGGCGCGGTACCGGCCCATAGTTTTCTGGATCTGCTTATGGACAACACCGAAATCTCCCTTTCCAAGTTCCCCGCAATTACTTCATCCCTCCTTCACTTCCTTATTCCTGTTTTTCTCCTTTCCCGCGTCTTTCATGTGCCTGACATGATCCTGAAAGAATTCCGTGTCACGTTTAAACCATTCAACCAAATCAGATTGGGCCTCTAACCACACATCGTTCAATGCTTCGTCGCTGCAGGGCGATCTCCAAGTAGTACTAGGAGCATGGGCTTGAGCAGATAACTTTCGGCATCGTCGGTTGGGGGTGACCATCTTAAAGTATCCTCGGGAAAGGGCCATTCACCGTCGTAGTAACGGCATACCCGGGCTTCTGAGACGAACTTTGTCTCAACAAGTAATTCATATATCACATATCCAAGTGACCAAATTTCGACAGAATTCATATGTTCTGAGGATTTACTATTGGAGTCTAATCTCCGAGCCTCGGGAGCACTATGCAATAGAGTTGACACTTGGGTATAAAGGGTTGTGGTAGCTACAGCTGGAATCCATTTCAGCCCCCCGAAATCCCCGAGTTTGGCCCACATTGAGACATAGAAACCACAAAGACCTCCCAAGCCACTACATTAATACGGCCAGACAGCTCAAACAGCATTTCCCCCGCCGCTCTCGGAATCCCCAGCCCCACCAAGCATATTAAAGCTGGACGGGAAATCTATCTAAGAAGAGTCACCCCCTCCCCCCTCATATTGACGAGCACTGCCTGCAGAAAGTGCCAGCATAAAACTGGGTTGACGGGGCGGTGGGGATGCTCGAGCAACGCTTGGTCTAGATGACGACCTGCAACGTTATAGTCAAGGGTGTCGGGTGTAAAGCACACAATCTTAAAGTTATCCTGTACAATTATTAGCTACAATGAGGATAGGTAGATCTAGCGACTCATACATCAGGATTTATGCTCAGCTTGTAACTATCAAACAAAAGGTGAATCTCTTTTCCGAGCAATATTCCATTCTGTACGGAGTTGATGGTGCCGTCGGACTCATTAGGGGGGGGGATGGTTATCCAACGACTATACCCCTTGTCCAGCCACTGTTGTTCGAATTGGAGAGGGTATACATAGCAAGCCTGAAAGGTCTCCCAGTTTTGATACCCGGCAAGGCGGACCTGTCTACCGGATATAACACATCTTTTGTCCCTTGCACGGACCTTTTCTCTGAAAGATGGGGCGAGATACCCCGAGCCTAAGCCCAGACGTCTGAAAACGGCTTCGTCCGTGACAGTGATCGTACCTATTCTGAGTTAGTAGATGGTGATTCCAGTATAGAAGAAACCTACCGGTTGTCACGATATAATAATTGCCTGCGCGCAGCGGCCCCTCACCCCTTGCCAACTCTTCACCATTATACTCTAGATGGAACGGTGCAGTGAACAAGAGACAAATCTCAGTCATGGCATAGAGGTTATTATGGGTAATTCCAGGTGCAAGCTAAAGGCCTGCAAGCACCGTTGTGGGATTCGATGAGGCGTATAGAAACAAATCAAGCAAAGTGGAACGATCATTGGTAGCCATTTCGATTTACTATTTTATGTTAGTCGATCTTCCCCTTCAAACCAGGAATGGGGAACAGCAGACCAATCAGAATGTGTAGTGATGAGCGATGATGGGGTCGAGCGGGGGGAGAGGCGGGAGAGAGGCGGAAGAGAGAAAATAAAACGTACAGGAAGCTTGGCTATAGTTCCTCGTAAATGATCAATGGATAGTGGGGAGTGGTTGGTCGGGTCCGGGGGGTGGGAGGGAGAAGCAAACACAGAAACACCGGATGTATAAACTCGAAACCGAATTCTTTCCCAATCATGTTGAACATACATATTGTCTGAGAGAAGCAACGAATACATATAAGAAAGTGGAGGAGCATTGGAGCAATTGTGGAGAACTCAGGAGTGGAGGTTTCGGTGTCATCCATAGGCAGATGGAGGAGACTACCAGACGTTATCGAGCGTTATAGACCATTCACATGAGGCTACCCCTCAAGCTCAATTATTCTAGGGAACTACTTATGATGGCCATATTGGCAAAGGTTTGTAGTCTCACTCCGAAGGAATTTACCCCAGTTTACCTCTCCCACCTGATATTCTTGTAGTATAATTGTTGCTCTAGAATCCGTCGTTATTTGTGGAGTTCCTAGGATGGTATGAGTAGCTTGAGACTCTGTATATTGCAATGGAATATCCCAAGGAAGGCGATCTTACCAGGCATGAAGGGACACCGCTACCCAAGAAACCGTTCAAAATATTTCAAAGCAGATACTCGAAGGTCTCAAAGTGATGCATCAATAGTGGATAGCTCATCGGGATATAAAGCCTGCGGTATCATTATTCCCACCAAACTCATCGCTTGGCTATGTCGCCTAGCAGAATACTGACGAATGCAAAGAGTATTTTTAGAGTTTCTATGTCTCCCGTGTGGGTCAAACTAGGAGATTTCGGAGTGTCGAACCAGATTCAGGACCCTGCTACCATAACCTTTCACACCCGAGTGTCAACTCCACTCTACGGTGCTGCTGAGGTTCTGTGATTGGACTCCAATAGCGAAACCTCAGAATATACAAATTCTGTTGAAACTTGGTCACTCGGATGTGTGATATACGGGTCACTTGTAGGGGCAAAGTTATTCTTCTTAGTGTATCAAGTCTAACAGTGACACCAAGGTTTCTGCTAGTTTCGCTGAACATTGCGGCAATATTGGATGAGACAACCATCCACCCAAGGCCCGAGAAACTCAAGCGAATGACCAACCCCGGTGGTTTGAGCGACGTCTATGGTGTGACATTAAACAGAATTAGGTAAAGTGGAGGCAACTCGACTCGCGATGGCGGCATTAATGTGGATATCTCGGTTAGAGCAGCTGATGAGCGCAGAGGAGCCAAGTCATGCCTTGGGCGTGCAAATAGGGTCCACTGATCTTAACCCAGACAACATCCCATCGCTTGAATCACTACTGGCCTCTTGTGTGGGGCTTGTTATGGTTGATGGGTATTCAACAGTCCGTTTAGTGCACTTGACATTTCAGGAATATCTCAACGGTCGCTCCGAGATGTTTCAGAACCCTTATGCGGTGATAGGCGAGGTTTGCTTGACATACCTTAACTTTGAGTGTATCATGGAACTTTCCCCTATTTTAGACGATGCCCCACGGGAATACCCTTCCTAGGATACGCTTCCAGCGTCTAAGGACACTACGCAAGAAATTATTATGTCACCACAAGTAGGTGTCTTTTATGCTTCAATCACCAGCTACCACTAACTCAGAATAGATATCATAACTGAAACGAACGAAGCGGTACTAAGACGTACGGGATTAAGCACCGGATATCGTGCCCTCTCATTCGGGGATGAGGTCCGACAAACGCTCCGCCGCATATGCTAGACCAAAGAAAATAAGAAGCGAAAGATACCCGTTTACCTAGAACGATACAAGATGCACCCTAGCCTGCGTGGCTTCATGCACGATATACGGATCGCAATGGAGTAGTGACCCTACAATCCCGAAACCTGGAATCAATCCCCCTGTGATAGCGCCATCGGATTCACCCTCAATCGTGAACCTGCCAGTCCAGACGGAGCACAAGACACCCGAAACGATGCCTCACAATTTCCCGACCTCTCATTCCTAGAGCCCGAAACCAGTAATGCAAAAACAGATCGGCAATATTCCACAAACCTGTCCTCAAAGTAGCATCCCGAATTCCAAACCCAACTTACATGTAGGATGTGTTGCTAACGTGAATTGAATTCTGAATCTTAGACTTCCCGCAAGCGATCTACGAAGACCCGTCCTCCGCTGGGGAAATAGTCTCCAATCCACATCAGAGACAAATGGCCTGGCCGAACACGCTCGGAGGAGATCGTCCCCCAGGACCCGTGATGAAACTGATTGCGGGGGCCGAAACATCACAGCCATTAATCCATTACACTATCTTACCACCAGGCGAGACCCTAATACTTGTTGTAATTCTAACAGGAGTGCTAATGGTAGCTGGAATCCTGCCAGCAATTCTACAGCTGGCCGGAATTCTGATTGGAATCTTAGTGCTTTTTAAAACCCTAGCCAGAGTCCCAACACTAGCTAAAGCCCTCACTGGGGGGGAGTAAGATCTCAGGCGGGATGCGGAAGTGGATCAGGCTAAGGAAACGTTACCAGTGACGGAAGTAGGGGATGTATAGGGACAGACGAGGTAGATAGAGCATTATGAAGGATAGAGTCATGAAACAGTATCAAAATTTGGGCATACGACGACAAAAAGAATTCGCTGGGTGATGGAATTTTGTGATTAATTCTGATCGTACTACATATGTCTAGGAAGTGTTTTTGTATATAAATTTCGGCAGCGGGGGTTATGTTTCCATGCTTAGAGACTGGAGTTAGAAGGGTAGCCGGTAAATAGATATTAAATAAGTGTATCGAAACTCTATCGGCTGAATTCACGCGGTGTTAGTAAATAGCGAATATAATTTGTATGAGGTAGCGACTCGCGAAATTTGTTATTTCTCGAATAATAAAAATACCGGTACACACGACATGTGCCGAATGACACTGCTGCGCAGGAATAAAGAGATCTTCAGAACTGGAGCGTTTCGGTTGTGAGATTCTTTATGGAGATGTCTTTAGCGAGGTTAGCTGAAGGTGCTCGGGGCCAAGATGGGTTTTAGAGGTTTCTAGGCATGAGGGGTATTGTGATCTACTCGGTTGTGCTGGTACCCATCGCTCACTATTTAGCAATGCACCTCAATTGAACGAGAAAAAAATTACCTCCATAACAGGGCTTCAATCACTAGTATTGGTTAACACAGCACAGTAGAGCTCGCCTTTTTTCGAGGGAATTTATGAACCAATATCGGCACTAATTCTACTTGCCATATAGAATGCTATCGTGCCTTACATACATGCTACTCGGCAGCTTACCCTTCCCTCAGGCGCGATTCTCCATTGCATTAAAACGGGTAAACAGCTCGAACTCCATTCTCTCCGCTGCTTTCGCACCACTCATGATTTCACCAATCATGTCCGAGCCAGGTGGGAAATCGGTCTCAAAACAAGCCTCTCCAGCCCCCCTCATATTAACGAGCACCGCTTGTTGGAAGTGCCAGTGCAGAACTTGGTCGACGGGCCGATGTGGATTGTCGAGGAACGTTTGGTCAAGATGACGACCGGCGATGTTGTAGTCCAGGGTATTAGGTGCGAAGCACACAATCTTGTAGTTATCCTATACAATCATTAGCTACGATGACGGTAGGTAGATCTAGGTACTCTTACATCGGGGTTAATTGCCAACGTATAGGAATCAAACAAATACTGCATATTGCTACTGAGCAAAATCCCGTTCTGGACAGAGTTGATGGTTCCGTCAGACTCGTTGGCAGGAGGAACAGTGATCCAACGGTGGTATCCAAAATCATTCCAGTACTCCTCGTACGCCAAAGGAAATATATAAGTAGCTTCGAAGGTGTCCCAGCTGTTAAGGTGTGCTAGCCGTGCTGGTCTGCCGGTGATGATGCATCGCCGATCTCGCTGACGGGCAGCATCGGAGAATTGTTTAACTCGGGTTCCAGGCGGTAACGAAGGAGTACGGGTTAGCGCGACTTCGTCAGTGATAGTGATGGAACCTATAGAGAGTAAGTAGTGGCTAAGTTAGTGATGGAGGCACAGAAGAAACCTACCGGCAGTGAAAATATAGTAGTCTCCTGGTTTAAGCGGTTGGCCATCCCTCTCAACCAACCGTTCGCTACTGTCGCGTAGATCAAAGATATCAGTAAAGAGGCAGAAAATCTCCAGCATGGAATAGATATTGGCGTTCGTCACACCTTCTGCGACCCAGAGACCTCCGAGCACAGTAGAACGGTTGTCGGAGGCGTAGATGTAGGCATCGCGCCAGGGTGAGCGATCGAGCGGCGGCGACATGCTTGAAGGTGTTGTAGCTAGGGATGGGGAAGAAAGTAAGTCAGGCAAAAAAAGGAAGGTTTGCGCTCACCAAGGTGCAGTTCAGTGAGTGTGGTGCCTACAGGCTGTTTATATAGAAAATTCTGCACGCTAAGCTTGCAAGGTAAATGGCCCTTTCCGGAAGATAGGCTAAGGGGACTATCACCCTCCACAGACGATATCGGGGTTTCGCTACTAAAGACAATGCTAGCAATACAATCTGAGGATCGCCCTGCCGCGGGAGATGCGCTGAGCCATGCATGTTTAGAGGACCTTAAGAGCGAAAATGATCATTACTGCGACCCTGGATCTGAGACGATACAGACTGGATATCGGAGCATGCTGAGCAGGAAGCACGAAAGCAAACTAGCTACACATGACAGACCGAAGAAAAAGAGAAGCGAAAGGAACCGGATTTCACAGGCTGACACAAGGTGCATCCCAGGAGGAGTGGATTTGGGTGCGGATGCGGGATCCTAAAGGGGGGTGGCCCTACTGCCCGGAAAACTATATTTGACACTTCCGTGACGGTATCATCGCCATTGGATACAACCTTCGCTAAGAACTCAGGGGTCGAGACTCGCCTCTGGAAATCGGAATTGATGCCCAGCTTCCGGGCCACTGATTCCAAGGGCCCTAACCTCCCAAGAACAAAACGATCCCCAATACTCCACAAACATCTCCTCAGGTAACCCCCCGAATACCAAACTCAACCCACTCATAAAACCTATTGCTAACGAGAATTGGATGCCGAATCCTAGACCTACCTCGACCGATCCCCCAATACTAGACCTTTGTGGTGGAAATAGTCGTCAAGCCATGCGAGAGACCGATAGGCCAGTGGAACACGCGCCAAAGAAAATACAGAAACCCCGGGCCCCCACCACCGACAACGCTACATCAAGGACTATCTACGGGCGAAACTACCCCATCCGGCAGCGCAGGTTTGGATAAAACAGTTCGGAAAATTCAGAAGATGAAGCCGAATACGCCCAGTACGGGAGCCTGCGGAAGCGGAATCCACACAACCACGAATTCAATGCAAAATCAACACACCAAGAGACACTCTACTGGAGGACAGAACCCGAATGCCGAGAAAATCCCTCACACTAGCTGGAATTCTAGCGGGAATACTGATACCCGCCAGAATCCTAACCAGAACCCCGATGCCTGACCCAACCCTTGCCAGAACCGCAGTGCTGGCTGCAATCCCGGCACCAAGGGAAATCGAGATCTCAGATGGAACCCTAAATGTTAGACCATGTTTAGTGTGTGCGGATTTGTACTTAAAATGGAGGTTGCGCCTTAAGTCTAGACTTTGAGCCTTGTTGAATTTGGTGGCTGTAGAATTGGAGTAGGCTTTGCTCTATGGGTGGAGATCAAATCTGGACCTTTTTGAAATAAATACACAATCATTTAGGGAAACGAGAAACAGGAATAAGAAAGTGAAGGAAGATTGGAGTAATTGCGGTGAACTCGGAAAGGGAGGCTTCGGTGTCGTCCATAAACTGATTCAGAAAGCTACAGGCCGGTATCGCGCGGTAAAGCCAATTGATAAGAGGCCACCCCTCAGACTCGATTATTCTAGGGAGATCCTTGTGATGGCCATATTAGCAAAGGTTGGTGTTCTCATTCCAGAGGCGTTTCGCCTTGGCTTGCTCCCCCTGGGAGACTTGTTTTGTCGTGGTCTAGCGTTCAACTGTTTAGCGTCCGTCGCTATTCGTGGAGTTCCAGGGATGGTTCATGGAGCCCGAGACACTGTATATTGCCATGGAATATTTTGAGGAAGGCGACTTCACCAAGCATATCGGTACTCCACTACTACAAGAAGCTGTTCGAAACATTTCAATGAAGATACTCGAGGGTCTCAAAGTAATGCATTAACAAGGGATATCTTATCGGGATATAAAACCTGCGGTATGATCACTAGTGCCAAATATCTTACTAGACCACATCGCATCACATGATACTGACAGATGCATAGAATATTTTTGTGGTATCTATGTCTCCTGTATGGGTCAAACTCGGAGATTTCGGGGCGTCAAAGCGCATCCTGGCCCAATCAAACCACAACCCTTCACACCCCAGTGTCAACTCAATTGCGCAGCGCCCCTAAATTTCTTAGCTTAGGCTCCAATAGCGAAACCTCCGATTGCACCAATTCTGTTGACATTTGGTCACTCGGATGTGTCATATATGAATTACTTACAAGGACAAAGTTGTTCGCCTTGGAAGGGAAAGTTTTCCGTTACTCCTTCGGGAAATGCCCCTCTCCCGAAGATAATCTAGAAGGGTTATCACCCCCAACAGACGATATCGGAATTTCATTACTAAAGTCCATGCTTGTTATAGGACCTGAGGATCGCCCTACCGTAACCGGTGCGTTAGGCCACAGGTGGTTGGCAGGGATTAAGGGTGACTATGAGGATAGTGGATATGACCAAGACCGGACAGCACAAAGACTGGATGAGGGGGTCCTGAGCAAGAAGGGTGAAAAGCAATTAGCTATTCATGATATGCCAATGGAAAAGGGAAGTGAAGGAAACTCAATTCCGCAAGACAACACAATGCACATCTTAGGAGGAGTGGGTTTAGGAGCGAATGCGCAATCACAAAGAGGTGGTCATGCTGCTACCCCAAAAGCCAGAATTGACGGCTCTGTAATTACACAATTGGATGTAGTCTCCCCTGAGATTACAATTTTCCAGATGGCGCCCCTAAACCAGAATTGATAACTCAGAGCCCCCTGATCACTCATTCCGCTGGGAAGGGCACCAAGACGCTGAGAAGGAAACAGATCCGCACTATTCCACAATCACGTGTCCAAAGTAATACCCTAAATCCCAAACTCAACCCCTATATAAAAGATGTTACTAACAAGAATTGGATGCTAAATGGTAGACCTCCGGTAGGCGATCCTCCAACGGCACACCCGCATCGTGGAAATAGCCTTCGATCTGCCCTTGGGACAAATGGCCCGATGGGGCACGGACCGGAAACAATACACCAGACCCCCACCTCCGTTCTTGACGGGACTGCGTCAAGAATTGCTTACCAGTGAACCTACCCTACCCGACTGGGTAGGTGCAGATAAGGCGGTTCCGGAAATGGAGAGGATGAAGCCTTGCGGAATTCAGAACCTAATACCAGTGGGAGGCGAGACGGCCAAGGTCGCAATAGGCCAACCATTAATTCCTTGCAAAACCCGAAAGCCAGGCGAAATTGCAATGCTAGACAAGACTCAGATCCCACGCAAGCCCCTATTGCTCGCCGGAATGATGACCGGGAACCTAATGCTCTCTAGAATCCTAACCGGGATTCTAATACTGGCCGGAATCCTAACTAGAATCCTGATCCCGGTTGTGACCCCAGGGTCAGAGGAAACCAATATCTCGGAGGGAACACCAATCCCGGATAGAGCTCAGACGCTTAGTTGGCGAAAGCTGATCAAACTAAGGAAACGACACCAGTGACGGAACTAGATAGTATTTGGGAAACTGCAAGAATAGATGGTGCATCAAGAGGGACAAGATCATGAAGTGGTTTGAAAATTCGGGCTAACCTTCCGAACCATCAATTATGATTCGACTGCTATCACACTTGTATTCGCTACGTCAGCCTTTCGTTTGTGGCTCAATAAAGAATTCGCTAGCTTATGAGATTTAGGAAATTTGTTGGGGTACCATGGCTTAACTATGTTCCGAACGAGTTTCCTTGGTTTTGGCTGTGGGGGTTATCATTCTGCTGAGAGACTGGGTTTGGAAGGGATGCGGGTAAATAGGCATTGACTTGTTGTATCGATGTTTTGTCACTCAAATTCATGCGATGACTTGATCACTAGTTAAAACGGAATACCGCTTTGCCTAGCTCTGAGATTTTCGTTGAAACTCTGGTAAAAGGTGCTATATTCCTATTCTTCGCCGCTCGGGCAGCACTCCCAGGCGGTCAGGCCTGCCCCAGATAGCCGGGCGATATACAATCCCGCCAGGCCAGGCTTTGGGGGGGTTACGGGCTTCATGAGTGCCCGGAGGTAGAGATAGCCTTTCCGTATATGCCATCCGAAGAGTAAATATTTGATTACTACGTGGCCTACATCCCCGGATACCCACAAATATCTGAAGATGCCCATGGATATCCGAAGGTATCTTCCACTGATCCTGAATACGTAGTATCTCTAGTGTGGTCCGAGTAGTGTGGATACTAGGTAATTACCTATCACTCGGTATATTCACAACGGGAAGATGAGTTACTTATCACTTCGCTCTTACACACTGATGATTGTCCCATCATTTCGCACCGCTTTTCATAATGGTCGCTTCTCCATCCCGGGCTCCCCAAAACGCAATAAGTTTCTCAAGAATACCGGGCTATTGTCGGTGCTGCCAATTTAGCTTTCTTTCCCTGTCTCAGTTAACCTATGAAGCAGTTGAGGCCTACAATTATTTGGTGTTGCATATAGTGAGGTGTATTCAATCAGTGTCGGGTTGTGAAATATTTCCAAACTCAATTCAATCATGCTCGATCACTCGGAAGCTGGCTATGCGGCGAGGCCAACCTCTGCAAAAAACTAAGCCGGCCGCCTGCAAACATTGCTCTTGGGAGACTTTTATGTGCTCCCTTGTTGAAGGATGTTTTAAAAGTCACAAACTATAGTATTTGGGGGCATAGTATTTGGGGGCATATATAGCTGAGAATGGTAAACTGTAGTTTCTAGCACTGGAATATCTACGGATTTTTAGTGATCCACACGTGTGTGACATGATACCAATAGTACTGTAATATTACGGTCTTCGACTAAGGGGGTCAAGAGCCGGCGGGGCGACAGATGTATTTAGTGGGCAAAAAAAGCGAATTCGTCGTGGTATAGTATCAAAAAAATATCTTCTTCTGACTCTTGTTTCCTCCACCGGTCTATTTTATTCATATCCACTATCTCAATTTAGAATTATGTAGGATAAGAAGAACCAGCTTTCCTATTTGTGAAAGGATCCCCCTCCCCCGGACTATCATGAGAGCACATAGGCGTTGAAAAGTAGTAGAGAATCTTGACCTTTTCTAGGGCCGATAAGCTAAGATTTCCGAATAGAAGAAGAATTCAAGAGGAGAACAGGAGAAGAAAGAAGGAAAAAATAGAGGAAATTTTATCAGGTAAGTCAGGATCGATGGTAAAGTGAAGAGATAGATTGCGTGGCTTAGAGATGGTGTGATGTTGTCGGGCGGCAGGACATCAGCGGAAGGTTGAGAACAAACCTTAAGGCATCTATCTAAAACGTCAACCTTCAACTATTCATTTGAAGGTGGACTAGCCTTTTTTTGCCGGCAACCTCCACTCGCGTACTCCGATTTCCAACCCCATTTTTGACGTATATTCTCAATCAGCAATCTTAGACACTATTAGTGTGGCTTAGGGCGATTAGATAGGGTGGTTTTAGCAGTCGCAGGGAGTTTTCCCCGCCCACTAAAGGATCTGCTTGTAAAGAGCTTGGCGTGCAGAATTTTTCTATAAACAGCCTTTCTCTTTCTTTAGTTACAGTATAACCACACGCTTTGAGTACCAAACCCGCAGCTGGGTCAACCGGGTTACCTGCAAGAACCAGACCCCCTGGTGAATGCAAACCTTCCTTTTTTTTGCCTGACTTCCTTTCTTCCCCATCCCCGGCTACAACACCAAAATTGACAGACCTTCAAACATGCCGCCGCTCAATCGCTCACACTGGCGCGATGCCTACATCTACGCCTCCGACGACCGTTCTACTGTGCTCGGAGGCCTCTGGGTCGCAGAAGGTTTGACGAACGCCAATCTCTATTCCATGCTGCAGATTTTCTGCCTCTTTACCGATACTTTTGATCTATACGACAGTTGCGAACAGTTAGTTGAGAGGGATGGCCAACTGCTTAAACTAGGAGACTACTATATTGTCACTGCTGGTAGGTTCCTTCTGTGCTTTCATCATTAACTTAGACACACTACTTACTATGAATAGGTTCCATCACTGTCACTTATTGAAGTCACGCAAATCCGTACTCCTTCGTTACCTTCCGGAACCCGAGTTGCATCATTCACCGATGCTGTCCGTCAGCGAGATCGGCGATGCGTCATCACCGGCAGACAAGCACGGCTAGCGCACCTTGGCAGCTGGGACACTTTCGAAACTACCCATATATTTCCTTTGGCGTATGAACAACAGTGGCTCCACAGCAACTACGGTGACTGGATAACGATCCCTCCCGCCAAAGTGTCCGACGGAACCATCAACTCCGTCCAGAATGGTATCTTGCTCGGAAGCAATATACGCTGTTTTTTTGATGCCTATAAACTGGCGATTGACCCCGATGTATGACTGGCTAGATCTATCTATCGTCATCTTAGCTAATAAGTGTGTAGGATAACTATAAGATTGTGTGCTTCGCACCTGATGCCGGGGACTTTAAGATCTCCGGTCGTCATCTTGACCAGACGTTCCTCGACAACCCACATCGGCCCGTCGACCAAGTTCTGCGCTGGCACTTCCGTCAGGCGGTGCTCGTTGATATGAGGGGGGCTGGAGAGGCTTGTTTGGAGGCCGATTTCCCACCTGGCTCGGACATGATTGGTGAAATCATGAGGGGTGCGAAAGCAGCAGAGAGAATGGAGTTTGAGCTGTTTACCCGTTTTAATGCGATAGAGAATCGCGCCTGAGGGAAAGGTAAGCTGCTCAGCGGTATGTACGTAGGGCACGATAGCATTCCATATATGGAGTACAATTAGTGCCGATGTTAGTTCATAAATTAATCTTTCCCTCCTGGCCAAGAAAATAATGGTTCAACTTCTGAGGGAGAAAACACGGCTATAAAAATTCTTAAAGCGACGGCCCTGTTTGGAGGAGTGACGGTATCCCACGCCGATCCCGAACCAGACCGTCTCTTTACTATGAGTCGGTTGAGATGGATACCTGCCTTTCGCTTCCCTTACATAGCTGTGTCTCACGTGATCAGGAAAGAATTCCGTTTCGAGTTTACGCGATATAATCAAATCTGAGATATAATCAAATCTGATGGTGCCTTATCCATGCAGCTGATTTGCAGCTCTTCAAACCTAGAACCCACTCCGAACCAGTAGCAATGTAGACAACAATTACGGTTGCTAGTGAGAAGATGGGAGCGCATGTCTGTGAATTAAGCGAAGAGTTGTGAATCTAGTAAAAAAAAATACTGTTAACTTATCTCTCTCGCGGAAAGTTCTCCCACTGCAATATTTATACCTGCACCAGTTTACTGTGCTCAAGTTAGACTCAAGTTATAGTACTGTACTCTTCTTTCATGGTGATGCACTGGGGATGTGCTACTTTAAGAGAAGCGGAGCTCGTGGTGTTAAGCGTGTCAACCAAGATTGTCTTTTCCCATGATTACACTACTCCAATTCTAAAGGCTGCCCCTCTATGCGCGGCCACGCGTGTGGGGAACTGTGAACTGGGAAATATTTCCTTCTTTTTTTCCTTCTTTCTTCGCTCCTCGGTCCTGTCCTTCTGCAATTGATCGAATCAATCGAACCCCCCACCTTGGTACTCTCGGTTAGGTCGCTAATCTTGAGAATCAGAGACAAGGGTCTTGAGAAGGATGAGTCCTTTCCTGACGTGGTATGGCCGGCGTACTTTGTCCTTGTTTGATCTCCTTAACTTGCAAAGCTTGCAAAACCAAACTTATCTTGGGCTAATGACTCGATTCGCGGATGGTGAATCGCAAGAGTTTTTACGGTACTGTGCCAACCGTATCACCTCGGAGGTTCACTCGCCCCCACTCGACCTGCCTACCCGTCGTTTCGACAGCCTCCAGGGAGCAGGCAAACAACGGAACCTCCCTCTAATTACACTTTCTTTTCTGCCACCTAACGCATCTAACCCCCCCCCTCACAGGTAGTCTCCCAATGCCTCCTACTATGATAACTCGACAGACTCGTATCCCACCCGCCGCCCGCGCCTACATCCCACCAGCAAGGATTTTCTCCATCCGAGGTACTAACAGCAGCTGGGAAAAAAAGATATATGGTATTATTATAGACGTGAAAGAATAAGTCATTGATCCTCACTTGCCAAGGTAGATCTAGCTCTAATATGACATCGGAGGGGGAAAGGTTCAGATGTGCCCTTGCCCGGGCGTTGCGGGGTAGGCAGGGTATGTCCAGATCTCTGCGTTCACCCCCTAGATTGCACCCCAATATGATTACAAGTGAGACCGGTAACCGGTATCCGGTGCCTACGGCGGGTCAAGTAGACATCGAGTGCAGAAAAAAAAATCCTAAGCGACTAGGGGCCAAAGCACCGAGTTTGCTTACATAAGCAGCCGGTGAAGCGAGAAGAATCCACCAAGTGCTGCACTTCAACTACACCCACATGGTCCTTATCTAGTTATCAAATGGGAAAACCAATCTGCTAGAAAATTTAATTCATTGATAGAAAATAGAGACCTTGATACCTGATCAAGTAACTTTGGTATCATGAATTGTCACTCGCATTCCTTTTTTAATATTCGCTAAGCCACCTCCCCTGTGATACCTTAGCCACATGGTAACCCTAAGCCTTAGCACGATTTTCAGTATCTCAATAATGTGGTATCTATTGAATAATATTATAGCGCTCATTACGGGGGGTGGGGCGGGTTTTGTATAGTGTTCATAAAGGGGCGGGTGATTTTGCTGGGGGCCCGCGTTTTTCAGGGCCCCGGAGGCCCCGTAACGAAGCCTAGTTTTGAACTTAGAGGCCCTACCAGTAGACAGAGCTAGGAGTCGTATATTGCAAACCTCCCTGTGGTTTTCGGGGCCCCAGAGGCCCTTTAACGTACACTAGTCAAATCAATAGAAACTAGTCAAATACAAGAGCCAATGGACAGAAATATCATAAAGTAATAGCTAGATAAGGATCATGTTGTTATAGACGAAGTGGAGAACTTTCACAATATGTAAGCAAACCCCTGCTTTGGCTCGCTTCAGGTGGTTTTTACTTACAATATCTACCCATATAATACTTGACCCACTATAGAGGCCCTACTGAGAGAGCAGTTAATTGAAATAATAGGCAGGAGTAATAGCTATAGCTAGATAAGGACCATGTGGGTGTAGTTGAAGTGCAGCACTTGGTGGATTCTCCTCGCTCCACCGGCTGCTTATGTAAGCAAACTCGGTGCTTTGGCCCCTAGTCGCTTAGGATTTTTTTTTCTGCACTCGATGTCTACTTGACCCGCCGTAGGTGCCGGATTAAATACCGTAAAATCTCGAATAATTGGCCTATGTGCTACGTCGTTGGAGTTGCCTCCTCTGGTATGGTCTGGAGTTTCTTTTGTTTTTTTATTTCTCTCAGAGGGGCTGAGTAGCTCCTTTTTCGCTGCGATTTTCGCCCCTTTTCCTAGGTAGGGAATTCTCGACGACATAGCACATAGACCAATTATTCGAGATTTTACGGTATCTGGAGGCGCCAACCGCTAGCTACTAACTCAAGAGCATAAGAAACGACTCGCATGATACAAAAAAGTGACAAAGCAGTTCCTACTGTACTCGCGTAGTAGCAGGGAGGTCTGGGTAGGCTCAGTTGAAAGGTTCCTGCAATTTTTATCCCTGTATTCGGTCTGCCGTTGCCAGCTCAGCCTTCGGTTGCCTATTCAGGAGACTTATACATATATAACCTATGCATCCGTTCACGCCCAAGTGTGCCCACACACGTCCACACTTCTATGCTCCTCCATCAGTATGCGCACCACAACATTCTATGCCGGGATTATCATCCCATCAAGTACTTCAAGAATCACCCACGCAAACCCTGCACAAAAAATGTCAATCGAAAATTGGGTAGAGTAAGCGAGAAACCGTGCTAAACTTCAGGATTCCTCTTTCAAGTTAAGAGACAATTTTAGAGAAAACTTAACCTCTGTCGCTTAAAATTTTGTCATGGAAATCTCCTTCTTTGGCAAAATGCCTAGGTAGGAATCCTACCTACCAACGTTAGTTGAGACCTTATTGTAATATTATGATACCCTGTTTGGTTGGCACCTCAAGAAATGCCCCCCCACCAAATCACATTTTCTGTGCCTAATATGTCTGAGGCCCCCACAAAAAAAAAAAAAAAAAACTTCGGTTTGCTCTTAGAAGAATTTTTGGATTTTAAGGGTCTTGACGCCCGGGCCTCCTCACTTAGAAGTTGAGGTATTATTACATTAGTTCTGGCGAAACTTTTTTGTTTTGCTGGTACTTTCTCATCCTTGAGCGAGGGAAAGAAACACTGCTCCTGCTGTTTGCCGTTCGCTAGGAGCTGCAATTGGCTGGATTCCCTCACTGCCTCCCTCCTTTTGATTTTTTTTGATTTTTTTACCAATACATGAGGCGCAAGCGCTATTCTTCCCAGGTAACTGAGAACTATGCCAAGGAAACCTATAATGCTAACGGTGGACGGCACATAAGTGGCTTACTGCCGAGGACGGGATAATTACAGCATGATTAACAGATGGCCGGATTAACTTGATTTAGACAGGGGAGCCCTCAACGAGGCTTGGCATTAAAAAAAGCGTATGTTCAACACGAATCAGCCAAAACTACTTGGATGTGAGGGGAAGTGATCGGAAAAAACGTGGTTGGTGCAACACCAGCGCTTTTCCGATCACTTTTGGCTCCAGGCTGGTACTCCTTCGCTGAAGGCTCGCCCAGTCTCCCGCAGCACAACCAGGTAGACCACTACTCCGATGGTCTTGGCGGATCTGGAGCTTATTTTGTGTTGTGTATCATAGGGTGGCGGTACCTCCCGTACTATACTTGTAGATACACAACTCCCCAATCGCTTGGTATCATACCTAAAATTTACAGCTCTCGATTGGAACAAAAGAAAAGACTCCTCAACAAAGGAAAAAGAATAATTTAACAACCAGTTTTATGGAACCTAGGTGACCTTTTAGGATGTGAATTATTTTAAAAAAACATTTTAAGTTGTAAGGTCACAGTACGGGCTCGGTATTAAATCTTGCCTTGAGCTCTGGGGGGCAATACAGTGGGGCCGCGGCAATTGGAGCAACCCGTACCATAAGAACTGGGAATAATTGAGAATTGCGCTAGGACGTCCAGAATTCCCCTCTTTGAATTAAGGGGGGGAAACACGGTGAAAAATGTCCTTCAGCCTCCGGCTGACACAACAGATCTTACTAGGAGAGGTGACCCCAACGTCCTAGCGATATTCTCAATTATTCTAGTTTTTACGGTAGGTTGCTTAACCCCAGCATGGTAATGGGCCCAAGGTTAGTGTTGATAACTGATCTGCACTACTAAATTATTCAGCAGAACCGGTATCCATCTCAACCGACTCATAGTAAAGAGACGGTCTGGTTCGGGATCGGCGTGGGATACCATCACTCCTCAAAACCGGGCCGTAGCTTTAAAAATTTTTATAGCCGTGTTTTCTCGCTCAGAAGTTGAACCATTATTTTCTTGGCGGGAAAGATTAATTTATGAACTAACATCGGCACTAATTGTACTCCATATATGGAATGCTATCGTGCCCTACGTACATACCGCTGAGCAGCCTGCCTTTCCCTCAGGCGCGATTCTCTATCGCATTAAAACGGGTAAACAGCTCAAACTCCATTCTCTCTGCTGCTTTCGCACCCCTCATGATTTCACCAATCATGTCCGAGCCAGGTGGGAAATCGGCCTCCAAACAAGCCTCTCAAGCCCCCCTCATATTAACGAGCACAGCCTGACGGAAGTGCCAGCGCAGAACTTGGTCGACGGGACGATGTGGGTTGTCGAGGAACGTCTGGTCAAGATGACGACCGGAGATCTTAAAGTCCCCGGCATCAGGTGCGAAGCACACAATCTTATAGTTATCCTACACACTTATTAGCTAAGATGACGATAGATAGATCTAGCCAGTCATACATCGGGGTCAATCGCCAGTTTATAGGCATCAAAAAAACAGCGTATATTGCTTCCGAGCAAGATACCATTCTGGACGGAGTTGATGGTTCCGTCGGACACTTTGGCGGGAGGGATCGTTATCCAGTCACCGTAGTTGCTGTGGAGCCACTGTTGTTCATACGCCAAAGGAAATATATGGGTAGTTTCGAAAGTGTCCCAGCCGCCAAGGTGCGCTAGCCGTGCTTGTCTGCCGGTGATGACACATCGCCGATCTCGCTGACGGACAGCATCGGTGAATGATGCAACTCGGGTTCCGGAAGGTAACGAAGGAGTACGGATTTGCGTGACTTCGTCAGTGACAGTGATGGAACCTATTCATAGTAAGTAGTGTGTCTAAGTTAATGATGAAAGCACAGAAGGAACCTACCGGCAGTGACAATATAGTAGTCTCCTGGTTTAAGCGGTTGGCCATCCCTCTCAACTAACTGTTCGCAACTGTCGTATAGATCAAAAGTATCGGTAAAGAGGCAGAAAATCTGCAGCATGGAATAGAGATTGGCGTTCGTCAAACCTTCTGCGACCCAGAGGCCTCCGAGCACAGTAGAACGGTCGTCGGAGGCGTAGATGTAGGCATCGCGCCAGTGTGAGCGATTGAGCGGCGGCATGTTTGAAGGTCTGTCAATTTTGGTGTTGTAGCCGGGGATGGGGAAGAAAGGAAGTCAGGCAAAAAAAAGGAAAAATGCGTTCACCAGGGGGTGCAGATCAGGGTCTGGTGCCTGCAGGTAACCCGTTGCCCCAGCGACGGGTTTGGTACTCAAAGCGTGTGGTTACACTGGTAACTAAGGAAAGAGTAAGGCTGTTTATATAGAAAATTCTATGGGTTCAAGAAGGGAAGACTGTCAACCATGTGGCACAGTAAAATGCAACAGTGGCTGTGCAAATAATTGCCAAGACAGTGAGTGATTGACTATGAAGAAGTGTAAATATTGTAAGAGAGATTAATTATATACAATAGTTTGAGAGTCGGAAACTCTCTGATAACTTCTATATATTTTGGTAACCTTTTCTTTGAAGTCTGGGGTACTATAAGCAATACCTTCACAGTATGCTCCCATCATTCTCTCAGTACGTGCCCAAAACTTCCAAATTAAGGTTGGCTTTACAGAATTCAGGCACTCAGGCACCATTTTCTATAATGCATGAATATTGTATCCGCATTTTCGCTGTGCATAGCACTTTGCAGCCCCCAATAGTACACAATAAAATTGAGTTCATAGTGATACTTAGGGAAAAAAGCAACAAGGGGTCCTTCTAAGTTCACCTCTTCCTCCAAGCAGCTCCTTTGAGCCTTGCAATCTCGCTTATTGGCTATCAATGTGTTACGCACACGAGAATAGCTCACTAGTATTATTAGTAGAGACTGCACCTCCATAATGGAGGAGCGTACGTCCAACCTCAATTCACCATGGTAGGAGCAACTAGAGGCATCTATGTTGACTATTCGGGATACCGGAAGAACTCACGTTCTATGAAGCTGATTACTGATTGGAAAAGTGATAATACTTTATTCCTTATTCAGTGCATATGCATATTCTGCATTATATGTTATTATTTGGCTATTCAAACCGATCACGAGATAGTTAATGATAAAGACTATTGGTTTGTTGGCATTGCGACCACATATATGAACTCTTTGTATTTGGACGAAGAGATTGAAGACTATCTACTAGGGGAGGGGGGACACTCTCAGATGAAATAGATGTCGGGTGTTCTCTAAGTTCGAGTGGGGCAATTATTCAGGGTCAAACAGTTTTCGCACTTCCTTTGACGAAGCTGAAATCTTAGAAAGATACATGATTGTTAGAAAACAGGAAGTAGCGAGAATTTAGTATAAGTAGTAAGGGCTATTCCCCGGAGTTTGAGAAAATCAAGCAACGGAGAAGAGACCTTAACAATATAACAAGTTATTAAGTTTAAAAATTTGAGAACTTCTATTTTATTACTTTACCTTTATCAAACCATCATTTCCTAAGCCTTCCTGACTTCCCTCCATTATCTCGAATACGATACAGTCTAGCTTTCTCTATTCCTTTAAGTTAGTTACCCCATAACACAATGCTCTTGCACAGCACCTTCCTCCATTAAGGGATTCCTTGTTCTTTTTTTCCATCTCGTCTGCAACATTACACTTGCCATTTTGGTCTCCATAACACTCTCTCCTGCAGTACTATTTGGAGTCCTTTCGGTCAACCATCAGGCAGTACTATTGTTGAATCTCTTCAGTTAAAGAGTTCATGCATCTTTGTATAATCTACTTTCACTGTCTTACATGGTAAATTATATGATTACTCAGCAATTTTATGTTGCAGTTCAATGCCAAGTCTCAGATTTCACACCAAAAATTGAAGTTTTCAATCAAGGATGCCACCCCTAGTGCTTGCTTCTACTAAATAAAATAAACGTACTTTTATTCTACTTCACTTGCTCTATATTTCTACGTTAATTTTACTTATGTTGGACCACTATTGGGTGTGTGATGTTCAATTGAAAACGCCCCTAAATGAGGTTGACATTTATGCATTCTTGCACTATACACGCCAAGCTCTTTACAAGCAGAGCTTTTAGTGGGCGGGGAACACTCCCTGCGACTGCTAAAACCACTCTATCTAATCGCCCTAAGCCACACTAAAAGTGTTCAAGATTGCTGATCGAGAATTTACATCAAAAACGGAGTTGGAAATCGGAATACACTAGTGGAGGTGGCCGGTCACAAAAGGCTAGTCCACCATCAAAATTAATGAATAGTTGAAGGTTCACGTTTTGAATGGATGCTTTAAGGTCTGTTCTCAACCTTCCGCTTATGTCTTGCCGCTCCACAACATCACCCACCATCCCTAAGCCATGCAATCTATCTCTTCATTTTACCAACAATTCTAACTTACCTGATAAAATTTCCTCTATTTTTTCCTTCTCCCTTCCCCCGCTCCGCTCTTGAATTCTTCTTCTTGTTTCTCTCGTTTTGTTTTTTTCTTCATAAATATTTTTGCCGCTTGTTTCTTGATTTTCTCTAGTACTAGTGCAATGGGGTTGGGTGGCAGTATAATGTGGATTTGAAGATCACAATACCAGAAAATTATATTTGTATTTTAATCAGGGCAGCCAACTTGAACGCTGTCGCATAGTTATAAGTGTTGTACGCATGCCCATCGTCGGTTTCCATTCAGCAATTCTATTGGTTAATTTACCCTTTGTGCTATTCCCATCACATTACGTTAGCTAAAAACAGGTCAAACCTCATGCCCTCGGCCGCTTAACACACGACTGCCCCACTCATGCTATCCGAGCCAGGTAATTGGGCTAAGAAGAAGCCTCCCCGGCCCCCCTGATATTAACGAGCACCGCCTGCCTGTAGTGCCAGCGGAGAACCTCGTCGACGGGCCGATTTCCCGTGTCGAGGAACGTTTGGTCAAGGTGACGGCCGGCGATGTTGTAGTCTAAGTCGAGGGTATCGGGGGCGAAGCACACAACTTTGTAGTTGGCCTATACAATTATTAGCTATGATAACAATAGAGAGATCTTAACACACATACATCCGGATTAACCGACACCTTAAAAGCATCGAACAGAGCGTGTACATCAGCACTGAGCAACATCCCATTCTGGACGGAGTTGATGGTTCCGTCGGACTCTTTTGCGGGTGGTATTGTTATTCAGTCACGGCCGTAATGGCTATCCAGCCACTGTTGCTCGAAAGCAAGAGGGAAAACGTGGGCGGCGTGGAAGGAATCATAGTTCCCGAGATGGGCGAACAGTGCTTTACGACCACTTATGGTGCACTCAGTATCTCTTCTACGGACTTCATATTTGAACGATGTTGCCCGATAGCCCGTTCCCAGTCCTGTACGCCCTAAAATTGGTTCGGTGCTTGCAGTGATGCAACCTATTCCGTGTTAGCGGTAGCTGGCAATAGAAGTATTGAAGAATCTCTACCCTCCGTAACGATATAGTACTTTCCTGGCCTAAGATTTCCCTCATCCCTGGGTGACTTGCACTCGCCCCCATCAACAAGAGAGAAGCGAGCAGTAAGAACGCAGCAAATCTCGAGCATCGAGTAGACATCCTCGTTGCTGAAGCCCGGTCAGGCCCATAAACCACAAACAGCGTTCAAACTGTTACGGGGTAACTAACTCAAGGAATAGAGAAAGCTAGGCCGGATCGTATTCGAGATAATGGAGGAAAGTCAGGAAGGCTCAAGATATGATGGTTTGATAAAGGTAAAGTAATAAAAATTCTCGAATCTTTTAAACTTGATAACTTGTTATATTGTTAAGGTCTCTTCTCCGTTGCTTGATTTTCTCAAACTCTGGGGAATAGCCCTTACTACTTATACTAAATTCTCGCTACTTCCTGTATCCTAACAATCATGTATCTTTCTAAGATTTCAGCTTCGTCAAAGGAAGTGCGAACACTCTTTGACCCTGAATAATTGCCCCACTTGAACTCAGAGAACTCCCGACATCTGTTTCATCTGAGGGTGTCCCCACTCCACCAGTAGATAGTCTTCGATCTCTTTGTCCTAATAGACTAAGATCATATATGTGGTCGCAATGCCAACATACCAATAGTCTTTATCGTGAACTATCGAGTAATCAATTCGAATAGCCAGATAATAATACATAATGCAGAATATGCATATGCACCGGATAAGGAATAAAGTACTCTCACTTTATCTTTCCAATCAGTATTCATATTCATGGAACGTGAATTCTTCCGGTATCCCGAGTAGTCAACATAGATGCCTCCAGTTGCTCCTACCACGGTGAGTTGAGGTTGGACATACGCTCCTCCATTACGGTGGCGCAGCCTCTACTAATAATACTGGCGAGCTATTCTCATGTGCGTAACACAAACGATCGGTAGCAGAGTATATCAGGGTGTCACCCCATCCGTGGCGTTCGGTGATGGTCGGCATCTTGAGGTGCGGGGGGTGGGATGAGGGAAGTGCTTAAACGCTAGTGGGGTGGCTGTAGTAATGGGGAGTGTGTGGAGTACGGGTGGGGAATCAAGACTAAAACGAATTCGCAGGCTTTCTTGAGCAAACACGCTGTACGAGGACTTGTGCGGCCGCGCCCGAGATACCCCGACACTGGAGTACATCGGTGTTTTGGGATGGTATGGCGTAAGTCCCTCGATAGTAGTACCGAGGTCTTATTAGAGTCAATCATGCTTGAGAGTGCTGTTGCTATCACGTTCTTACTTCCTTACATGATGTCACCTTCACTGTACAGTACTATCATCAGGTTTCTGGTTATCGTGGTGGTAGTGCTAGGCCTCTATTTCCTTCGCTTTCCTGTTTCCCTTCTGTACTTTGGGTGAGATTAATGTCCGGAAGCGGCAACCGCCAACTGCCGACTCAATAACGCTAAAAACGACTCTGTAGATACCGAAAAAAATGGTAGGGCAGTTAGCTACTGAGGCTGGAGGGTCTTAATATACAAAGAACTATTTCGTGGTTTTGATTTTGGTATATGGTCTGTTGCTGCTAGCCCGGCTGTCGGCGATTGACACCGTGCACTAAGTATCACCCAGATATTGACCAGGAGAAGGTAGTGATAGAGATAACTGCAATATTTTCTTCTCTTTTTCGGTTCCTCTTTTCGTTCTGTATCCTATAGTATGAGGGCAACGCAATATTAATGCCATGTTTCAAGCTTTAGAGATATTAATTAAGGTAACATGACATGACTAATGCTTCGAAATAATGGAGTGGGGGGGTAATGATTAGAGAGACGGATTATATCGAGTGGAGCGGAGCGACTCTAGTAAGAACAAGTAATTTACATTAAGCGATGGAAGAGCTCAAGATTTATTAAGTTGAGTGTATGGAAAAGAAAATAAGAAGCGAAAGGATAGAATATGAAGGGAGACTAAGGCAAATAGGAGAAAATTTTCCAAGGTGTGAGTGCCCTGGGGCCAATGAGTGCGAGCATTTCCAACGACTAACCCAACCGTAAATCTAAGTATTCGGTCATCATACTTTTGAAATCGTGGCCAGGCTTTTCGGGAGTTTTGTTTCAGCCAGCACTTCCGTAGGTCTTGTACATTCTTAGCTGTCAAGCGAGCAGTTGACCAAAGTCCTGAATTACGGCGTCGGGGATGTTTTGGCAACTTAGTGGCCGGCGATCACTATCTTGGTATTATAGCAGGGGATCCGAATTTTTTACCCCATATTATGGTGAGTGGAAAATAACAGCGGGGTGGTGAAATAAAATACTGATCGCCCTAAGTCTAATTGTGAAAAGATATCACGAGGTATCTAATCGATAGGCATAGAGGAAACAGCCAACCTGGTAATTCTAGAAGAAATTTCAACGGAAAGTTCCTGTGCCCCCCACACATCGTCAAATTCGCAGAGAGAAGACACTTTAAAGAGGAAGGTCAGTTGAATTTGGGTATAGAGCCCGAATTTGACTGTTTTGGTTGGAAGTCATTGATGCTGTTCGGCACACTCAGAATATCACGTTGAGCTTATCACATGATCGTTCGGACACAAAGTTTGCGGAAATGCACATGGGACGCGTGCAGCGCTGGAAGCAATATGACCGTGAAAGAGTCGGATGTGGAGATTTGGATGCCCAGCTCGGAGGTTATGAACCGTGGGAGTTCCTTGCGAGAGGCATGTCGTTTCTTTTGTTAGCAATGGAGTGCGCACAAGGGATATACATCGATAAGAGTCGCGATCAATGGAAGGATAGGAGCCTCGGAGGTACAGTACAATTAGGTTAGTCTTTTAACGACCTTTGCTCTTAAGATTATTTTTTTCATGCATTTTTGTCCTGAGATACCACCATAGCTGATCATGATATATTAGTGACGACGACGGGTTAATCTAGTGCCCGTTTACCTGTTCTCAGCCGTCTAGCTGCACGAGACGGTGGCGACCAAGGGGCGGAGCGGCGAGAATCTGGTGTTTACCTACTGTAGAATGCTATCTATTTTCTAGTGGGATTTCCAGACGCATCTCCACAGCAATGTCATGTTTTGACCGTCTAGCTATAAGAATTCACGACTATAGAATATCAGGTAAACATTTTTGCGCTGTCTATTGGGAATTTATGCCGGTTGACAAGGCACCAACGAGTTTTACCACAAATTTTAAAACAATACGGTTAGACAGACGAACCCTTAATTGAGCACAACCAGGAGCTTGTGTTGAACCTGAAATGTCAAATTTTTTATAATTAATCTGTTTGTAGCAATAATCGCGTTGAAATCTGGCACTTAGCTCGCACACATGAGAACAGTAGGTGGGCATGGCTCATGCTTGATTAAAAGTGGTAACGGGAAATGCAGAATGAGTATTATAGTAGTATGGTACCTGGAGAGTGCGTGGCCTCGGATACACAGACTCACCTCAAAGCTTTTCCGAGACGTTGGCAAAGAGCTAAAATGGTAAATTTAAGGCAAACTTTGAGAGCGCAGCAGGCAGCAAAGCCCTCGGTACCAAGCTCATAGAAGATAAGTTCACATAGCATCTTTTCCGCTAATTCCGCATCTCTTCAAATCTTCACTTCCATTCTCTCACTAACCGAGGTCATTCAAGCCCTACATTGCCGCTTTCTTAGATAATCTAGAGTGGGTTCTAGGCCCAAAGAGCCCCAAATCCAAGATATAGACGATGCTTAATCTGATTTGATCAAAATTTAATGGTATAAACTCGAAACCGAATTCTTTTAGGATTATGTCAGACATACAAGATATTTCGGGGAAGGGAAAAATAGGAATATGAAAGTCAAGGAGGATTGGAGTAATTGTGAGGAACTCGGGAGGGGAGGGTTTTTTTTGGGTTCAAGTTGGCCATAAGTAGATCGAGAAAACTAGGGGTTACTATCACGCAGTGAAGAGGATTGATAAGAGACGGCCCAACAAGGTCGATTATTGCAGGGAGCTACTTGTGATGGGGATATTGGCGAAGGTTTGTGCTCTCGCTCCCGAGTGAATTTTCCCCAGTTTACCACCCCAAACAGGCTTTGTTATGGTCTAATGGTCAGTTTTGTTAGCATCCGTCGTTATTTGTGGAGTTCTTGGGATGGTTCGAGGAGCCTGAGCTCTATATATTGCAATGGAATATTTTCAGGAGAGCGATCTCACCAAGCACATTGGTGTACCACTACTGCAAGAAACCGTTCAAAATATTTCAATGCAGGTACTTGAGGGTCTTAAAGTAATGCATGAACAAGGGGTTGCTCATCGGGATATAAAGTCCGTGGTATGATTTCTACTACTAAATACCTTGCGTGAACTTTTCACATTGCAGAATACCGATTTTTGTTGCTTCCATGTCTCCAGTGTGGGTCAAGCTAGGGGATTTCGGAGTGTCAAAGCGGATCCTGGCTCAAGCTACCACAACATTTCACACCCGGGTATTAACTCCATTGTACAGCGCTCTTGAGTTTCGGGGGTTGGACTCGAATAGCGAAACCTCCAACTACACTAATTCTGTTGGCATCTGGTCACTCGGATGTGTGATATATGAATTACTCGTAGGGACAAGGTTATTGCCCTCAGAAGGTGAAGTATCATGTTACTATTTTGGGAAATGACCATTTCTAGGAGAAAGGGTTATCGCCCACAACAGACGATATCGGAATTTCTCTACTAAAGTCTATGGTCGTAATACAACCCGAAGGTCGTCCTACCACGGCGGGCATTCATAGTTACAATGAAAATGGTGGAGAAAATCAAGAGAGAAGAAGACATTGCCTTGATAGTGTCAGGCTTTATATGTTAGTTTCACGATCAATGGGTTAAATAGTACCTTGTGGAGACCCGGGGGATAAATACGTGCATTCTAGACTAGTTGAGCTGTGAGCGAATGGGAGTGGGACTGGAGTTTGGTACCCTCTAGCTTCCTGTTATATAATTATCGTTCATTTGAAATCAGCAACCAGCAGCCAATGCTATCATACAGCCAAACTTTAATTCGAAGATATGGGTATTGGAGGTCTTGACACAGAGCTTCCACAAATTGTTCCTTGAGCCTTTGCATCCCATATTTTTCCGCCTAAGCTTGTGGAAAAATTTGAATCCGAACACGTGAAGTGTATTCTAAATCCTGACCCGCCCAACAAAACAAGCCTTGAAGTCGGGACTTAGGCATAATCATGATTTTGGGTCTTAATCCACCCGTATAATACCAAACATGGCCTAACTGCTTGAGTTCTGTCCGACATTTCGATTTCCTCCGGGGTTAGAATTCCAGCCAGCATTGCGGGTTCTCTTGGCATCCACCCCTGTCCTCGATTAATTTTTCGCCTAGTCCTCTGATTGCACATCAGATTGGTGGATGCGCCATTCTGGTTTCTATCCCCCCATACGGCGGTATTCGGCTTCGTCCCCTGAATCCTTGAACTGTCCCATCAGAACCTGCTCTGCCGGGTAAGTTAAGGTAGGTTCGTAAGGAGTCCTCAGTGTTCGGATTGATATCTTCTCTTGTTTTAGCATCCCTCACTATTTCTGGAGCTCCTAGGATGGTTCGAGACCCCCGAAACTGTATATCACAATGAAATGTCTTCCGGAAGGCGATCTCACCAAACATATCGACGCACCGCTACCACGGGAAACCGTTCAAAATATTTCAAATCAGATACTCGAAGGTCTCAAAGTAATGCATCAGGAGGAGATAGCTCATCGGAATATAAAGCCTCAAGTATCGTCCTTACTATTAAGCACCTCTTGACTACAATACTGACGAATGCATAAAGAATCTTGGTTCAAACTTGCGGGTTTTGTGCTGCCGAAGTAGATTCCAGCCCAAGGCACCACCTTTCACATCCCAGTGTCAACCCCTTTCATACGGTGCTCCAGAGGTTCTGGGATTAAACTCCAATAGCGAGTCCTCCGGCTATACAAATCCTGTTGACATTTGGTCAGTCGGATGTGTGATATATGAGTTACTTGTAGGACAAAATTTATTCTCCTCATGGGATAAAATCACACCTTACTACTTCGAGAAACGGCCATTTCCTCGGGACGGGCTACGACTGTTATCACTCTATTGGGCGATGCGGGAATTTCTCTACTCAACCCTATGCTCTCAATATAACCTGGAGATTACCATCCAGCGACGGAAGCACTGAACGATTTGTGGCTCGCTGGCTTTAAGAGGGGAGGTGAACATAGGACTTAATCTGATTTAGCTGAATGGTATAAAATCTATACCAAATTCTTTCGGGATCATGTCCGACGCGCATGCCATTTGGGGGAAGGAGGAAATGGGAATAAGGAAGTAAAGGAGTATTGGGGGAATTGCTGGGAACTTGGAAAGGGAGGTTTCGGCGTTGTCTATAGGCAGATCAGGGAAGCTACCGGCCACTGTCGTGCAGTAAGACGGTTGATAAGAAGCGACCGTTCAGACCGGATTATCTTAAGGACCTTCTTGCGATGACCAAATTAACAAAGGTTTGTGTTCTACTCCCGAGGAAATTTGTTCCAACTCACTACCTCTACATGGTTTATCTTGTTGTGCTCTAATGGTTAGTCTTTCTAGCACCCGTCGTTATTTGTCGAGTCCCTGGGATGGGGCTCGGCGAGATTGACATATCCCCCTGATGATCACTCAGATGAAAGCTGAATCTAACTACAACGCTCGTATCCAGCAAGCGGAAGAATTCAACCGCACGCATAAATGGAAGAAGCGAGGAGTTGCCTTGATCCCGACAAAGTTTGGCTCATCCTTTGTGATGGGGTTACACTTGAATTAAGTAGGTGGTTAGTACACATATACCACGACGGCTCCCTCTTGCTTGCTCATGCCGGAGTGGAAATGGGTCAAAGACTATACAAAAAAATGTGCCAGATCGCAGCACAAGAGCTAAACTGCCCCCCGAACACAATCTTCACCTCCGAGACTTCTTCAAACACAGTAGCAAACACATCACCGACCGCCGCCTCCGCCGGCAGCGATCTCAACCGAATAACAATACAGTACCCCTGTCAGCAACTAAACACACGCTTAGAGCCCTACCGTCAAAGATACGGCTCCGACGTAACCCTTAGAACCCTCGCCCACGCCGCCTACCTCGACCTCATAAACCTCACCGCCAACGGCTTCTACAAAATGCCGACAATCGGCTACAAATGGGGTAACTACGTGGACACCTTACCAATGCACTTCTACTTCACGCAGGGCGCCGCTATCTCCAGAGTAGAACTAGACGTCCTCACAGGCTCCGACACCGTCCTCCGCACAGACGTAAAAATGGACGTCGGCCGCTCTGTCAATCCCACCATCGACTGCGGCCAGATCGAAGGCGCCTTCGTCCAAGGCCAAGGTCTCTTCACGATGGAGGAAATACTGTGGTAGCAGGATGGCCAACTCTTCACCTGTTCGCCCGGAACCTACAAGATCCCTGGATTTGCGGATATCCCGCAGGTATTCAGATTCGGTCTGCTCAAGGGAGTGAAGTGGGTTAAGCTGAGGAGTATTCAGAGCTCCAAGGGGATCGGCGAGCGGCCGCTGTTCCTGGGCGCCGATGTTCAGTTCGTACTAAGGGAGGCGGGTAGGGCCGCGAGGGAGAGTGCTGCGGTCGATGCACGGGCTATGGGTGTCGTGCAGGTGGATTCTCCGGCTACGGCTGAAAGGTGGGTTGCGGTTGGGGATTGGATTGTCCAGGGGGCGAAGGTTGAGGCTCAGGAAGGGGAGAAGGGTTTTTTGTGTCGGCTACGGAGTAGACCTTTTTTTTTCTTTGCTTTTGCATGATGAATTTTTTTCTATGCATGTATTCTTTAGCTTTATTGTTGCGCGTTTAGGTATTTAGGTTAGGTTAGTTGGTTATGTTTGGAATTGAATTTACTTTATTTGTTGTATGGAATCAGAAACGCCCGTTATATAAAAGTCTAGTTATCATTCATCTAAATCTGTGAAGGTTTTGCCTTTGCCAACACCGATCCTGCATCCAGATATAATGCTATCTATGAAAATGAGAATATTATCTGGTAACGAATGAGGAAGGATATAAACGAGAAAAGCTAGAATACAAACAAAAGAGGCGATGACTAAATGATGGAAAAGTGTGATTGGGAAAGCCCAATGGGCGTTGTTCGGATGGGGGAGGTTTGTTTTGAAGAATTCGAGAAACTCGGAGGCCCAGGTGTTGAATATCACTAGTGATCACTCCAACTGTCGTTTCTTTGTGCCTTTCCTATTTCACTGCTTCTTAGTTAAGCTAAGATATTTTCATCAAATCTAGCGAGCAGTCTCAACGCAAGTATTTTCACACTGCCGTCATCCCCTTCGCTATAACGTCATTCATGCATTAGCGGTTGGCTACCAGTATGCGGCTCGCTGTGGCAACCATGAGAAAATGAAATGTCTATTTTATTATCTCCATATATAGTAGTACTACAATATTGAAATTTGCCTGGAAGGTACTTTTAAATATGGAGAATCAGAATCTGGAGTGTTTATTTAATAATAAAAAATGATGCTCCTTGTATACTCACTTTATTCTAAAATAAGTCAAATAGCTTATTGCTTATAATAGTAGTAAAGAAAATTGAAACCAGGCATATAAATCACAGGTTAAGAGAATAACAGGACCCCATAGACCTTGGATTTGATGTATAATCTGCTTTAGAAATAGTTTTTGGCTATTGGAGAAGGTATTGTGACTATTAAAACAAGTAGAGAAAAATATATTTCTTATAAATCTGACAGCATGCTACCAGCTTATAGTATTCATGTAATGTTCCAATAATTCCTAATATGCTTTAATATAGTGATATAAGATATCTTATAAACTTTAAAGGCAGTTGGTTTCATCTTGCAAACTTTATTCTAAAGTAATTGGAAAGAAATTTTAGGAGAATATTAGCTTAAAGAGACAACCAAATTGGCTACACAAGCTTGATAAGGCTTAAAGCTCTATTATATGGTCTATTCAGATATTTGAAGCTCTGGGATAAGTTATAGTTAACTCAGACATAGGGATATAGATATTTTGCATTTTAAGTGCAGAGATGAGGAATTTTGTATAAAATATTCAGTATCTTTAGAGTTGAGGTGTGAAATCTCTAAATCCCCATGTGTGGGCAGGCTAAATTTTATTCCATGGGTTAAACTATATGGATAGACTATATGATAGAGCTTTAAGCTGTATCCTACATGTGTAGCCTATATGGTTGAGGTTGGAGGGTAGTATTTCTCCCGAAATTGTCTTCCATAAACTATAAAAGAAAGCTAGCAAGGCTAGACCAACTCCATGGAAAGTTGATATTGTCTTTTATATCATCTAGGTAAACTATATGGGAAAGTTATAGAATGTCATATGAACCCCAGAGGCAGACATGATCCTGTCTCAATTGTAAAATATAGATTTCTCTATACTTCATTTTAGAGTCACAATATCTTTCCCAATAGCTACAAACAAATACCAAAGCAGTTCATACATTAAATTAAAGATCTATCAGATCTTACTATTGGCTTAAACAATTATTTTTGGAGTTGGTTTCAATTTTCTTTACTACTACTATAAGCAATAAGCTATTTGACCCATTTTGGAATAAAGTGAGTATACAACAAGCATTATTTTTCATTATTAAATAAACACTCCAGATTCTGATTCTCTATATTTAAAAGTACCTTGCAAAAAATTTTCAATATGTTAGCACTACTATTTGTGGAGATAATAAAATGGATATTTGATGTTCTAGTGGTTGCCATGGTGAGCCGCATCCCGGTAGCGAGCCGCTAATGGGTGAATGACGTTATGCTCCTCCCCGTAAATAGATGCATATTCGAGAGGGGGAATTGATGTGGGAGCAGAGCATAGAGTAGTCGAAAGATCTAGGACACATTGAAAGTTGAGGTATGTCAGGCAAGCCTCCGCAATTGTTGAGTGGGGGCTATGAAATAGAGCCAAATCGCTGAAGAGATACTCTCAAAGGGTAAAGTAGACCAGTCGGACAGTAAACAGAAATACCTCAACCATGACAAAACCCAAAGAAGATGCTAAAAGTGTCCGTAACGCGGGAACGTTTTCAAGGCCCAGATCTGTAGATCCGAGCTCCACTCCCAAGGCATGACAGAGCTCCTCCGTATTTAGCAGCTGTTCCGAATACAATACCGACATCAGGACTTTCATTCCGAGTATTTGACTTATTTCCCTTCTGCGCCTTCAGTCAGGCTAGGGTTGCCGTGTACGCATCTTTTCAGGCAAGGGAATAAGCGTCTGTCTCTGAGAGGTGCTCGGCTACCGAACGAGAGTGTGTGGCTGGTCAACTTGTAGTGCGGCAACTGCCTCATGGATGGGTAACGTGCATCGCATCGGTAAATATGGAATCAGGGATCAGAGGAGAAGAAGGGAAGGAAGCGAATCTAAGAGCGTTAAAGGGATCGATGGGAGTGTTCTTATTTTTGTTTTTTTGTACGTTTCTCTTGATAAACTATCGGAGAGCGATGGGTGGGATACATGCAAATTTGTTTGCCTGGTATGATACGATATTTATTATTTTCGCCACGGCGGTGCGCTGACCGTATCTCAACGCGGCCGCCAGGAAATTTAGAGTTCAAAATGTGCTCAAGTAGGAAAGGGCTAGATGCCTTCCCTTCTCTTGTTCCCAAGGAATTATTGTCCTAGTACACAGCCCTCCCTAGCCTAGCACCGTCCGAGAAGGTACTTGTGTCGCACTTTTCGGCACCCTCCGCGAAGCGCAGTTTCGGCACCAGACGTCCATGTTTTCTTTTCCTTCGGGAAGCGCTTGGGCAAAGGGACCGTTATCATTTCAACTACTATATCTCGGCGGTTTATACTTACTCGCCACTCTTACTGTGGCCTATTCTCACTGTCCGTTCGCTCCATCACCCGGTCACGCATGCTTATGCTGAATTGAGCAGCGGGCGGGCGGTACAGCAGGGTACGATGCGTCTGAGCTTCACGAATCTCAGCCCCAGGCAGGAAGAGGGGGAAAGAATAGCAACCAGAAGGCAATAGTGAAGGCGATAGTGAAGGCGATCCACGGTACCTTGTGACTGAGCTGTATGCCTTCTTTGCTTTTTTCTTGTTTTCCCCCAACGCTAGCTAGTCGTATTTTGAGCAGGCTAGGCTGTAATATGGTACTAAAGTCAAGCTTATGTGAATAGTTCCCACCCAGCATCTACTACTTTCGCCTGGTGATTATATATGGGGTAAAGTTATGATCAATAAGTCTGTACATACATCCCACCCGCATCCCTACCACAAATCCAGCCGTGACTTCAATTAAGCAATTGCACCACCAAAAATGAAGTTAAAAATACAATAAATATACAGACAGAGAGCTATTGCCATGGTGTTTAATACTTGTTATACCAGTCTCAATTTCTTCTGACTGCGTGGTTGTGCCTTGGCATTGAATCGATCAGGCAGTCAATTAACACCTGGGGGACTGGCCACCATGCCCACTTCAGTGCCACGACAAAAATGTCCCTGCTCTCAGCATTATCTTTAAGGTCATTCAAGTATCAATAGTCCTTTCGAAGGATACTCTTCATAGCATTCCAGATATGCTCAATTGGGTTTAAATCCGGGCTGTGTGGAGGGTGTTTGCACGCCCAGATCCCATGTGATTCCAACCAATCTTTGGTAACCTTTGCAATAGTTATAATGGTACCAAAAGCTTGCGGAGGGGTCACTTTTTTGGTCCTGTGAAAAAAAAAAGATGAAAAGGCTGGGGGTTGGGAGGGAGTTGGGTAATGCCTCGTTGCGTGGTGGATTAGGTGGGTTGGGGTGGGGTGTGTACAGACTTATTGATCATAACTGTATCTCCCAGTACCCTAGTTTCTGGTTCAATTCTTTTCGAAGCTTCGATCTAGATAAAGTACTAGGCCAAAAGGATCCGTACGATCGGTGGTTACCGCGCGACACCTCAAGACTCCCCACTCCTACAATCAACCACCCCTCAACCACAATGCCTCCACACAAGAGAGGCTACCTCACAGAGTTTGAGAAAGGGCCAATAGTTGCTCTGAGGAAAAAAACAATCTCTTTGGGAGGAATTGGAGAGCTCTTGAACCATCCAAAGAGCACTATTCTAACTTTCCATAACTGATTCCCGAAGAGGGGTGATGCAAAAAACCTTCTCATACCTGGAAGACCTAAAATTATTGATTCCAGAACCCACTGCCACCTAGTCAGCGAGTCTAAGAAGGCACGCCGCCAGACTCTATCAGAATTGCGCAATGATGTTGCACCACATTTCTCTCTCCAAACAGTCAAGAGAGCTTTGGCCTTAGTCAATATAAAGAAATGGAGAGCTAGGAAAAGAGCTCTTCTAAACGATGAGCATGCTGTTAAGAGGTTAGCTTGGGTAATGAAGTATAAGGATTGGACAAAGGAAGACTTTGAAGGAGTCATCTTTAGTGATAGATCCTTGGTTGAAAAGTCTAAGGATCCTGAGGGCATATGGGTATCCAGAACACCTGAAGAAAAGTTGCACAAAGATTATATGCATGGGGTTACCAAGGGGCCAGAGATAAAGCTGATGGTTTGGGCTTGTATTTGAGACAGAAATCAGGGTTCTCTGATTCCTATTTTTGACAAGAGTGTTGGTAGATTTGTATATATTGGAGTTTTGCAGGATGGTTTAGTTGACATCTGGCATGAGGTGGAGGACACGGTTGGGGATCCTATCTTTCAGCCGAATTATGCAAAGATATATACTGCAAGAGATACCATGGCTTGGTTTGAGGAAAACAACATACAGGTTATGGAATGGCCACTCAATTCTCCTGACCTCAATCCTATTGAGCACTGTTGGAAGAGGATGAAGGAAAAGCTGCACCAGCGCTTTCCCAATATCCACAAGGCCAAAGGGGGCCCAGATACTATTACAAAACATCTAGCAGTAGCTCTAAATCAGGTTTGGACTCAGGATATTGAGGGGGATTTTCTGGAAAGGTTGTGTGAGTCTATGCCTAGTAGGGTTGCTGCTGTCTTAGATGCAAGGAGATGGTATACCAAGTATTGATTTTTTTGTTTTCTAATATTACATATAGCCTTTCCTATATCTATTGTATGTCTACACATATTTTCAGTTTATTCTGAGTAGTTGTGGTTGTAGGGGTAATAAATTTATAGTTGTAGTGGGGTTGCCTTTGTGTTGCTGTACGGATCTTTTTGTACCCGTACTTTAGTTTGCTGCTCATTCCAAACCTCGGACAACCGATAATGACTGGAAACATGGGTGATGTCAATTTGCTCTTTGAAGGGTTTATCACTCTTGACTGGACGCTATTCTTCCTGCATCGATATTTGTCTTCACCCGAATCTGGGAACGGACTTGGAGGCGGGTCGGGCCACAATCCATAGCCGGATTAATCTCTGATATATTCGTTATTTGTTCATATATTTCGGCCGTCAACTTTTATCGGCATTAATACGTGGAAGAACAGCCTGCAAATCAAGCACAGAGGGCAGCCAAATCGGTACTACGGCGTTCCCATCGATCTTTCTGCCCATGTTTTGAAAGTACTATCTCTATTATTACCATTCACGGAGGATTGTCACTAACTCCAATCCTCGCGATATCAGGTTTCCTGGGAATCCCTATTCTTCATCTACATTTCGCTCTGGTCTTCAAAGGTTGCCTTCATTGTCTTTTACTTTGAACTCTTTAGCAAAGATCCCGAACTTGGCAGGTGCTGCAAGGTCGCAGGGGTGTTTATTTCAGTAATCACCTTCCTGACATTCCTACCCCATATGCTTCTCCTACAATTCTGGTGTTAGCCTGTCAGTTAGAATTGGTAATTAGCGCCTCCGTCTGCCTCCACCACACATCAGTTTCAGGACATGATAACTAATTCTTCTAGATGTAAGGATATCATTAGCCACTTAATGTTCAGCGATCCACAACATGGAGAGTGTAACGATATCAACCTTTTCCAACGTCGGCACAGATCTCCTAAGTAGGTTTGCGCTCCCCCACACCAATGTATTCATCAGCCTTATGCTTTTCAAATCCCCCCTACTCCAATGAATTCTCAATGTCTCACCGCCGAGTACTAACATTACTTATGTTGATAGTCATAATACTCCCGATAATTGTTCTAAAAAACCTCACTTTTCGAAAGTCAGCTCTTCAGGGATGGCTATTCATCCTGTTCATCGGCAGTATTTCGATAGTCGCGGCAATTGTCCGATACGGTGCTCTTAGAGCTCTATGGGGTCAGCCGAAGGCCAGCATGACCGATACCATCGGTGTATCATCTATGGTCGAGATCACAACTTCCTTTCTTGCTATCTACTCACCATCACTCCCAGTGTTTTTCCGAGGAAAGAACAAGCAGTATCAGTCGATTGAGAGGGATGTTCGATACATTTCAACACATCCAGACTTGTTGAGCATAGTTAAGAGCGCTATCGACCTGAGGAGCTCTAATACAGATAAGCAGAAGCACCTTTCGCCAGTGCCGGAGAATCAGCTGGCTAGCTCGAAACTACGCATCGCTAAGCCCATTTCTTGTGTTATCTCTTCCAGTTTCTTTCTCTTCTGACGGATTCTCACGTCTCCTAGAATAGCTTCGATGTGGAGCAAGACTAGGAGGAACCTTCGCACAATTGTTGGTAAGTATGCATCCTTGATAGAGTGAAAATGCTAGATAATCTTAGGTGCATCTCGGGTGTCTTTTCCAGGATAATTCTTATAATATCGGTCCGTAAACTATCATTCACCGCCTCTAACTCGGTGTCCCTGCCTAATTTCATCTTCAGATAACCTCTTATGTCATTTTCGCTAGGACTAATTGGTATCATAACCACCATGGCGAAATATCTTTGAATATCTTCCGTGACATGGGGCCTTCCTGTGGGGAATATTCGCACCTTAGGGGTCTCTTGAACTAGATCTCTCAGCGACCCAAGAAGCTCTGGTAGATGCTTCCGTAATTATTAATCTAGGGGGCTAATGTAGATGAAAGCTTGAGGTAGCAAAGTAATGGTCGTCCTGAACACTCTCATCAGATCTAAGAGTCGTGGCTCTCTGTCACAAGTCTTCCTTTTCTCTTCTTGAAGCGGCTCGCGCAGATACTCCTGGATATTCCTCTTGCCTACCAATTGCTTCAAAATGGCTTCCATCATGTTCGCTGCTGTCTGTTCTTGCTGGTTAAGATAGTCACAATATAAGTACGCGACTGTAATGTCTTCCTTCACCTCCTGATCGCACAAGCTGTCAATGACCAGGGAACTAGTATTTCATGCGGCCAGCAACTCCCGCTTCTTGGGAGCGCCCTCCCACTTACCTCAGGTATGTCTTGCCCACTCCCGGATTCCCAGAGCAAAACAAGACAGCATTATCCACTCAACCCTCGCTACTTCTCCACTCCCGGAACTCTTTTGTTTCCAAACGCCAATCAAGGACACCGTCGAATCGCTCTCTGCGCACGCTTTGGTGTCTGTTATGTGGCTCTGGTGGAGGGAGCCAGTGCATACTCTCTGTGTCCTTGTCTAACTTGTAGAAGTTGTTGTTGAAGCTGCCCGTTATGTTACCAGAGTGGACATTTCCGTCGCCTAGGCTTACCGACAGCAGATGTGTGTTTTGTGCCATGATATTCTCCCCGGGCAAATGTGGAAAGAGTAAAACGACCTGTATGGATATCAAAGGAGTTTGGAAACCCTGTGAGAAGGGTAGAAGAAAAGCGGGGAGATGAGGTCCGTTGTGTGACAATTACTCTCTGATGATCTCCATGCCAAGGAATGGAAAGAGGGTGGAGGCTTCGACAAATTCCAGTTACTAACCCCAGATTTCGTGTAGCAGGCGACTGTGCGATTAAAATGCGATAATCCAAGCGAGCATGCTACATCGTAGTTTACGATATGTTACCGCCAGCTCAATAGCACAAGGGTTCATCTTTATTAATGCATAAGATGGGCTAAGAGGGCTAACTTATTATCCCCGAGAGACGATATTGGAATTTCGTTACTAAAGGCCATGCTCGCAATATAGCCCGAGGATTTCCCTACCGCCGCAGATGCACTAAGCCATGGGTGGTTAGCGGATCTTAAGCGCAACAATGGCAATGGTGGAGACCGTAGATCTCAGACGACAAAATGTGGATAGCGAAGCATACCCAGCAGGGAGCACGAAAACAAACTAGCTACACATGACAGACCGAAGGAAGGGAGTAGTGCAAGGAACCGGATTTCACAGGCCAACACATGGTGCATCCCGAGAGGTGTGGTTATGGGTGAGTGTGAGGGATCCAACCTGGGTGGCGTTCATACTACCCGGAAAAATATAATCGACATCTCCGTGATGGCACCATCGCCATGAGATGCAGCCTCCGCTGAGAGTTCAAGAGTCGAGACTGGCCTCCCGGAGTCGGAATTGATGCTTGACAACTTCCAGGCCACTCATTCGATGGGGCAACATTGTTAAAAAAAAGAAAGAAAAACCGTGATTCATAAGTGCTGATAGTAAGATTAAAATGAACTGAAATCAAAAGCAGCCAACAAGAGCGATGAAATTTGTAAAAAGTTAGGAAGCAAGAAAAATGAAATTAAAATGACAAAGCTAAAATACAGAATATGCTAAAAAATAGAAGATTTCTGGAAGAAAACGAACAATCTATATCTCTTGTCAATAGACTGCTCAATTGTATAATCGAGAGTTTTTCCAACTCTTGAGCAAGGGATAAGATTGTTATTTCACTAATCATATCAATTGGCTTTCGCTAAAGCTCATGAGCAGATCTTGTTGAAATTAGTTGTGGGAAAACAAAGGTTAAACTTCG
This sequence comes from Tuber borchii, assembly GCA_003070745.1. Classification (NCBI taxonomy): domain Eukaryota; kingdom Fungi; phylum Ascomycota; class Pezizomycetes; order Pezizales; family Tuberaceae; genus Tuber; species Tuber borchii. Next base: position 61,420 of record NESQ01000101.1, read on the forward strand.
TTTTAAATGGAATGATTACAGTGTATAGATACTAGCAATTAGAGTAGTCAGGCTATTTGGTTGCGAATTGGAACTATGATGAGATATAGGTAAAGAGGTGAAGACAGGTATATTATTAGAAGACAGGTATGATAGTGGTGGGTTATCTTCTTAAGTGGTAGATCTGCTAGTTTCAGAGCTTGAACAAGCTTTATCATCAGACTCTATAATAAAAATATCATAAGTAAGAACAAATAATATCAGAGAAATTTTTGGTACAGAAGATAAGACCGATGAGGCTGGCATCCTAACAGGGGTAGTACCCAGTGGTGGGCTATTATTTCCTTCCTGCTTAACAGAAAGCTGAGCATGACCTTTCTCATCCTCGTCTTCATCAACTTGAATAGGCCTTACAGAAATTGGGAGAGCTATTCAGAGTATTGAACTCATAGACGGAGAACCTTTTGGTGTTGTGAAATCGGTATATGTGAAATTGAGCACTTTGGGAGTATCAGTTAAGCGGAGCAGATTATATAATTTCACTATTTTAAAGCGTAATATGATTTGGTGCAATGCCTCTTGTTGTTTCATCTCAATAACCTACAGAAATCTAAAGGAGAGGGGATGTAGCTCTAAGTTTCTTATATTTAGATAACTAAGTCAAGCTAGATGCTGAAGAACTAGATCTTTCTAATAGTGCTGACAGTCTGGAATTCGCTCAGTATGGAAAAAAGTCAAGAGAGTACATTATTCAAGAAATCCTGTCTTAAGATCACTCCAGTAGAAATCAAGACTAACGGATCTTTGCATTAGTTTTATTACAGTACTACAAGGAGGAATATGGGTATACAATCCTGAAGGTTGCAGAGAATATGACTGTTCCTTCTGGTTCTCAGAGTTAATACTTGATCTCTGAAATTTGATTTCCTCTGATATATATATACTTCAAGGGGGGGAATATGAGCTTGATAGGGACATTGAACTTGAGCAACTATTAGTATTGAGTAGAGTAGATTGAGCTTAAATTTATGTTAATACTAATATAATCTTTTCATAAAGATAAAGATAGTTACAATTCTAGTTTTGAATTACTTCAATATTATCCTGATTTATACTGAGATAGATGCTAACTGGATAATTATAGCCAAGACGAGAACCAATATTTTACCGTCTAGCAAGAGTTTGATGATATGAGCAGTAATTAACCAGACAGATTGATATTATTATCAGGTGCAAGTTGTGTCAAATAGAGGAAAAGGTCAGAGGAAAGATTGTCATACAAGGCAGAAAGTGCAAGTGTAAAGAATTGATCCAGATGATAGAAATACAAAAAGCATAGTAGAATGATATTCAGATTAAATGAAAACTGTAACAAATTCAGATAAATAGATTTTATGAATTGAATATCAAGATAACAATTTCAGGAATGTAAGTCTTAAATAGAAAGACAAAGTATATTATATTCAATATAATCGCTACATTCAAAGTATTAAAGCTTCTCATGCCTCTGAGAATTAACTGTTTTAAGTTAGTAATTTTTATTCCTTCTTGTAACATTATTTTCCTTAATATACTTACACTAATGTTGTGACTCAACAGCCTCCAGTATAGCAGAACTATATTAATTAAAAGAACTTCATATATCTTAGATTTCCTCTTCTGGTAGCTTAAAGTCGGCTCTCTTTATGGCTTCTGAATCTTCTCTATTATCATTATTAGTAGATTCTATCTACATAAGTGTATCGCTTAGATAAACAATGATATTTCCATGATGAATTTCAATCTCATGAATGATATTAGCTGAAACTCATTCAGTCATACCTGCTGGGCATCATACTAGTTGGACTTGATTACTATTGGTAATAAATTCAGGAACTCTGTCTTTTAGAGAGAGATAAGCATCTTTATGAAGTGGATCAATATAAATTAATATGTTAGGATATCTACCCTCTTGGTGAAATTATTTGTACAGCATACAGGTTATGTTTGGTACGTATCCATCAAGATCTGAGCTTTCAATCTCTTTTTCCAATCCTGTAAGTACCCTATGATCTACATTTTCTTGATAGTTCTTGCCACTTTCTGCATCGTAATATATGTAAAAAGGTGGTCCAGTTGAAAGATAATGGTCACGATTTAGCTGCAATTGAATAGGATAAGTGTTTTATATTAAAATCTATCAATGTATATAAGATCGAATGATATCCATATTAAGAAATTGTAATTATCATTTATATCTCTCTCCCATATTAAATATATCTCTGATTTCAATTTTACGAGATATATCTTGTACTTTTGATTTTGAGCTTCGGTTAATATATTCCCCCAAGTCTCAATACACTGATATTTGATAGATTTTCTATAAGCGGAATTTGTGGCAAATTCAAGATCAAGCCGATTTGGCCCTGATAAGTTAGGATAAGACTCAGCTATTGATACTGTTTCTGATCTTGGTAGCACGTATTAATATTTAATACTATATGTACCTAATTTTATTGAATTAAATATAAAGTACGGGTACAAAATGATCTGTACAGCAACACAAAAGCCCCCCTTAAACCACTATAAATTTATTACTCCTACAACTACTCAGGATAAACTGAACATATGTGTAGACATACAACATATATATACAAAAAGCTATATGTAATATTAGAAAACAAAAAAATCAATACTTGGTATACTATCTCCTTGTATTTAAGACAGCAGCAATCCAACTAGGCATAGACTTCCACAATTTTGCCAGAATATCCCCCTCAATATCTTGCGTTCAAACCTGATTTTGAGCTACTTCCAGATACTTTCTAATAGTATCTGGGCCCCGCTTAGTCTTGTGGATGTTGGGAAAGTCCTTGTCAGCTTTTCCTTTATCCTCTTCCAACAGTGCTCAATAGGATTGAGGTCAGGAGAATTCAGTAGCTATTCCATAACCTGTAGGTTGTTTTCCTCAAACCAAGCCATAGTATCTCTTGCAGTATATATCTTTGCACCATTCTGCTAAAAGATAGGATCCCCAACTGTGTCCTCCACCTCCTACCAGATATCAACTAAACCATCCTGCAAAACTCCAATATATACAAATCTATCCACACTCTTATCAAAAATAACCATCATAGAACCATTATTTCTGCCTCAAATACAAGCCCAAAGCATCAGTTTTATTCCTACCCTCTTGGTAACCCCTTAAATACAGTCTTTATGTCACTTTTCTTCAGGTGTTCTCAATACTCATATGCACTTAGAATTCTTGAACTTTTCAACCAAGGATTTATTACTAAAGATGATACCTTCATAGTCTTCCTTTACCCAATTCTTATATTTCCTTGCCCAAGCTAATCTCTTAACAGCATGCACATTCTTTAGAAGAGCTCTTTTCCTAGCGCTCTATTTCTTTATATTGAGTGAGGTCAAAGCTCTCTTGACTGTTTGGAGAGAGGAATGTGGTACAATATCATTATGGAATTTTGATAAAGTCTGGTGACTTGCTTTCTTAAACTCTGTGACTAGGTAGCAATGGGTTCTAGAATCAATAATTTTAAGTCTTTCAGGTATGAGAAGGTTTTTGCATCACCGCTCTTTTGGAAGCAGTTATGAAAGGTTAGAATAATGCTCTTTGGACGGTTTAAGAGCTTTCCTATTCCTCCCAAAGAGACTTTTTTTTTTCCCCCAGAGCCATTATTTGCTGTTTCTCAAACTCTATTAGGTAGCCTGTTTGGTGTGGAGGCATTGTGGTTGAGAAGTGGTTGATTGGACGAGTAGGGTGTTTTGAGGTGTCGTACGGTAACCACTGATCGTACAGATCCATTTGGCCTAGTACTTTATAAATATACATACCTTTATCTGCACAAATCCACTCCAGTATATGCAATGCATTTCATAATAGTCAAAGATACCACTTATTAATATATACACCAGTTGGATCTGAGATTCCAACAAACCAACAGAAAATATACCGAGAGTATGAATCAATAGCAGTGCATATTTTATATACAAAACATGATAACTTATGATGACTATCAATTGAGAATACTGAATTAGGTCTTTGAATATGAAACTAATCTCTTACTCTATCTTTACCATTCATTTTACTTTCTATTACCATACTAGTATGATTGACCTTGTACTTTGCTTTTAGTATTTGCTTTATCAATTGATAAATTATAAAATTAGTATCAAGTAATATATATATTCTATCCTACCAGGCAAGATATTTACCTAGCGAAGGGGAAATTCTATTCATCAATATGGTATCCCCTTGATTAAGCAGCGTACTTGCCCACTGGGGTATCCTACTGGACAAGTTGAATTTCACCTATTCCACTGTTACACATATGAGAATAGCTTACTAGTGTTGTTAGTAGAGGCTGCACTACCATCATAGAGGAGCATATGTCCAACCTCAACTCACCTTGGTAGGAGCAACTAGAGGCATCTATGTTGACTACTCGGAATACCAGAAGAGCTCATATTCTATGAAGCTGATTACTGATTGGAAAGACAAAGTGAGAAAACTTTATTTCTTATCCGGTGCATATGCATATTATGCATTATGTGTTATTATCTGGCTATTCAAGCTGATCACTCGCTAGTGCACGCTAAAAGGGTATTGGTATATTGGTATTACGACAGCATATATGAACTTAGTCTATTAGGATGAAGAGATCGAAGACTATCAACTGGTGGAAAGGGGACACCCTCGGGTGAAATATATGTCAAGAGTTCTCTGAGTTCAAGTGGAGCAATTATTCAGGGTCAAACAGTGTTTGCACTTCCTTTGACAAAGCTGCAATCTTAGAAATATACATGTTCATTAGGAAACAAGAAGTAGCAAGAATTTACTATAGGTAGTAAGAGCTATTCCCCCGAGTTTGAGAAAATCAAGCAACAGAGAAGAGACCTTAACAATATAACAAGTTATTAAGTTTAAAATTTGAAAACTTCTACTTTATTACCTTACCTTGATTGAACCATGATTACTCGAGCCTTCCGGACTTCCCTCCGTTATCCCGAATACACTAAGGCCTAGCTCACTCTATTCCTTTGAGTTAGTTACCCCGTAACACCCATATACCAAGCTAAATTTTTTTAAAGTTTTTCCTGTACCCAATGCGCTGATTTAACTCTATGATACGATTATGAAATTACCATACACTACTCTTACAACCTTCTCCAAACCTCCTACTCAAACACATTTCACCTCTCCCCACCCTCCAGATGGCATCTGCAAATGACAATAGTGACTACTATATTCCATTTACACATGCCACATTTTGAGAATTCAGTGCATGGCTAAAGTCTCTGGACTATAATAACCTTGGGTGTATTTCCTCCAACTTGACCAGTGATAATTTATTTACTAACCTCTATATTTGGATAACTAGTGGCTATTAACTATGGAGAAAGTAGCTGAGTATCGGAACTAACCCATTCTTGAAAATGAAAAACCAGGCCCCAGACCTGAGCAACCGCAGCATTACAATCAGTGCCATGATGCCAAAGCCTCATACTTAGTGCGAGATGGCCAGCTCTTCTGCAAGGGGTTAGTCAACAATAGGATAGCAGAACTGGACCAATTGGTAATTTGTGATAATCAAGATATTTTTACAAAATTTGGGATGTTCATTTGCAACTTGGACATGCTGGTATGAATTAGACGTTAATTTGAATTAAGAGGCAATGCTATGGAATAACTAAGGCAGAAGTTGAGTGTCTATAGAAGCACTGTCAGATATGATTGCTCAATCGACAATATCACTCCCAGGTACCTATTGAGCAAATTATATCCGACCACACCATGCAAAGAATCCAGATTAATCTTCTTGATATGAGGTACGAGCTAGATTAACAGTAAATCTGGATTTTGCATATCAAAGATCACTTTAGCAAATTGTCCTGTCTGTTTCCTCTAACAGGCAACGGTGCAGAGGAGATTTCAAGACTGATAGTAAGTTAGATTGTGTGCTATGGAGTACCAGAAATTATGCAGTGTGATAATAGAAGAGAGTTTAAGGCTGGATTATTGGTTCTACTCAAATAGCATAGAATAAAGGTCAATAATAGGCACCTCAAAATCCAGCACACTCAGAAACTACTCGAGCAGGCTAATGGCACAATGAAGACGAAATTCTGGGCTTGGAAACTAGATACAGTAGCAGCTGGAGACGATTTCCGTTGTTAGATTTAGGCTCTACTCGAAATCTCTTTAAATATGAACTATCAAGGTCATTCAAGTCTAGATTACTACTCCCCAGATGAGGTCATGTTGAATCAGAAACCCGGGTGGGAACAGGCTATGTCTATTACCTCCCGAGCCCAACAAACTATTTCAAATATCCACGAGGAGTCAGCTTCAAGCACTCAATTGGAAAATTCCAGTAAAGCAGTATCAACCTTGACACGGACTCAGATACCTTTTGAGAAGTGCAATTCTCAGCATCCAATTTACAGCTGATGGGTGAGACTTTGAATTTGAGGGAGATAGGTCTGAGAATCAAGCTTATACCTATAAGATTACTGGAACTATCAATAACCAACTAGTTCAGGTTCATGATCGGTCTGACGAACAGTATAGCAGACCTGAGGTAGAAGATAAGTAGCCAAGTAATACCCTGCTACAATCTCCTCAATGGACTACCCAAATGCAGCAAACAGATCTAGAACTAGTACTTTAACCAAAAGCAGCTAAAGCCCATGAGCACTTTTTAACAAATTATAACCATTAACATGTGGTTGGGAGGTTTATAACCAGTGATATTGTTACTGTTAAAATAGTCCGTAAAGATTGTGCCACTACTGATCTGACCAGAATTACCTGCAGAGTTCTTACTGAGAGTTATCCTAATCGTTACAAGCTACAAACTAAGTACGAAGTACTTTCCAACCACTTTCCAGTTACTCAGTTACTCCGAGTTCCTGATTCAGCTGGGCCTTTACTTGCTATCCCTTCTACACAAATCTCTACCGTTATCTCCCTTCATGTCGTGGCAGGCAAAATCTCAACCAGAGAGAGAATCAGTCTTGTGTGCAACTATAAGGGACCATAATGAAAAGAGCCGTGTTGTTGTATTAAAAATAAGGTTAAATGCTTAGTTCACTGTCACACAACTGAACATAACTGTGGTAATCTATTGGAGCTGGCTATTCCTACTGAATTAACATTGGTAGACCACCCACTGGTACTAGTTGCTTGATAGGCGGGAACCTGAAAGGCTAGGGAACAATTTCCCTGAACCAAAGGAGATATACTGGCCGATCAGCAAAAAAGAAATATCTGTCTTTTGTGCTGCACAGTGAGCCATGACGTTGAGTTTTACGTTTTGGCTAATTGCGAGTAACCCTGGTTAATCATGATGCTTCCGATTGTGTTCACTAATGACCAAATACAAATCTTAATTTTAGCAAAATATAAGCTATTTTTATCAATATCTCATAGACATTTTACATTATAAAGTTGTATGTTATGAACTCAAATTTCTCAACTTCGGTATGTAAAAGGTCCATGAGTTCTTAATAAAAATTGCTCATATTTTGCAGAAAACAGAATTAATATCATCTTCTTTAGTCAAACTAACGGGATTTGTAATATCACAATCATAGGACTCACGATGTGCCAAAGCGTAAAACTCAACGACATAAGGTACAGGGGGCAGGCTGTTTTTTTGCTGATGAGACTAGTTAGTTTTAAATTAATGTTCAATCACTTCTTCAAGTTACTGAGTCCTGTAGTAAATGGTGTTGTGAAAGCGTACTTTGGACTTCTTGTTCAGAAAGATATATCAATATTTACTTTATGACTCAGACATCCTACCAGGAAAGTAACCTTCTTGACAAAGAGCATATTCTCTCAGTCAAGCAAAATTCTTGCCTTGCAGGATAGAATATATATATAATCATAATTGAAATATTAAAGTTACTGTGAAATAAAGACTCCACTTAAACACATATTCATAAGTGCATACTGTCTACCATGTCTAATAGCCTGTCCAGATACTAGATATTTACAAATATCTGTTTCTATGAACATTTCTCCCTCAACAATAGCTTTTAAAGAAGGTGGAGTACCCTTAAAAGTCATAACGTAATTTACCGGGATGCGGCTCTTTGCCGGGATATAGCTTTCTATGATAACCATAGAAAAAACCAAAATTTATATTTACTTAGTGACATAAATAATAGTAACACCCCTTTAGAAATTTATTAGTAACTACTTTTAAATATGGAGAATTACAATATTGAGGATTTAGCTGATAATACGAAAAAATTCTTTTTCTATACTTCATTTATTCCAACCAGGTTGAAATAGTATTATAAATGGCCTAGTGGTTAACAAGATTGAAAACCATAAAAAGTATTTTAGTTTAAGTAAATATATGCATTTTATAGGTCCATTATTTGATAGATAAACTGCTGTGCTGTTTGTTGGCACTAATTGTTGTAGGTAGTATGGCTATATACAAGAGGAGGGTTGGTGGTGCTACGCATTTTTCATACACTAGTTATTAAAAGATGATTTATAGAGTAATACAATCTTTAAGTTTGGACCATAGAGGCTACACTTGTAAGACAAGACTAAAAACAGTGTTCTATAGCCTACTCATAAAGTTAAAGCTATTACATGACTTGTCATAGAGTTTGGGAGTGTGTATTGCGAGATTTCAAATCTCAACTCTAAAAATACTGAATTTTACTAGTAATTTCTGCCTTTCTCAAGTATATTTGTGAAATCTCGAAATACAAAACCTCAAACCCTACTATACGGTCTTCTATTACTTTAACTAAATCAGTAGACTATAGAACACTATTTGCAAACTTGTCCTCCTGGTGTAACCTGTATAGTTCAGACCTAATGGTAGTATTTCTCTATTAATTATCTTCTAATAAGTAAGGCATAAAAATTGCAAAACATTATCAACTCTCCTGTCATCATACATTATGTCTTGAATCACTTTAATAAAGCATATTAAAAATTATTAGAATATTACATGTAGCCAATTAATAGATGTCATCTGATCTCACTCATTTAATATATTTAGTGTAATTCTCTTGTATATGGTTATACTACCTCCCAAAATTAGTGCTAACAAATACTACAGCAGTTTATCTATCAACTATCAAATCTATAAAATCTATATATTTACTTAAACTAACATGCTGGTCATGATTTTCAATTTTGTTATCCACTATTTTATTTAAGATGCTATTTCAACCACGTTGGAATAAATAGATTATAGAAAAAGAATTATGTTTTATTATCAAATAAAAACTCCTTATTCTAATTCTCTATATTTAAAAGTACTTAATAATAAATTTCTAAAGTGGTGTTACTATTATTTATTTCACTAAGCAAATATACATTTTGGGGTTCATGTGGTTGCCAAAGAGAGACGCATCCCGGCAAAGAGTCATATTCCCATAAATTACATTGAGCATGTTGGAAGACATAAATTCTTTAACCATGTTTGAGATAAATGCCAGCTATCAAGCTGTCAATATCAAAGCATGTTAGCTGAAGTAAGATTTCTACTTCATAATTCCTTAAAATTATTGACAAAGGTGATATCTTTAAATAATTATTCTGGCCTTTTCTTAAAACCTGATTTGATGAACTTCAATTGGTAAGTATCTTGACTTGTATTTATGATATATATAGGTAGCAGTATAGCAATATGTTAATTGGAAAAAGCTTGAACCAACTTGACTTGGATTAAAGCCATCTTGGGTTGAGATTCAATCATAATATCTTTTAACTGCATTTTATATAAAAGATACATATCAGTGAGTTCTTTGTGAAATAAGTCCCAGTTATAAACTCGAGGTATATTGATTCAGAGCCATAGATTCAAAATAGCAATAACTAATATCAGATGAGAGAAGACACTTAAAAGAAAAAGGGAATAACAATCTATATCATGACTTTTTATGGAAAGTAGGTAAAGGCAATAAGTTTGAACAGGTCAGATGTAGCAAAATAAATATTATAAGACTGACTTTCAGGTAAGTACAAATAGAAAAATATTGATAATAGATAATAAACAACTCAAATAAGCATAATAAATAAGCTATAAAAATAATTGATAAAAGAAATAGCAATATACACAATAAAGAACTACAACTAAAAATATCATTCAGTAATCTAGAGTACAAGACCACTTATAAACATTCTTGTCAGTATTAAAAACCATTGAGTAAGATTACCAAAGACAGAAATATTATAATGAGAAAAGATAACAGAACGAAACATGATAATAGAGCTAGAAGGAAAGGGAATTCAGCTTGTTAGTTCAGTAAAGACAAGTTCACCACCAGTAAAGTTACCCCAACATATGAAGATACATATAGCCTAATTGATGTCACTAAGATCTTTGCGAGCCCTGGATCGAACTGGCTTATTAATAAAAACTGCTCCAAAGAGTCTGGCAAATATATTATATCCAGAAGCAGCTCTAATCCTCCAGTAACCCTCTCATATATCGAGATGATGCTGCTGAATTAGGTCTTCAACTACTTAAAAAAGGCTATGCTTTGCTCTCGCAAACTTCATTGTAGCAAAATAATGTAGATTGACAAGGTATTTATAATAAATACCAGAGTGTGGTCCTTGATAGTAAGCAGTCTTTTAACATATAAAATAAAAATAATGTGTATAAAACCTACATGGCCCGAGCAATATAGTATCACTCAGCTATTATTTAAATTCAGTGTAGTTAGAATTCTTGGCAATGTCTTGGCAAAGTAGCGTTAACTATAAAGAAAATCTAAGGCAAAGAATAATAAAGAGACTCATATACTGGTAGTGTCTAATATCACTTAGTAATCCTTGGAGTCTTCTGTGGCCAGATCCAATGTTATTGGAATTATTGGTAAAGTCTTGGCAATATAGTGTTTGAAGCAAATATGAGAAATGTAAAAGATAAAGAGTAGAACACATACTGCTATTGTATTAAAACATACCTAGTAGGAATGTGCAATTGATCTGAATTCAGAATGCTCGCCAAAGTCGTAGTAAACTACACATTAGCCTGCTTTGAGCGAGAGAAAAGGCACAGAGTATGGTGGAGGCCGCCTAAAATGTGTACCTATATGGATTCAAAATACAATGCTTATATAAGCTAGGTTAGGAGAGTTTAGTTGGAAAAATAGTTATATTGAGATTATAGATAAATGGAAGATATATTCTTATTTATCATTATTTATAGACTATTCAGACTCAGAATCTATAATAGTAACAATACAGAAAAAATTGTTATATTTAATTATATTGGTTTCCATGACTCTTACTTAGGCGATAATGAGAGCGATATCTCCTATGAATCATACTTGCATACTCTGGTGAGGCATATACTATACTAGAACGATAAGCATCCATGATTCTGTTAGTACGTGTCCAGTATTTCCATATTAACTCATTTGGAACAGAGCTCAAAGCTTCTGGAATCAAGCCTTTCAATAATTCAAAATCATATTTGCATCTCTCTCGTGTATAACGCTTTGCAGATCCCCAAAAATACTCGATGAAATTTAGTTCATAATGAAAGGCAGGATAAAATATAATCTCATGACCTGCCTTCAGAATTGCCCCCTGAATCTGACTCTTCTGACTTTGAAAATCTGGCTGAGCACCTAAAGGTGCACGAGCACAGCAGGTTCCACCTTTCAAGCACCTAGCATTTAGTTTTGTTGACTTTCCTGTCCTTGTTCTAATAGAACATTGTGCACGAAATCGTGGTCCATTTGCAGGCCATAAGCCACATTCAGTGAGAACAATTCGTAGCACTTTAGGTATTCCATCAGGCAATATTAGAGATTGAATATAGCCATCATCAAAGTGATTGACATCAATCACATAGATATCATGCATCTGTTTAGCATGCTTGCCACCTGGCTCAAGATTCATTTCTGAAACCCTCAAAGCATCATCAGCAAACTTGAGATGATTTCTGGCATTATCAACAGCAAATAATGCTTTACATCCAGGGAACTGACTCTCAAATGCCGGAATTGCTTTGTCGATTACTTGTTCAAGTAGGCGATCCCTATTCCACCATGTATCACCTTAACATTTGATTATTACACAAGCATCTCCATCTCAGAATCATCCTATAGGTGTAAGGAAGTCAGAAACATGTAGTCCTTGACCACAACCTTCCTTTCCTAGAGGCTGGTACTCTGGATGGACTCAAATATAATGTCGTCCGTCTTTGAAATTGAAAATACACTCTTCTTGGGTAACAAGAATCCATGGCTGGATAATGCCAGATAGATATAAAGGTTTGAGAGTCTCCTAGAGATTCTCATCCCAGAGTAGGAATTCGTCTTGGTAGGCTGACATTCGTGACAGAAATATGTATTCTCAGTATGATTTAACATCTTCTCTTTCATGTCCGTCATTATTGACTCCTTTTCGATACTCCTGATAGTTAAAGCCTAGTTTGTGTAGCCACCTTCTTGGAGTTCTAGATCCTATCGACCTCTCGGCCTCATGGGCTATGTTGTTTACAGACCGGTTGGTAATATCATCATTATCCATTGATTAGTTCCAGTAGGCTGCAATTGCCTTTGCCAATCCAAAGGCTCTGAGTTCTATAATCTATCATTAGTTTTTTTCTTTTTTTTTTTTTGTATCATGCACCTTGTATTAATCAACTACGGGGAACAAAGGCTACGTGCAGCGGTGGCTATGGTAAAAAAACAACCCCCTGTGAAAAGAAATCCTCCTTAGACCACTGGAAAAAACTATCATCCCAAGTCCCTCTGGTATGGAACCAACCGCACGATCCCGCCGCGAAGACAAAAAACCCCTATCGGCTAAGTAGACAACAGAAATAAATCACTAACACGACAAGCAGGAGACAACAGGAAAACCAGACCCAAAAACTCCCCCTGATAAATAACAAAAGAAACCACATTAATATCCCAGAATACTCTAACAGAAACCCGACCATGAAAATTCAGCCTAAAACTACAGAACACAGAACGGAGGGAAAGTAAACGCTAAAACCAAGCAAATCCATCATATTACTCTGTAACCCAAGGCGTTGACATCGTCTAAGGAGGCAGTGCAATACCATGACTGAGCATTACCAGGGCAGTGGCTGAGCCGAGCCACGGGGAAGGGGTTGACACAGGGGAAGTGGCAGTAAGAAGGCCAGCTAATGAGAGGATGTTTGGCTGTAACCGAGCCAGGGGACGGAACTGAGCGGAGGAGAGTAGTGGTAGACCCAAGTATCGTAGGAACTATCGGAAACGTGTCCGTGTCTGACTAGGCAGCCTCAAGCGAAACATAATCGAAGAGAGTAGAGAAATCGACCGTAGCCTTGTGAAAAGTTTTCTCTTACTGCGAACCGTGATCCCAGCCGTCTGTAATATGTACACGAGAGTGTTGCCGACCGTGCAAATGCTAAGCGAAGACGCAAAACAAAAGTGAAAGGGTGGATGGGACAGGCCCTAGGAAACGGGTTCCCAAGTCCGAGACCATCATAGGGGGGGGGGTGCAGCTCACTGAGAGTGCGTTGGAGAAAGGATGGATCCGACGATGATTTCTCGTAGTGTTGAGATTTCAATCACCGGAGGTATAGAGGAGATGGTTCGTGTAATCTATCATTAGTATTAGACTTACTTTTTATAACCAGTCCTGAATATGAAATATAAATGAAGGAAATACTTACTTTCACTAACTTGCAGAATATATGATCTAACAGCAAGTATTATGTCAGGATCTTCCAACAATGATATCACTTTGCTATGTTTCCCTTGACCAGGCATAGGAATGGTTCGATACTTCACCCAAGACACCTGATTGGCCAAAATTCAATTACGGACATGTCTGCGCTACCCACCTCCCTCTACCACTTTCTGTACTAACTGTTTTCTTGGGACAATGGGACTTGTCAGTCCTGAAAAAGAATTGGGGCCTTCAAGAGCCTTCCACTCCTGCTGCAATTGCAGCTTCAGGAATTGATACACTTGATAGTGATATCTAAAGTAGAGGCCCTTGGGTTGGTGATTTTTATTCTCTTTAGAATTGGACACTTTCTTTATGGCTGTATATGCCTCCTACAGGATTTGCAAACGTATTGGACAGGCTTTCGCAGTAAACATTCGACGGCGCGGATAGCTCTTAAGATCTAGACGAATTTCCTTATCAAGACTGATTGGCTGCTGTTGGTCTGGCGTAGCTATGATGACTAGTAGTGCTAGTGCTGAGACTGCAGAGCTTACATGCATCACACCCTGCTTGTCGCGGAATTTCTGAACTCCTAAGGCATTTGGTGTTTGCTCTTTTATCTGGCGCTCACAATTCCAATAACAGTTTGTTTGTATTAGCCTTCTATATAATGAACAATACAACTTAATTCTACTAATGGCAAGAGGCTCCTACCGCTATCTGACTTGCCTTGATTTTCTCCCATCGAGCCCTTGATTGTAGTATTTTTTTATTCATAGAGGGTTGTTTATATCGTCGAGTTGAATCGGTCTGACTAGCAGATAGAGGCGGTGGAGAGCATGATTCGATGATCGCATCCAGAGAATCTATCTAACAAGATTGTAGAGATAAGATGTAAAGGATAGAGAGTATTTAACTATATCTAAAGCCAATTGTTTACTTTGTTGTATAATATCCTATGATGTGACTAGAAATGATTATATAATTACTTTGTAAAATAAGTGAAATACATAGCTGGAGAGATGGATTGAACATATGCATCAGGAAAATGTAAAAACACATCCTGGTCCACCAGGGGGGATTACGGTCCCCCTGGTGCTCCCTGGTGCGCCCTGGTGCACCCTGGTCCACTTCGCGCACCTTGGTTACGCGAACTGGACCACAGTGGATCAGCGCGGACCAGGGAGAACCATGGGGACCAAAACCCCCCCTGGTGGTTCAGGATCGTTCAGGACCACCCTGGACCGTGCAAAAACATTTTCCTGATATGACCTCCAAGTCACAAATTTACAACTATAACTCCCCTAACCCAGCTTATATAAGCATTACATTTTGAATCCGCATATGTACACGTTCTAGGCGGCCTCCACCATACTGGTATCCTCCCTAAGATTTTCCATAAAGAAAGGCTTTATTCTTTGCACTTAGTACTTAACTCTGGTTTGTCAGAATGCGTTGCTTCGCGTTACTCCTCTTAGATCAACCATGCTTTTGAGAGGTAACTTCAGGGGAAAGTAAATATAAGGCCCTGTTGAGCATGTCACTTTTATAGCATAAAAGTGATTTTTTTGGCATAAATTATGGTATATTACAGTTTTTATATAGGGGTGTGTTCGGCACTGGGCATTAAACCATGATATTTGTTTATTGTGTCCATAAATTGTTATTCTATATATTTGTAGTAGGGCTGGGCTACTAAGTTAATAACCTATGCCAAGCTCAATTAACTGTTAATAATCTGTAGGAAATTTTATCTTAATATGATTATTAACTGAAATCTTGATGCCCTATAATATATATTCCATATGGGTAAACACTGTTTCTTTTTTTTTCACACAGAGGTTGTATATTTGCCGAACACCTATATATTTTTTCACCTCTGAATTTTTTTATTAGCATATATGCCATTTTCAACTTTTATTAGTACAATATATTTTTATTCGTACATACCGAACAGGGCCTAAGAGAAAAAATAGCTGGGCAGGAATAACAAAAGGTGAAAAGACTAAAGCTAGATAAGGTTCACGGAATGCAATCACCTCTTTTCGAATTTTTGCTAGTCCCTTCACCCATATGGATGAGATGGTTCAATTTGGTTGTTCGTTTACAGTTCCAATCCTGCCCAGAGCCTATTCCTCACCTCAGTTAAACGGTCTTTCTGGTCCATGAGTGGGCAGCCTCGCTTAAGTTTTTTAGCACTCAATGTCTACTTGACCCACCGTAAACCAGAGTCATGGCACCCCGCATAAAAATTAAAGTTACAAGTTGGAAGGTGGAATTCTTGGGGAATATTGGTGAGGGAAGAAAACCCCTTCACTGCAAAGAAATTTCTGTCATTGCGTATTTTTTAAGGTTTGCCTTGGGCATTGCTGCCAAGGCTTAGGACGTTTTACTTTGAACTTTGAATTATGCACTGGGGCGCCGTGACTCTACTATCCCCTGAACTACCAGTAACAGCCATTCAGGTGAGATCGTCTAAATCCCTTAACCTGTATTCAAGCACTGTGGCTGAAGGCTAAGTTGATGGCGTGGGTCATGAGCGGAACTGGACTAGGCAAAGTAGTAAGCAATCAGAATCCCCTTACCTTGTCATGGCTCACGCTAGATACTAGCAGTACCGTAGTCTATTTGGGAAATCCTGATAGGAAAAATGTTGTGTTTCACAAGTGGTGTAGTGCTCAGAATACCGTGGGGTCAGTAATGTTCAGTATTGCTATGATGGAAGCCAGAGTGGCCACATAGATTTGCTCCCGGGTACTACAATAGGTTAATGTTGAACATTCTAAATGGGGTTGGATACCTGAAAAATACCATTGATCGTTGCTCCTTTTGTGTTGAATCTTAACTCTAGTTGCTACTTCTTTCATTCATGTGATCGATGATCTCTACTTTAGCGTGACGCTAAAAGTGCCTGAACGAAAGTACAGGTTATGGGATGGGCTAGGTCACATCGCTTAGTCACCTATCTGCAAACAAAAAATAACCTCGTATCCTCTAAACTGCTGAAACATCCAGCCCCATTTACGCTATAGAATACTAGCCTATTTGAGTAACCGTGATAGAAAAAACCTTGTTGATTTCTAGAGGCGTAGTACTCAGAATTACGCAAAATCTGTATTCCTC
Organism: Tuber borchii; assembly: GCA_003070745.1. Classification (NCBI taxonomy): domain Eukaryota; kingdom Fungi; phylum Ascomycota; class Pezizomycetes; order Pezizales; family Tuberaceae; genus Tuber; species Tuber borchii. The sequence goes on from NESQ01000101.1 coordinate 78,185, forward strand.
AGTATGTCCGTGATGGAAACGATGAGGAGCGTGTAGATCTACTCCCGATTACTCAAATAGGCTAGTGTTCTACATTTTAATTGTGGCTGAATGTTTTAGCGGTTTCGGGGATATCAAATACATCCCTTAACCTGTACTTTCGTTCAGGCACTTTTAGCGTCACGCTAAAGTAGAGATCATCGATCACATGGATGAAAGAAGTAGCAACTAGAGTTAAGATTCAACACAAAAGGAGCAACGATCAATGGTATTTTTCAGGTGTCCAACCCCGTTTAGAATGTTCAATATTAACCTATTTTAGTACCCGGGAGCAAATCTACGCAGCCACTCTGGCTTCCATCATGGCAATACTGAACATTACTGACCCCGCAGTATTCTGAGCACTACACCACTCGTGAAACACAACGTTTTTCCTATCAGGATTTCCCAAATAGACTATGGTACTGCTAGTATCTAGCGTGAGCCATGACAAGGTAAGAGGATTCTGATTGCTTACCACTTTGCCTAGTCCAGTTACGCTCATGACCCATGCCATCAACTTAGACTTCAGCCACAGTGCTTGAATCCAGGTTAAGGGATTCCTTATCCCTTGAACTGCTGAAACATTTAGCCCTGTTTAGAATGTTGAACACTAGCCTATTTGAGTAACCGTGATAGGAAAAACCTTGTTGTTCGCTAGAGGCGTAGTACTCAGAATTTCGGGAAATCTGCATTCCTCAGCATGGCAAGGATGGAAACGATGAGTAGCGCGTAGATTGTCTCACGATTACTAAAATAGGCTAGTGTTCAATATTCTAAACAGGGCTGAATGTTTCAGCAGTTCATGGAATGCAGATGCGACCGAACCACATCTGCTGAAGTCACACAAATGGCAGCTACTGGGCGCTCAGGAGATAGTGGTGGGTCGCAACAAAGCCAAAAAGTCGAATGCAACCGAAGTTGACCCGCAGTAATAATATCAGGGATTTTCTAGAAGAGTTACCGGGAAACTCAATTGGCCCTCTCGGATCCATAGTTTTAATTTGGACCTTTGACTATTTTATTTCTTAAAGATGTATTTATTTATTTTCTTTGTCCATTGGTATTTAAATGACATGAGTTCCCAGATCACAAACTATGAGCGAGGTAGGATCATGAACTTGAAGTTTCTGAACATGTTAGCCGAAGAGATATAACAGAAAAAGTTTCCGTTCTGGTGGAGGGGAGGGGCGGACCTTTGGGGGGTGGGCTCTTTCCAAATTTAGCATCATCTTAAGCCACACTTTATTTTAGCGTTCTGGAGTGCACTGTTGTGGGGCCGGCATAAAACAACCCACCACCACTCCCCAAATAAATCTCTAAAATGTAGGTTAAAGTCTTTGCCGTACCCGCCGCGAACTGGGTGGTCGATGGGCGGGGATATTTGGTATTAGGCCGGGGGGCGGATCTTCAGGGTTAGGGTTACAACAAATTACCCGCCGTTGATTCCCGTTCAACTTTATCACCTGCCTATTTCCCTCATGGGTAGGATAGAGACCACCAGTATAACCCCACGAATACACCCCTAGAGATAAGGCAGAGGATGATAACAACCCATAGGATTTTCAAGGAAAATATGGATTCAAATAAAAAGACTTCCCCCACCCGCGATAAAGCTGCCATGCGGACTCAACTAATAGACGCTTGATACACATTACGAATGCCTATTTATCTACAACGCTTCCAACTCCAGCCACTCAGAATATAAACATAAATCCCTTACCCGAAATCTAAACATATAACATAAGTCATGCCATCCTAGCCAATTTTCCAATATCTGGACATTTCCAAAATTATGACCCGGTGCTTCCTGATGGGCTGCCCACCGCTTCGCTTGCCTATATATCCTCTATTTCCGGTACAAGTGTCGCCTCCTTAGTCTGATCTGTGTTTGGCCGCTGGTGGCTCGAGTTACGTTGGTGATTTAGATTTCCTCTGATGGCGGGGTTTCAACCAGCATCTGGTGACTGTCCTGCTTTAAAGTTTTGCCTGGTGTTTGGATTTTGCATCGGATTAACACTTTCTCCATTTTTGTTTCTACCGTCTCCTCTCTCTCCAGTATGGGATTTCGTCCACTGAGTTTTCCGAACCGTCTTACTCGAACCTGCTAGGCGGTCTAGGTTCGCCAGTAGGTAATTCTTGATGCAGTTTCGTCAAGGATGAGAGCATGGGCTTTGCGCATTTTCTCTGGTACGTGTTTCGTAGGGCCGTTTGTGCTTGTGGCGGATTGAAAACTATTTCTACAGTAAGAGTTTTCGTCTTGAGGGATCGTTTGCGGATGGTCTAGGGTTTAGCATCTGATTCTTGTTAGCAACGCGGTTGGTGAGTAGGGGAAGTTTGGTAATTGGGGATCGGGATGCTACCTTAGTGGTAACTTTGTGAAATATCATATATCTGTTTTTCTCCTAGTGCTTTGGGCTCTTTGAATGAGTGGCCTGGAAATTGTGGGGTATCAATTCTGGTGTCAGGAGCCCCATCTGGACTACTGGGTTTTCTAAGGAGGTTGCATCTAGTAGTGCTACCATGGGGGTGCCGGGCATGCTTTCCGGAATAGTGGAGTCGGCACCTATTTGCGATTGAGTATTCACCACAGAGACTGCACACTGCCGGATGCGGCTTATGCGGTCTTGTATTATTGAGTTTCTTTCAGTTCTTTTTATTTCCAGTCTGTTAAATACAGCGAGTCAGTTTTTCCGCTTCCCGCTCAGGACGCTCTCATCACGACTCTCTCTCCTCTTATTTTCGTTGTCTCCATTATCTTCCTTGTCACTTTGAAGGAAGACCAACCACTCATGGTTCAGTGCATCCGCCGGGGCAGGACGATCCTCTGGCTGTATTATAAGCATAGACATTGATAGCGAATTTCCAAGATCGTCTATCGGAGGTGATTACCTTTTGAGCGTATCTTCGGGAAAGGGCCATTTACCCAAGTAGTAACGGGATACTTGACCCCTCTCAAATGAATAACTTTGTCCCTACAAATAACAAATATATGACACATCCCAGTGACCAAACATCAACCAAATTCGTGTATTCCGAGTTTTCTCTATTGGAGTCCAGCCCTAGGACCTCAGGAGCGCTGTACACTGGAGTTGCCACCTGGGTTTGAAATGTTGTGGTAGCTTGAGCCAAGATTCGCTTCGAGACTCCGAAATCCGCAAGTTTGACCGACATGAAAACTTTCTTTCAATTTATCAGTATTCGGTGATATTGCCAGCTTATAGATTCCGATGAGCAATCACTTGTTGATGCATCACGTTGAGGCCCTCGAGTATCTGCTTTGAAATATTTCGAACAAGTTCTTGTGTTAGTGGTGTACCTATATGCTTGGTACGATCGCCCTTCTCAAGATATTCCATCGCAATATACCGAGTCTCGCCCTCCTCAAACCATCCTAGGAACTTGACAAATAGCGATAGACGCTGATAAAATTGACTATTAGACTATAACGACAATAACTTGGAGGGGTTGTAAACTCAGGTGAATTGCTTCGGAGTGAGACTACATACTTTTGCTAATATTGCCATCACAAGAAGCTCCCTAGAATAATCGGCTTTGGGGTATAGCCTCTTACCAGTTGTCTTCACTGCACAACAGCAACCTGTAGTTTCTTGGATCTGCTTATGGACGATCCCAAAGCCTCCTTCTCCAAGTTCCCCACAATTGCTTCAACATTCCTGTACTTTCTCATTCTGGTTTTTCGCTTTCCTGACATATTTTGTATTTCTAACATGATCCTGAAAGAATTAGCGGTCGAGTTTATACCAAACAATCAAATCAGATTGAGCCTTACCTCTGTCTCCGATTCATGTTTCTTCAAATCTTGAAGGTTTCTGAAAAAGTGGAAATTCTCGGTTAGAACGATCGCGGCTTGTCAAAGGAGGGGAAGCAAGGTTTGTGAATTAACCGAAGAGATGTAAATTCTGCTAAAAAGATAAGCAAGCTTATATTTTCCATTTGCTCCCTGCGGCCTTTATAACAGTGATGTAAAACTCATAGGGAGGTCCCTGGGGACCCCCCATTTGTAATCAGTAGTTAGGATTTAAATCTTTTAAACCCTATCCTCGTTCTCCCCGGAGTACCGGCTCCCATTAGGTTTTCTCTGGCCTTGCTCGTCAAAGTCCTCTCCTGTTCCTTTATTTATGACAGCCTCTCCTCAACACTTGCAACCCACAAGATCACATCTTTCTGTCTACAGTTTTCATTTATTCCATCTCGACTATGACCTCCTGTCTGCGAAGGACATCATCCATCCAAATGAAGTATCGCTACTAGTGATGTTCACGAGCCAGCTCGAGGCACCCTAGGCTCGAGGGCTCGAGCTGCCAAGACAATTGAGGCTGAGAAGCTACGATACCCCTGCACATTGCTATTATCATTCAAAAAAAAACCAACAATTTTATATCTCAACTTGAAAGTATACACAACCAGCCAAAGGGCCTTCCCACTATGCCCAATGCCAATTCCCGACAGGTTTTGCTCTACATCTTCCCACATTTCCATTTCCGGCTCGATGTTTCTTTGCAGTTCTTGGCAGCTCGAGCCCACTAGGCTCATGAACAAGACTAATCAGAAACAGATTAATCTCCAGAACAAGGATTCTTAATTGTATGTCTGTCAGTGAATTTTGTGTCAAACAATAGCTAACCACACTAATAGGAGAGAATATAATAGCATTGGGATCAGCCAAGGCATGGGGTAGGACGTTTGACTGACATGATTTATTATAGTAAGAGATTCTGAAACTAACTCTATAGTGTGTCTATATAATGTATTCAAGATTCTCGGTAGGGGATTATTCCCTTACAATAAATGTTGAAATTGACTTGATTTTGGCATATAGAATGCTTCAGAAAGCATCCAGATGGTGTTGCCACAATAGTTGTTGGCCTCGTGGTATTGCTGAGAGTCATTCTACTAGGTCTAATACTAAATACCAATTGTAGTTGGAAAATGAATCCTCATAGAAACCTGATACCAAATTCACGATGAAGATGGATACTATGGCACCTGAGGTGAGAGAAGATGCTACGAACGTACTGGATATTACCCCAAGAATGTCTTATACCTGTTTGAAGGCTCTCTCGGTTGAACAAAAGATGATTCCAATGTCACTCTCCCAGTTAGAAAGCTGTGTTCAATCAGGTGGTACAATCTGTGAAGCAGTCAAGAAAATCTCAACCGCTTCTAGCAATACGAGTTCTGATTAAAAATAACTGGTAATCTCTGACTCCTTTCTCTAAAATCATTATTGCAAATGTATTTGACAAGACTGCAAACTAATTAAAGGTTTCACATGAGTAGAGGTTCATCTAAGGTATTCAAAACGGATATAAGGGACAGATATTAGAAGAGGGATGTTATGAGTGGAAGGTTAATTAAAGGAGAGATGAAGGAGAAGTATACAGGGCTCACCAGATGGGGTAGCCACAGTACACCAGACATGTTTTTTTTAGGATAAATAGCACTGCTGTTCTCATTATTATCTGTTAGCTAGCCACAATACCTGACTTGATTCATAACTGCTGCATAATTCTGTGAAACCCAGTCCCAGGCTAAGAGGTTAGAATATGCTGTAATCAAACATAACTCTTTCCTATTAGATCACTTTAGAGCTACTATAGCCCACAGCCAGAAAATAGCCATAACAAGCTGGCTAGAAAGTTTTGATGCTAAACCGCAATCCATAATGAAAGAAACTAGTGTATTTTACCACCCTTTTTTTTCACCTAGTTTATCATAGCAATTACTGTGTATCGCAATTGCACTACTGCCACAGACTGATATAGATCTCTGGTTGGCAACTGGCAACAGAGTGGAGGTTACTGTACCAGGACTATCAGGGCCATTATATCAAATATATAACTGAATGTCTCTTTTTCTCTGAGGGAGCTTTTGTATTTCCCTACACTTTTGTTTAGCATAAATTGCATTCTTTAGTTGAAATTTAAAATAATAAGGGAAGCAATATCCCAATCATTTGACTATTGAACCTTTTGGCAAAGGTTCTGGTACTGTATCTACTCCCTGTACTTTGATCTCCTTAGCCTAAAACTTACTTTGTATGGAAGGGAAAGGCTTGGATACGTTATGCTATCTACCCAACCACCACTCAATACCGCCACGGGCTCTATCCCCAAAACCCTAACTACCTACTATACAAGGTACAGGCATAAAAAAGTGGTAAGGAGCAGGGGTGGGGTAGGTTCATTATGAGAAACATTATTGTATACTACAACTGAACTACCCTTACTCTCCCACTAAAAATATATTGCCATCTGGCAGTGAAGTACCTCTTAAACTACCCTTATTTTTACCATATAGTTTTCAACTTCAAGTGCTCAGTTTTCTGACCCTCACAAATAGATGAAAAAAAGAAATACAGAATAATATAGCAGATAGGGATAATCTAAACATATAGATACAAGAAATCATTGATTTTGAAAATAAGCCATCAGACCTTCAAGCCTGGTTGAAATGAGGACAGTATTAAACAGAATACTGGTTTAAAGATTTGGGCAATATCCCAAAATAAGTACTTTTAATATTGGATTTGATGGCCAATGTGCTGGAAGGGAGTTTATCTCCAGTACCAACTAAGATTTTCCTTCATTAGCTGCATCACATGGGTGAAAACATTTATTCTCTGATATTAGGAAAATATCTACAGCCCTCATAGTCCACCATGGGGGGTTTTGGTCCCCGTGGTCCACCCTGGTGCTCCCGGGTCTACCCTGATGGACATTTTCGTAAAACTTTAAAAATTATGGTTCAAAGCAGATCGATGTGGACCATGTGGACCCCGAGTACCAAAACCACCTTTGGTGGACCAGGAGCCTCCAGGACCACCCTGAATATATGTAAAACCTTTTCCTGATTGACTGTCTCTTTCTCAAGTGTACAACTGCCTCTGAAACATTAGTTAAGCAGCATACCACCTTTTTATTCCTGTACCTTGTACCAACCTGTCCACAGCCAGAATAGTCAAACTAGTAAACCAACTCTATTGAATGGGAATAGACTTCGGTACGATGCGATTCTCCAGTTCTACCTGGAGCTGAACCTGCCTGCCTGGCTATATCAATGTGCTCAAGCAAGCCAGGCTGGTACTCTTTTCGCGAGCCAGCTAGTAAAGCCATACTGATGAGGATTGAAATTCATATCATTGATGAATGACCTTCAACACTAGTGTTCATTACGGGGCCCCCGGGGGCCCGCAAAGCCAGGGTCCCTGGCGAAATTCCCCCCCCCGCCCTGCACCGTACGAAACGCTATTCAACACGACCAATCAAACACCCGCTGGGTGGTGGAAAGTCTGTGAAACTTGCACCACACGACGCGGGTGCCTACCTTCCATATCATATCTACATATCATACCAACGGGCAACGAAAGAAGGAGAAAGAGAAAAAAAAGAGAGGCAACCCCCATGAATCATGAAAAAATGCAACAGTTATGAGTGAAGTTAGATATTGTGGCTAGCGAATAAATAATAATAAGGCCAGCCGCGCTATCTAACTTGTGAACAAGCGCACTGTGAGCCTCCTATTCCCCTCCCCCGACATCCCTTCCCTGGCAGCCCTCCTCCAATGTCGCTTCCCCTATAACCCCCTCCCATACCTATTCCCCTTGAATACCCATCTCCCTAGCCCTTCGAATGCCACAGGTTAGCCCCCACTATTATGAAAACCTTAATCAGTTATTAGTCTTGCCAAATGTAGCTACAATAATTACTTCAGAGGAAGGAGTCCATGATTACATTTTATTTTTTCCGACCAATGCGGGCACTATACATAGGGGCGACTTTCATGAGGCGAGAACAGTTACGGGTACCCAAAGTAGTGCAATGCTTGATTTTGCTCACCAAGCTTTTGCTTCGTCGAGTGGTCACTGGAGGTGGCCGTTTGGGAGCGTGCATGACCAGCAGGCTGTGTACCTGTGTGTTCGAGTTTGATTCCCGAAATAATGGCATCGATTTTTGACGGCAAACTTTCTCTGAGTTTTTCGTAAGTTGCATCCATCATCACACTCATATTATTTCTCATGGCATGAGCGGTAGTGCGTTAGTTGTAAAGCAACCCCAAACCTCCTCCAGCAATAACCAACAGACGTGGATGTTTGCAAAAGTAGCCTAAAAACACAGTTTGTACTTAATCTCAGGATAGCTGTTTAACTTTCTTTTTTTACCGGTTAGGGATGAAGACTTACGGAGAACGTTTGCTGCAGACATGATTGACCTGATCTAATTTTAGTTGGTTTGTGCTGAAAACACACAATTCATTAAACATACCGTTGGACTTAGAGGTTGTGTTGCTGATCACTGGTGCTGTAATGGAGATGGAATAAATAACGACTAGAATTTTAGCACTGGTTTATTTATGTGACTCACACCGCTAAGCCTTTCTATTCTAACTTTCTTCCTCTGCAAATCTCTCACCCTAGCCTATGTATCGACTGGATTCATTAATTTTTCCTCGACTCTTTTCTAAAGGCCACACTTTGTTTAGTACTTCTATAACGTGCCCCACGGCGACCCGAAACACACGGTGACCCGAAATGAACATATCAAGCTGTATTCAGAAAACCGGTATATGCTGTCGAAGGGGGACGGGTAACCGGTTGTTTCCTGTCACCGTGTGTTTCAGCTCACCGAGGGGTACATTAGTCCTTATTCTTCCACCTCTCTGTTGGGGGCTAATATATTTAATAATATTCACGGTATCACATATTTCTTAGCCACGTTTTCTATTCTCTGGAGTACGACAGGGCCACTCACTATCATTCACATGGTATCACTAGAAGCCATGGCAGGGCCTTTATCTTTCTCCTGTGATGCTGACTACTTCCAAAATAGACTCATAGCCATTGAAACCGTTATTGATCAACTAAATCGGGAGGATTGTGACTGTCTACTACACTGAGTTGCCGAGTTGAATAGTACCGTAGAAATTATTTTATTTGACCCACTCGAGAAGCAGTTGGACAATCGGTTCAGATGTTTCAAGATTCAAATGGCAACGGAAGAGCAGATGGTGATAGTCAACGTGAATGGATGAGTCGGAATGAGGTGATTGATAGTGATGAGATCGGAATGGATAGGGATATATATGGTTTTTGTCTAAAATTATTACCCAGAAACTGGCGATTTATCACTACCCAAGGTTGAGGTTTGCAAGAGCTAGCTGGTTCTCTTAGTGCAACAATAGTTGAGTGTTATCTGTAATATCAGCAAGCTAAAAGTAGGCGGATACAAGATGGGTATTAACATATTCTGCGTTAGTATAAATAACCGCAAATCACGATGCAACGACGCACTTTTATGCCTATACCCAACCTAATAAATGACTGCACAATCAACAATGAAAAAAAATTACAAAAATCAGATAAATTTACAATCCTAATTGAGACCTTGAGTGTCATCCATCTGCTTTGTGAGGTTTTTTTGTCCTGGTAAAGGTGGGGCAGATCTGGGAATGAGGGGGGGGCTGCAATTCTATGTGGCGGAACGTTGCAGCACTAAATGCTCAGTTACTTTTGCTAACCTACAATAGCTGTAGGACATTCTGAAACGCCGCTTGCTAATCTGGTGGGTTTTTGTATTTTTAGGGATCAACTATTGCCTTCCCTAATTAAGCGTAGCGTGCGAGTTGTGCTCCTACTCTCCCTAATCCCTACAAAGGAATAGAACAAAATTTGGCAGCTCTCGGAATACATATCAGGAAATGGGGTAGATTCCAATCCTCGTCGGATTTGTAGTCAGAACAAGTCTGTGATGTCCTTAGAGAAATGTTGAATGATCCTCCCGATTACAGAAGTAAATCCGAAAAAGCACAATCAAAGTTTCACTTTTCAGATGCCATTTGGTTATTCCGTCATCTTTCCGTTGATTGCAAGCAAGTTTCAAAATAAAGATAATACAAAATATAAAATTGAATAACAGCAGGATGATATTTTTGTCAAGTTTGCTAATAAACTGTAAAATCGTAGGTGGGGAGCTTGCCCAGAGAGCAGGAAAGCTAGACTTGACCTATTGAGCGAATCTATTCAGGTTTCATGCACGACGCAGATTGTAGCCATTATCACTTTTGTACAACAATGCAAGCGCAAAATTAAGTCTTGGGAACCGGATGTCGGGCATGGCTAGAAAGGTCGGGCTGGTACTATATAACAATGGGCGATTATTCCCAATAATGCTTCTTTCTTATATATCTCTATTGGTCTGGTCGCCTTGGCATAAATTTCTTGTTAATAAACCTGTCTACGTTCGAATCAGGAGCAAAGTATCATATTATCATACGAATCTTTGTCAAAGACCCAGCCCTCCACCGAAATTTGGTAAGGCTTTTCTCCCTTCCTCACCAAAATTCGGCAGACGGCAATATTCCAGACAAAGACGCGCGAGCAGAGTTGTTTTCATCATCTAGTTTTATTTTTATCTAGCTCAATTTACAGCTAAGAAGCAATGAAAAGATACTACGAGGTAGCGATTCATTAATCACTTAAGTTTTCAATAGGCTTTCGGAGATATCTGAGGTAACCTCTCTGTTGAAATTTTTCGACAACTCGTCTCCTAGGTTCCGGTTTAAAGGGTCTACCCTTTTTGAAAACTTCTTGTGCTGGATGTGCATACTTCCTACACTCCTGTGAAAATGATCGCTGTCACTGAACAACTTATGAAACCTTAAGGCAACGTGATTGATTGATCTCTGTCTTTCGCATATAGCTTTATCCAAACCAGTAAAAACGTGTAGTCGTCCGAAGGAGGCGAGGGGGGATTACAGCACAATTGCTGAACACCTACCGATTGACTTCTAACCTTCGATTACTAAAATTTAGCCATTCCAGAGTGAACTATATATTTGAGTCTTCCACCATCGTAGCTAGAATTAAATCAAGAAATGCTATCATAACCTAAGTATTAGGCGTTGTAATAACTTATAAAGATTTGAATAATTTGTTCTCGCTTCAATTTTATCACTGTGGCTCTATGCCGCCAGCCTTCTAACATATTAGAACGCATTGCTCTACCTTCGCAGCATTGAGGGAGTATGAAGATCCAGAGTTATTCAACATCCGGACAGATTCTTGGCTCTCGTATTCAGTATGGAGCTTCCCTTTTGGGACAGGATCTGATTTGGGGGCATAGAATATTTTAGCACCTTGGTCATAACATTGACTTGATAATGTTTGATATCGTTTATTAAATTTTGTTAATAGATTCGGTGTTCTAGGGTCCTTATACTTGTATTACAAGTGCCACCGAAAAGGTGAGTGCACACAAGCCTTGGCGCTCCCCCAAAAAGACTGTTACTATTATGAAAACGAAACATTACACAAAAACCAATAGAATACTCTAGCCCAAAGTGAGAGATATGAAATTAAGCAAAATGAAGAAGCAAGCACCAGCCAGAATGACCTCCATGACGACAAATTACCCGAAGCACCCGGATTGGCATTGACTCAATGAACCTATCTATCTTCTCTTGTTCAATTCCATTCCATTCCTCCTGCGCTGCACGCACTAGTCCAGCAATATTTCTGGGTCGTCGATGAGGTGTTCGGAATCCAATTTTTAGCCGGCGTTTTAGAGTCCACCAGACATTTTCCATTGGGTTCAGATCCGGGCTATAGCCAGCCCAGTCTGAGCAAACAATTCCATTGCTCAATTTCAAATGACGACTATATGCAGAAATGTGAATCTTAGAACCATCCTCAACTAGTGAGAATCCTTCAGCAGACCCTCCCGCCTCGTCCCATAAAGGAAGAAACCCCGGCCTCAATAACGCCTGACAGTATTGCTCTGAATCCATCCCACCACGGTCATTTGGACGTCGATACTCTTCTGGGGGTCTCTGGCGAATATGAATAAGCTTGCTCCGCTGGCCATAGCTTATTGCAGCCCAGAACATCGTAGATACCCTTTCCCCTTTGAAGGTTGCCCGAAGGTAGTGATCTTGGAGCTCAGTTCCTGGTTTCCGCCATACGCTCTCATAGCCTCCACCCACTCCAATCTCAACCTTTGCCTCATCAGAATAGAACTTCCGGTGCCAGTCCTCCACTGTCCAGTGCCGTCTTTGCTTACACCATATGAATTTCTTCTGCTTGCTTCATGCATTCACAAAGGGTTTGCGACGCGGAATTCCCAGGTGGAAGTCTAATTTGCAAAGAGCTTTGTGAACTGTTTGCAGATGACAATTCAGCCGAGACTCGATTGTGATTTCCGCTAATGTTGCTCGTGGGTTATTCTCAAAAGTCCTATTCGACCTTCTGAGCTCACGGGGCCCAATTTTGTGGGGTCTTCCTAAACGGGTACCATTTTTGACCGTTCTCATCGCTTTCCATTTACAAAAGATTTTACCCACTACAGACGCTGAGATCATTATACGGTCGGCAGTGGCATGATATGAATAGCCCTCAGCCTGGAGTTGAATGACCTCAATACGCTCTAATTTTGTGCTCTCTCGCCGCTTTCCGTCTTGATTTCGTGGCATTTTGTCGGTATGTGCGGGGTCGCTGTGCTGGGGTTGTTGTTGCGTTGGAACCGAGCGTGTGCACTCACTTTTTCGGTGGCACTTGTATTATTAAGGTTTTCTGGGCATGCTTTAGGGCGCCTGCGTGGGATCTTCCTGTGTGAACTACAAATAAATCGGAAGACTTGGAGAAAATGAAAGAAAAAAATTTATCCCGCGCCCAGACCTCCGACCCCGTCGCTTGGAGAGTGGATGGGTTGCGCAATTAGAATTAGGCGAGCGCCACAGGCAGGGAGCGTGACTGGCGGGACGAAAGGACTGACCACCTCAGCCCTGCCAGAGGTTTGAGACAAAAACCCCTCCCCGGAAAGGTGTTTAACCAGCAAATGCAATCCTAACCCCCTCGCATGGGGTCGGCCCGATCCGGACGCGGCCGACAGATATAATAGTCACGTGGGTCTAATAAGGCCCACTCTGGGTACCGCCAGAGGCTTCACCAAATCTTGCTTATCAGATCCACGTGACTATGTTATCTCTCAGCCGCGTTAGTACGGTACTCGTATGGGAGGATGGGGCCCGGACACAAAGTTTCTATTCCTCAATATGGTGTCCGACTTCGACTTGGGAATGCCAGGGAGATGTTTTTGTGCGAAGCAGGGGTTGTTTCGCTCTTTAAATATTCCCCCTCCTTGAGGGAAAAATCTCTTCAGGTGGTTGCATGCCGGTAACATCCTAAATGTCAAGTGTATGGCTCGGAACTACCAAGTGGAAAAAAATCCCGCAGAATCTCGGGAACAAGCCGCACCTACAGTAGCGACCGGCATAGGTCATTATGATAGTTTAATGAAAAAACCCTAAACTTGCTCTATAGAATGCTATCGTGCCTTGCATACATACTACTCGGCAGCCTACCCTTCCCTCAGGCGCGATCCTCCATTGCATTAAAACGGGTAAACAGCTCAAACTCCATTTTCTCTGCCGCTTTCGCACCACTCATGATTTCACCAATCATGTCCGAGCCAGGTGGGAAATCGGTCTCAAAACAAGCCTCTCCAGCCCCCCTCATATTAATGAGCACCGCTTGTCGGAAGTGCCAGCGCAGAACTTGGTCGACGGGCCGATGTGGGTTGTCGAGGAACGTCTGGTCAAGATGACGACCGGCGATGTTGAAGTCCAGGGTATTAGGTGCGAAGCACACAATCTTATAGTTATCCTATACAATCATTAGCTATGATGACGGTAGGTAGATCTAGGTACTCATACATCGGGGTTAATTGCCAACGTATAGGAATCAAACAAACATTGTATATCGCTATCGAGCAAGATCCCGTTCTGGACAGAGTTGATGGTTCCGTCAGACTCATTGGCAGGAGGAACAGTGATCCAACGGTGGTATCCAAAATCATTCCAGTACTCCTCGTATGCCAAAGGAAATATATGAGTAGCTTCGAAGGTGTCCCAGCAGTCAAGGTGCGCTAGCCGTGCTGGTCTGCCAGTGATGACGCATCGCCGATCTCGCTGACGGACAGCATCGGAGAATGGTGTAACTCGGGTTCCGGATGGTAACGAAGGAGTACGGGTTAGCGCGACTTCGTCAGTGACAGTGATGGAACCTATAGAGAGTAAGTAGTGTCTAAGTTAGTGATGGAGGCACAGAAGAAACCTACGGGCAGTGAAAATATAGTAGTCTCCTGGTTTAAGCGGTTGCCCATCCCTCTCAACCAACCGTTCGCCACTGTCGCGTAGATCAAATGTATCGGTAAAGAGGCAGAAAATCTCCAGCATGGAATAGAGATTGGCGTTCGTCACACCTTCTGCGACCCAGAAACCTCCGAGCACTGTAGAACGGTTGTCGGAGGCATAGATGTAGGTATCGCGCCAGGGTGAGCGATCGAGCGGCGGCGACATGTTTGAAGGTCTGTCAATTTTGGAGTTGTAGCTAGGGATGGGGAAAAAAGTAAGTCAGGCAAAAAAAAGGAAGGTTTTCGTTCACCAGGGGGTGCAGTTCAGTGAGTGTGCCTGCAGGTAGCCCGGTTGCCCCAGCCGTGGTTTGCACTTGTGTAACTGAGGAAATAGAAAGGCTGTTTACTCGTAATTTTCTGACGTTTGTAAACACGACTGCTATTGCATATGGCCAAAAATTTGCCCGGAGCCTCAAGATTTTGGTGTTATGCAATAGCAGTCGTGTTTACAAACGTCAGAAAATTACGAGTATAATATAGAAAATTCTGCACGCCAAGCTTTTTACAAGCAGAGCCCTGGGCTGGGAAAACTCCCAGCCACGGCTAAAACCAACCTATCTGATCGCCCTAAGCCACATTCTCGGAGAAGGGAATCTCGACAAGCTTTGAGGCTCCCCGGCCCGCTGAGAGGTCACTTTAAAAAAGCTTATTTCATGCTAGCCGATCAGGATAGATGGCTTCGAAAAAGCTTATTTCATACTTGCTAAGCTAGTAAAAAGCGTTTCACTCAAGACAATAATAGCATCAGGTCAAAAAGCTTTCTCCGTTGCCTTTTTACTCTAAAGAATCTACCTTTACCACAGATACTGCTATATGTGGTGCTCCTACTAACTCATGTGATGTCTGGTAGACGGAGATGGGTGCAAAGGAGCTAACCCTAACCCTACGGGGCTACACTGGCAGGCACAGCGGGAGGGTAATTTTCAATGGCATAATATGAAGGTAAGGAAAGCAGGTTTCGATTGCGGAGGAACAGTAAAGCCCAATTATCTGTCTTTTAAGCAAAATAACGAAAATCAAAAAAGAATTCCTGTGATATTCTAAATTTGTTCTACTCCCTAGCGCCGATCACAGAGCTTACCCCTACGGGCATTGCCTAAACTTGGATTCTACTGGGGCGGCTGAATCGAAGCCGGGCACTTAAGACGGCAATTTCCATGCAAAGTGTCCGGCTCTAATTCACCCACCCGAGTATAGCCTACTAAAGACAATACTGGCAATATAATCTGAGGATCGCCGTACCGCGGGAGATGCGCTGAGCTAGGCGTGTTTAGAGGACTTTAAGAGCGAAGATGATCGTTACGGTGACGCTGGATCTGAGACGATACAAAGTGGATATCGGAGCATGCTGAGCAGGAAGCACGAAAACAAACTAGCTACACATGACAGACCGAAGAAAAGAAGCGAAAGGACCCAGATTTCGCAGGCTGACACAAGGCGCATCCCAGGAGGTGTAGCTTTGGGTGCGGATGCGGGATCCCCAAGGGGGGGTGGTCCTACTGCCCGGAAAACTATATTTGACACTTCCGTGGCGGTACCATCGCCATCGCATCCAGCCTTCGCTATGAGCTCAGGGGTCGAGACTCGCCTCCGGAAATTGGAATTGATGCCCAGCTTCCGGGCCACTGATTCCAAGTGCCCTAACCTACTAAGAGGAAACAAAACGATCCCCAATACTCCACAAACATCTCCCCAAGTATGATAACTCCCCGAATACCAAACTCAACCCACTCATAAAACCTATTGCTAACGAGAATTGGATGCCGAATCCTAGACCTACCAATACCGATCCCCCAATGCCAGACCCTTGCGGTGGAAATAGTCGTCAAACCACGCGAGAGACCGATAGGCCAATAGACCACGCCAAAGAAAATACAAAACCCGGGGCCCCCACCACCGACAACGCTATATCAAGAAACATCTACGGGCGAAACTAACCCATCCAGCAGCGCAGGTTTGGATAAAACAGTTCGGAAAATTCAGAGGGTGAAGCCGAATACGCTCAGTACGGGAGCCGGCAGCAGCGGAATCCGCACAACCACTAATTCAAGGCAATATCAAAACACCAAGCGACACTCTACTGCGGGGGGGAACCGGAATGCTGAGCAAATCCCTCACACTAGCTGGAATTATAGCGGAAATACTGATACTCGCGAGAATCCTAACCAGAATCCCGATACCTGACCCAACACTAACCAGAAGCGCAATGCTGGCTGCAATCCCGGCACCAAGGGAAACCGAGATCTCAGATGGAACCCTAACTGTTAGACTATGTTTAGTGTGTGCGGATTTGTACTTACAATCGAGATTGCGCCTTAAGTCTAGAACTTGAGTTTTTTTGAATTTGGTGGCTTACGATTTGGAGTATACAAAATAGAGATCAAATCTCGACTTTGTTGAAATAAATACACAATCATTTAGGGAAACGAGAAACAGGAATGAGAAAGTGAAGGAGGATCGGAGTAATTGCGGTGAACTCGGAAAGGGAGGCTTCGGTGTCGTCCATAAACTGATTCAGAAGGCTACGGGCCGGTATCGTGCGGTAAAGACGATTGATAAGAGGCCACCCCTCAGACTCGATTATTCTTGGGAGATCCTTGTGATGGCCATATTGGCAAAGGTTGCTGTTCTCATTCCCGAGGCGTTTCGCCTTGGCTTGCTCCCCCTGGGAGACTTTTTTTTGTCGTGGTCTAACGTTCAGCCGTTTAGCGTCCGTCGCTATTCGTGGAGTTCCAGGGATGATTCGTGGAGCCCGGGACACTATATATTGCCATGGAATCTTTTGAGGAAGGCGACCTCACAAAGGATATCGGTACTCCACTACTACAAGAAACTGTTGGAAATGTTACAAAGCTGATACTCGAGGGTCTCAAAGTAATGCATCAACAAGGGATAGCTCATGGGGATCTAAAACCTGGGGTATGATTACTAGCACCAAATATATTACTAGACCACATCGCATCACATAATACTGACAGATGCATAGAATATTTTTGTGGAATCTATGTCTCCCGTATGGGTCAAACTCGGAGATTTCGGGGTGTCAAAGCGCATCCTGGCCCAATCAAACCAAACCCTTCACACCCCAGTGTCAACTCAATTGCGCAGCACCCCTGAGGTTCTTCGCTTAGGCTCCAATAGCGAAACCTCCGATTACACCAATTGTGTTGACATTTGGTCCCTCGGATGTGTCATATGAATTACTTACAAGGACAAAGTTGTTTGCCTTAGAAGGGCAAGTTTTCCGTTACTCCTTCGGGAAATGCCCCTTTCCCGAAGATAATCTAGAAGGGTTATCACCCCCAACAGACGATGTCAGAATTTCATTACTAAAGCCCATGCTTGTTATAGGAGCTGAGGATCGCCCTACCATAACCGGTGCGTTGAGCCACCGGAGGTTGGCAGGGATTGAGGGTGACTATGAAGATAGTGGATATGATCAAGACCAGATAGCACAAAGACTGGATGAGGGGGTCCTGCGCCCGAAGGGTGAAAAGCAATTAGCTATTCCCGATATACCGATGGAAAAGCGAAGTGAAGGAAACTAAATTCCGCAAGACGACACAGGGCACATCCTAGGAGGAATGGGTTTAGGAGCAAATGCGCAATCACAAAGAGGTGGTCATGCTACTACCCCAAAAGCTACAATTGACCGCTCCGTAATTACACAATTGGATGTAGTCTCCCCTGACATCACAATTTTCCAGATGGTGCCCCTAAACCAGAATTGATAACTCAGAGCGCCCTGATTACTCATTCCGCTGGCAATGGCACCAAGACGCTGTGAAGGAAACAGATCCGCACTATTCCACAATCACGTGTCCAAAGTAATACTCTGAATCCCAAACTCAATCCCTATATAAAAGATGTTGCTAACAATAATTGGATGCTAACTGGTAGACCTCCGGCAGGCGATCCCCCAACGGCATACCCGCATCGTGGCAATAGCCTTCGATCGGCCCTTGGGACAAATGGCCCGATGGGGCACGGACCGGAAGCAATACACCAGACCCCCGCCTCCGTCCTTGACGGGACTACGTCAGGAATTGCTTACCAGCGAACCTACCCTACCCGACTGGGTAGGTGCAGATAAGACTGTCCCGGAAAGGGAGAGTATGAAGCCTTGCAGAATTCAGAACCTAATACCAGTGGGAGGCGAGACGGCCAAGGTCGCAATAGGCCAACCATTAATTCCTTGCCAAACCCGAAAGCCAGGCGAAATTGCAATGCTAGACAAGACTTAGACCCCTCGCAAGCCCCTATTGCTCGCCGGAATGATTACTGGGATCCTAATGCTCTCTGGAATCCTAACCGGGATCCCAATACTGGCCGGAATCTTAACTAGAATCCTGATTCCGATTGTGACCCCAGGGTCAGAGGAATCCAATATCTCGGAGGGAACACCAATCCCGGATAGAGCTCAGACGCTTAGTTGGCGAAAGCTGATCAAACTAAGGAAACGACACCAGTGACGGAACTAGATAGTATTTAGGAAACTGCAAGAATAGATGGTGCATCAAGAGGGACAAGATCATGAAATCGTTTGAAAATCAATCATGATTAGACTGTTATTACCCTTGTATTCCCTACATCAACCTTGCGCTTGTGGCTCAAAAAAGAATTCCCTGGCTTATGAGATTTAGGAAATTTGTTGGGGTATCATGGCTTATGTTTCGAACGAGTTTCCTTGGTTTTGGCTGTGGGGGTTATCTTTCTGCTGAGAGACTGGGTTTGGAAGGAATGCGGGTAAATAGGCATTGACATGTTGTATTGTTGTTTTGTCCCTCAAATTCATGCGATAACTCAATCACTAGTTAAAACGGAATACCGCTTTGCCTAGCTCCGAGATTTTGTTGAAACTCTGGTAAAAGGTGTTATATTCCCATTCTTCGCCCCTCGGACAGCACTCCGGGCGATATACAGTCCCGCCAGGCCAGGCCTTGAGTGGGTTACTGGCTTCATGGATGCCCGGAGGTACTGATAGGCCTTCCGTATATGCCATCCGAAGAGTAAATATTTGATTACTACGTGGCCTACATCACCGGGTGCCCACAAATATCCGAAGATCCCCATGAATATCCGAAGGTATCTTCTATTGATCCGAGTAGTGTGGATATTAGGTAATTACCTATCACTCGGTATATTCACAGCGTGAAGGTAAGTTACATATCACTACGCTCTTACATACTGATGATTGTCTCATCGTTTCGTACCGCTTTTCATAATGGTCGCTTCTCCATCCCGTGCTCCCCAAAACGCAATAAGATTCTCAAGAATACCGGATTATTGTCGCTGATGTTAATTTAGATTTCTTTCCCTGTCTTTATTCACCTATAAAGCAGTTGAGGTCTGCAATTATTTGGTGTTGCATACAGTCAGGTTTATTCAATCAGTGCCGGGTCGTGAAATATTTCCAAACTCAATTCAATCATGCTCGATCACTCGGAAGCTCGCTGTGCGACCAAGCCAACCTCTGCAAAAACCTAAACCAGCCGCCTGCGAACATTGCGCTTGGGATGCTTTTATGCGTTGCCTTGTTGAGGGGTGTTTTGAAAGTTACAAACTACAGTATTCTGCATATATAGCCGAGAATAGCAAACTGCAGTTTCCGACACGAGAATGCCTACCGATTTTTAGTGATGCCCAAGTGTATTACACGATATGAATAGTACTGTAATATTATAGTCTCCGATGAGGGGCGGTCGAGAGCCGGCTGAGCGACAGGCGTATTTAGTTGGCAACAAAAGCCAATTCGTTGCAGTAGGGTATCGAAAAATGCCTATTTCTGACCCTTGTTTCCTCTACCGGTCTATTTTAATCATATCCCCTATCTCAATATAGAATTTTATAAGAATCTGATGAGATGAACCAGCTTTCCTATTTGTGAATGGACACCCCCCCCGGACTATCATGAGAACAAATAGGCATTGAAAAGTAGTCGAGAATCTTGACCGTTTCTAAGGCCAATGTGCTAAGATTTCCGGATATTCTGGTAAATCTAGCAAGCACCTGTATGGAGGACAGACTTGGCCATTCCCTAGTAATCCAGTTTCTTCCTTGAATTCAGAATCTCACTGCGTTTTGGTACGTATCCTTTCCCCTGATCATCTTAAACCGGGCTCATGGTGGTATGGTTCTGGTCACTCAATAGTGACCTGGCGAATAGGATTTACACCCCGGAGGACCTAATCAAAAGATTCCTCAGGTGGCAATACTATCACTATTTATCACAGTCTCAATACAGAAGGAGAGACGACCTCTTGGCGAATTCCCTGAATATTTCCCGTGCCCGATGATAGGTGGATTCTAAAGAACTTATTTTATACCAGCCAGCCCCAGGCCTCCTTCTATCATGCTACAAAAAAATGTTTAGCCGGCTGCCAAGATAATTATATCATGCAGTATGATACTAACTCAAAACCTTTCGCCCAATATCTATTTCATACCAAAAGTGGCTAAGCTTCGTTCACCACCGCCTTCCCCCTAAACTATATCGCGTACGGAATCTTCCAAAATTTGGTAGGGTATTAGTAAGCTTGTAGATAACGTAGGCAATATTACAGAATTTGTAATATTATCGAGGAGTGGAGGAGATGTGGCTTAAATCCAAGGTGTCAGTTGCTATGTACCTTTTTATATGGAGCTGGATACAAACACCAAGGGCCCGGGGACTTTCACACTAGCTGATGCAATGGTGGGAAATAAGTGCAGCTTGGAATCCTTACACTTATAGCTTTAGAGACCAAAGTGCATTGTAATCCCCTAGCTGGTAGACGGATTTAATAGGTTGGGAATTGTGTTTGAAAATGTCTATCTTTCAAAAGACCTCGTTCACACGCCATCACTCTCCAATGTTCAAATCTCTTGGCACATTCTGGGTGTACCTACCAGGCTTTGTCGCTTCTCAAAATAGGAGCTTGGTCTGCGCTGTTCTTGCTAGATACAAGGTCTAGAACGAAGTTGTCTTACTATAATACCTTAATATATTGTGTTGGGTATGTAATTACCATTTCCAACATAGATGCAGGAAATCAAATACGAGTACGCCCAATTGTCCTACTGTTACTGTTTCGGTTCCTGAGCCTATCTTTTTTCTACCACTGTTTTTCACTTCTCCTTTTTCCCTTTCTTCTCCAATCTCTTTCTTATCTTTCTTTATAAGGAATACAAATTACTTGCTTACTTTGGTTGCTACTCTAAGCCCTGTCACTCGCTCATGATAGAGTATCTAGGCAAAAGTGTTGGTAAAACGGCCTTCTTGCACCAAAACTCGTCCTGTTTAGTCAACCCCCATACCTGAAATTGCGTCAAATAATCTTCTTGGCTTGCTTAGCTGTTTTCAGCTTCATTGCAGTGCTCACCTGCACCACTTATTAGGTCAATTTATTTTATGAGTCTAAGCCACCAGTCTCCGGAGCGGGTTGTACTGTTGCTATTCCAATTTATATGTATGTAAAATGAAACTTTTTTTCACTCACAACTTTAGGGCTACCTAACATTTCCAATTTTGAACCAAATTTATTAATAGTTGTGCAAGAGTAGGAGGAAGCATTGTAACTATATATGAGAGGTTAGGTTAGGTTGAAAAATCCTTTGTGGTTGAACTACGGTACAAGTAGCTAACTATCGCTGTTTTTGACGTAAAACGCCCATTTCATCAATAATTTTGCCAGTGTGCTTTCTACTATTCAACATACTTGGTGAGCGTATCCCATGCTTCAGGCCGACTCGGACATTGCTTCTCTGAGTTATGATATGATACTTCACTTCACTGTCATCAATGGTCACTCTCTTTGGGATCCAGGCTAGATAGACAGTATTACATGCCTATCGGCAGATTCCAACATGGGTTGATTGAGTTACAATACATTATTATGAGGTCATAGGTGGTCACTCGTGAAGTGAGGAACTTAGATCAATTGGTCAACTCTGTTCGGCACGGCACAACGGTTAAATACAGGACCCTTGGGCCGTGAATACTTCTTGTACGATACTAGCAAAACGCTGTGTTCCTCATGTAGCTGAGAAAACAATACCTAAACTTCTAAGTGAGAGAACTAGCTATAAAGTGTGAAAAAAATGTAAATATTCCCTTAGAATAAATTAGGTCCACATGTATTTATAGATAATATTATTTCAAAGTGTTAGGGTATAGGGTGAGAGCTGGGAGGGTGAGCTATTGAAGAAACCAGGAGTGGAACCAAGTGGAAAAGCCCACTTCCCCCCCTCCTGTCACAGCTCACCATTTGTAAGCGGAGCGCGAGTTGGGCTTATTTTTTTCTTTCTTCTTTCTTTTCCATTTTCTGGCTCTTTTCTTGGTATTTTTTGTTTTTCCTGTTCATCTCACTCTTCGGCAGAAGTGGTACAGTATTCCACGACAAAGCGAGTCGGCGGCAAAACGAGAATACCCACAAAAATAATCCCTGTTCTATAAAAGGTCCATGGGTATTCTCGCCTCACAGTGCGCTCGCTTCGCTGTAGTTGACTATAGTACGTAGTGACAAAACGCGAAACCATCGAAGAGTTGAAAAAGCGAAGGAGGTACGGTGGTAGGAAATGGAAAAGAGAATGAACAGAAAATAAGAACAGAGAAAGCAATGGGGGATCTTTTTCTTTTCACCTCTTTGGATTTGACTCTTGTATATTAATGTGTTGGGCTAAGTGGGGTATAGTGTACTGGTACTCGAGCCGAGGCCGAGAGTGGGCACTCAGATACGCGAGACTCGCGCCACCGCCCCCTCATTCTCTCCTCTCACTCCTCTGCTTCGGTAATTCCAGAGGGTAGGTACTGGAGGAGCCGATTAGGCATCAGGAGATGACATGGGAGGGGGAGCGACCAACAGGGGCTCAGCGAATATTTTTCAATTACCATGGTTGAATCGGGACCCCTATTCGAATACCCCGCATCTACAACAATTTCCCCCATCCAATGGCAAACAGCTGCTGGGGGAAAAACACTTATAATGGTATTATTATAAACGTGAAAGAACAAGTCACACATCCTTAATACTCACTTACCCGGATAGCTCTAGCCCTAATCTGATGGCAGAGAGGGGGAAAAAAGAAACTCACAGAAAAACAAACAAAAATACATCAAAAACCACTTGATTTAAGCTAGTGTATGGTACTAATACTGTGGTTGGGCCTTGCTTTTGGCAGTGGAGCAAGTAGGCACCAAAAGAGGTGCCTTTTCCCTTCAAATTATTGGCTCTGAGAAGACACTTAACAAGAGGAGCCTCAATTCCTCGGAGTTATGCGGATTAGGTTTTGATTCGGGCCTACAAAAGACTCCCGGATTCAGATGTTGATTTTCATTAACTATATACCATTTAGGTATCATACCAGATGAATAGCTCTAAAGATAATAGAGCAAAGTATTCTAAGAGCTGTTTCAGGAAAACCTTTTCCTTAAGGTTAGGCCGTAGCTTCCCTTCAAAAGTCCGGATTAACAATTCTCCTGGAGTCGGCAGGGGAGTATTCAGCACTCCAAGCAGACCACACAATGTGGGCGCAAAATCTGCCTTGACTTGGCCCAGCATCCTAGTTTTAAGTCAACGAGGCTGCATCCGATGGTATGACCGTGGAACTGTCAATTCCATTATTCTGCGTGGTAAGATTGCCACCCTCTTGCGATCCTGGGTCTTCCCCTAAGGCTGCGCCTTTTGGAATGCACCTTGTGTTGCCCTAGGTAATCGGGTTGCTTTCGCTTCTCCACTTCCGGAATCATCTGTTGAAGGCGACATCCCTTTTAGTTTGTCTTCCGGAAAGGGCCATTTCCCAAAGCAGTAACGGGATACTTAGCCTTCTGAAAAAAAAACTTTGCCTCTGTGAGTAACTCATATCATATACCCGAGTGACCAAATGTCAACAGAACTCGTGCAGACCGAGGTCTTACTACTGGAGCCCAATCCCAGAACCTCAGGAGCGTTGTACACTGGAGTTGAAACCTGGGTATGAAAATTCGTGGTAGCCTAAGCCAGGATCCGCTTCCACACTTCGAAATCCCCAAGTTTACTCCACACGGGAGACATAGAAACTACAAAAATGGTTTATGTATTCTTCAGTATTCTGCGATTCGACATAATCAAGCGAAGTGTTTGATGTTAGAAACTATACCGCAGGCTTTAGGCGATTAGCTATCCCCTGTTGATGCATCACCATGAGACCTTCGAGTATCTGCTTTGAAATATTTTGCACAGTTTCTTGTGGTAGCGGTGTGCCGATATCCATGGTGAGGTCACCTTCCTTGAGATATTCCATTGCAATATACAGAGTTTCGGGCTCCTGGGGCTCCACAAATAAGAGGGATGCTAAAAAACAGATGATTAGACCATGACATGAACTTCACACAAGGGTGGAAAACTGGGACAAATCCCCTTGCGGGTGAGAACAAAAACCTTGGCTAATACAGCCATCACAAGGAGCTCCCTATAATAATCGACCCTAAGCGGTAGCCTCTTGTCAATCATTTTTGCTTCTCGATAGTCGCCTGTAGATTTCTCCATCTGCCTATGTACAACAACGAAGACATCCCCTCGAGTTCTCCACAGTCGCTCCAATCCTCCTCCATTGTCTCGTTCCCGCCCCCCGTTTTCGCTACATATCTCGTGTGTCTGACGTGGTTCAGAAAGAATTCTGTTTCGAGTTTATGCCACTCAACTAGATCGGATTGAACCTTGTCCATATCTCGGATTAGGGGCTTAGGGTCTAGAACTCACTCTGAATTGGCGGAGAAGTGGAAGTGTAAGCTCAGAATGAGTGCAGCAAGGTGGAGAATGGAATTAAAGATTTGTGAATCAAGCGAAGAATCGAGAATTAGCGGAAAAAATACTCATGTGGGGAATTTATAGGGTTACTCGTGACAGGCCAAGCGAGAGCGAATAAAAAGGCGCAATCGCGACTGCGGCAAGGAACGGTGGTCTCTCTCATTTCCTCCCTCGATTTCTTTTTCATCGCTCTTCTTCTCCCTCTGCGGATGGTCTACTTTAAACTTGGTACAACGGACGCTTTCTCCACCCCAGATTTTATTTTATTACAAGTAGCTCCCGGTGTTCCCGGAGCCGTACCAATGTCATTCACCTCCCGCTATGAACGGCGCCCTCAGAGTTTCTTCTTCTTTTTCCCGTCCTCACCGTAAATATTTGCTTTAAACTTGGGTGGCAGTGAAGATAGCCGAAGCGATCGAGATTAGGCGGCGCACAAATCGGGATGAGAGCACCCTGGGCAGGAAGAGCGAAAACAGACTCGCTGAATATGCTAAACCGAAGAAAATAAGGTTGCAATTGCTCTTTCGTGGGTTTTTTCTTCCCTTGACAGCTATGAATTGGGCAATGGTCCTATCCGTCATTTCTCAAGGGCCCCATTGGGTGTTTCTGTCTGTTTGCTTTTCTGTCTCTCCCCTCCGGATCCGATCCACTATTATTCACTCTAAATTGATCGTTACCCAGGAACTACGGTAAATATTTCTGTACCTTTTCTTATCTCACCCTCTCTCCCTCATCTCTCGCGCCAATATCACCCCTCTCTTGTACCTCTATCACCCCTCTCTCGCGCCTCTCTCCCTCCTCTCGCCCTCCCCTTTCCCCCCTCTCTCCTCCCGCTCTCCCCCCCTTCTCCCCCCTCTCGCGTGATACGTTCGTATATGCCTCATCAAATCATACGAAGGTGCCTGCAGGCCTTTGGGCTGCACCCGGAATCGCACGTAATAACCTCTATGCGATGCTGGAAATTTGTTGTTGGTTCATGGCTCGGTTCAATCTAGAAGATGAGGATGAATAGTCGCTCGCCAGGGCGATAACCCACTTCGTCCAGGTTATTATTTCCCAGTCGCGTCCGGGGATCCGATTTTCCTTCACAGCCCGACCCCAAATTGAGCTCGAGATTAAGAAATATTTTCCTGGGGGTACGCGGTTTTTCAAGGTGCAGCCACCAAAGAAGACATTATGAAATATGTGGAGACGATATTGGATGAGGATCCTATCCCTGGGCCAATGAATGCCGATCTTCAGGCGGAAATCATGAACCAGGTTTCAGAAACCATTTCCACTGAGTATGTAGCCGCAATAGTCTGCTCCAAACTTGTGCGTTCGCTAACAGTGACACCTAGGTTTCTGCTGGTTTCGCTGAACATTACGGCAATATTGGATGAGACAACCATCTACTTAAGGCGCGAGCAACTCACGCAAATGACCAACGGCGGTGGTTTGAGCGACGTCTATAGTGTGACATTAAACAGAATTAAGAAGAAGTGGAGGCAAGTCGAAACTCGTGATGGCGGCATTAATATGGATATCTCAATTGGAGCGGCAGATAAGTGCAGAGGAGCTAGGTCATGCCTTGTGCGTGCAAATAGGGTCCACTGATCTTAACCCAGACAACATCCCATCGATTGAATCACTACTAGCCTTCTGTCTGGGGCTTGTTATGGTATTCAACACTCCGTTTAGTACACTTCACATTTCAAGAATGTCTCAACGGTCGCTCCAAGATGTTTCAGAACCCTTATGCGGTGATGGGCCAGGTTTGCCTGACATAACTTAACTTTAAGTGTATCATGGAACTTTCGCTTATTTTGGACAATGCCCCACAGGAATACCCTTCCTAGGACACGCTTTCAGCGTCTGGGGACACCACACAAGAAATTATTATAATATCACCACAAGTAAGTTTCTTCTGTACTTCAATCACCAGCTACAACTAACTCAAAATAGGTATCATAACTGAAACTGAAGAAGCGGTACTAAGACGTACGGGATTAGGTGCTGGATATCGTGCTCTCATTCCGGGATGATGTCCGTGCCCTCGACAAACGCTCCGCCGCATATGCTAGACCGAAGAAAATAAGGTGCGAAAGAAACCCGATCACCCACAACGATAGACGATGCAGCCTAGGCGGCGTGGCTTCATGGACGAATGCCGAGTCGCAATGGAGCAGTGACCCTACAATCTCGAAACCTGAATTCAATTCCCCTATAATAGCACAATCGGATCCAGCCTCCATCGTGAACCTCCCAGTCCAGACGGAGTACAAGATATCCGAAAGGATGCCTCACAGTTTCCTGGCCACTCATTCCTGGAGCCCGAAAGCACTAAGGCAAAAACAGGTCTGCAATATTCCACAAACCTGTCCTCAAAGTAGCATCCCGAATTCCAAACCCAAGTTACATATACGATGTGCTGCTAACGAGTATTGAATTCTGAATCTTAGACTTCCCACAAGCAATCTACAAAGACCCAACCTCCGCTAGGGAAATTATTTTCCAATCCGCTTCAGGGACAAATGGCCTAGCCGAACACGTTCGGAGGAGATCGTCCCCTAGGACTTGTGATGAACATGATCGCAGGGGCCGAAATGGCACCGCAATTAATTCATTACACTCTCTTAACACCAGGCGAGACCCTAATAGAGGTTGTAATTCTAACAGGAGTGCTAATGGTGGCTGGAATCCTGCCAACAATTCTACAGCTGGTCAGAATTCCAATTCGAATCTTAGTGCGGTTTAAAACCCTAGCCAGAGTCCCAACACTAGCTAAAGCCCTCACTGGAGGGGAGTAAGATCTCAGGCGGGATGCGGAAATGGATCGGGCTAAGGAAACGTTACTAGCGAGGGAAGTAGGGGATGTATAGGGACAAACAAGGTAGATAGAGCATGATGAAGGATAGGGTCATGAAACAGTATGAAAATTTGGGCTTACGACGCCAAAAAGAACTCGCTGGGTGATGGGATTTGCGATTAGTTCTGATTCTACATATCTCTAGGAGGAGGAGTTTTTGTATAAATTTCGGCAGCGGGGGTTATGTTTCTATGGTGAAGCACGGGAGTTAGAAGGGTAGCAGGCAAATAGATATTAGATAGGTGTATCAAAACTCTATCGGTTGAATTCATGCGGTGACTTGATCATCAGTAAATAGCGAATATAATTTATATGAGGTAGCGATCTGAAATTTGCTAATTTTCGAATAAAAAAAATACTCGTATGAGGCATACGATATGGGCCAAGTGACTCTGCTGTGCAGGGACAAAGAGATTTCCGGAGAGTTTAGCAAACTGTATCGGGAGCCGACCCGGTTACCGTAAAAGCCGCTTGGTAGAATAAATGGACCATTTGGTTGGGGAATTGCCGGTGGCTGAGGCTATATACTAGTCTTCCTCAGAAACCTTTTCCTCTGAACCTGAGCGATAACGAAGTTAAAGGAGAAACCCTATGCTACCTGTATCAGTCAATCCCTGCCCTCCTACATTATACGAGGAACGCTTTTCCATCCCAGCGAAAGTGCAATGTTTCACCTATTGAGTGCACCATGGCGCCAAAGAAGGTATCATAATAAGTTAAGCATTATCTTAGGGCATCTTGGCGGTATGCCTACCCTGAGGGGGTGATTTTAAGCGTTACGCGCGATCTGCGTAGTTGACCTTTTGGGGTCAGAAAATTGTCTAAAAATTTAACAGTATTTCCAGTGGGCTAGTAAAAAAACAAAGTTTCTGGTGCAGGGGTTATGCCAAAGCGTGGGGAAACCTTGGCGCGCGGTCTCCGAATAAATGCAGTTAATGGAATGCTTATAGGCTAATTTCAGATCTTTGTTTACGAAGGTACAGGGCATAAGTTTTGTAGGTTACACAGAGGGTGAGAGCGTCCGTAGTTTACTGAGGGATGCCAAGGAAAAGCCAAGCTTTCTGGACATCTTGCAACGCCCAAGTAGCACTAGTTGCCAATGCCAGAGTACAGTTTTCAACAGGGGAATGATGAAGACTGGCCAACAAAAAGCAGGATTTTATAGGAAAAAAAAAAAATAAATGGCCAAATGGCCAAAATTGGAAAATAAACAAAGATACGCATCGCTGATCCCCATTCATCACTCACCAGGTTTCGCCGTTCCCTACTCGAGCAGGGTACCGATAATTCAAGATTGCCAGCATATCACCTCTCTGATTCCTACAGATCCAATATAATAAGATTACCAGGTTGAGTACTGTACAGTGTGGTGCAATATGAAAAAAAAATTCAGTAGAGAGTAGTCTTTAGGAGCGAAAATTCCATGCTTGTTCGCCAAGGGATTCCTTTTCAAGGGGTTTGCCCCTTTGAAGAAGATAACCACTGAGGGGTGATGAGCAGTAAAAAATTATGAATAATACTTTTATTTTGAGTTTTACCTGCACCAACTGATAGTCTGTACAAGAAACAGCTCACCCCTCCAATAAAGCAACTTGTGAAACAGAAGTTAACCTCTTCAAAATGTCTCAATGCCACAAGCCTGGCAGTATGCCTGCAATACTTTTTATTAGATTTTCAAGGAAGTAATCAAAGGCTGATATAAAGATAAAATTTGTCTTTTCCCTGTAACAAAGTCATTTCACAAATAGGCTAATAAAGATTTAATATATCTAGTCAATATTGATTTATTTGTAACCCTCCTAACTCCAGTACCTAGATTTTTAAAATATAACCCCCTCAGCTAATATCTAGAAAACTCTTCTAAACATAAGTCACTCAATCCCAACTAACTCAGGCTTTCAAAATCTCTGACGAAGCGAATCTAGTTTGGGGGCTCATAAGCCCAAATCTGGTACCATGAATGCAAGGACTATGGTATCAAAATTGTTGTAACTTACTCTGAAACCTCATACGCCATAGCTAGCGCTGCATGCGAGTCCTTGTACCTTAACAATGAATAGATGAGAAAAAATAAAATAAAAGGTATTACTCTGAAACCTAGCCCAGACGTTTATCCACTTCATAATCCTTTCTTTCCCGATACCTAATCTATCTGTCGAATTTCCTTCCTTTATACCCTCCAGTTCTACCACGAATATAATTTCCTTAGTCTAGTGTGTTCTGCTATCGCAGTCTAATATTTATCTTAGATTGGCCCTCCATATCTTCGAGATCGCAATTTCCTCCAACCTCAGTAGTGCTGGCAGGATGAGAGTTCTGGGTATAGTTCAGCTTCAACGGGTATCTACGATGGATTAGCCCCGTGGCCGTTCAGAGATTTTGAATACCTCTGATGCCGTGGTCCTGGTTGGCATTACGATTCTAGCGAAGGATTAGGCCGACATCGGTATTCTGCTAAGAATTATAGCTGGAATTAGGATTTTTTTCAAGATTCCAGACAGGATTAGGATTCGAACAACATTCCAACTAGTATTAGGGTTTTGCTAACTGTTAGGGCTTTGCAATAAATCAGTGGTCATGCTATCTGGATATGTGCTATGATATCTCCCCTACTGCGGGCATTAAGCGAAGCAGTGTGCACATTCCCGGAAGTGTCTGCTGTGAGACCTTGGTACCCTGGAGTGGATTGGATATGGTTTCAGAAGTGGCGATTAGGTATATGAAGATCACTTCTGGGAGGTTTAGTATTCTGTGTTCCATTCTCGTTAGAAACATATTGTATGTAGGGGTTAAATTGGGAATTCTAGTTACTACTTTGGAGATATGTTTATAGAATATTACCGACCTAATTTTTTTCCCCATAGTTGGGATCCCCTGGAGTGGGGGGTCTGGAGATCGTGAAGGACCTGTGCAGGCCTCTGGCACATCATGCAGATTACTGAACTCTCAGTGGAGGTTGCATCTGATGCTGTTATTACAGAAAAGTAAATTATATTTAGGGGAGTAATCTCACCACCCCTTTGTGATTGCGGATTACCCCCTGAACCCATATTTTCTAGGATGCACCTAGTGTCACCCTCTGTAGGTGGGTCTCTTTCGCTTCCTCTTTTCTCTGGTTTCCTATATGGAGCGTGCCTGTATTTTGGTTTCCCGCTAGGCATGCTCTCTTTCCGACTCATGACCGTCCAATCCTCATTATCCCCTCTTTATTCATTATCACTCGGAAGGGCCGCTAATCACACATCATTTAGTGCATCCGCCGTGGCAAGGCAATCTCTAGGTTGTACTGAGAGCATGGGCTCGAGTAGAGAAATTCCAGCATCGTCATTTAGGGGTGAGAACTATTTTAGTTTCTCTTCTAGGCAGAGATACTTCTTGGAGAAGTAACGAAAGTATTGATGCTCCGAGACAAATAACCTTTCCCCTACAAATAATTCATATATCCCACATCCGAGTGACCAAATATTTACAGAACTTGTGTAGCTTGGAGTTTCGCTATCGCTTTCTAATCCCTTAACCTTGAGAGCACTGTATGATCGAGTTGACGCTTGGGTGTGAAGGGTTGTCGTAGCCAGAGCTTGGACCCATCTCGATATCCCAAGATCTATGAGTTTGACGCGTATGGGACTTAGAAACCACAAAAATGTTCTATGCTTTCATCAGTATTCTGCGATGGGTCGTAACTAGGCAAAGTGTTTGGTTGTGAGGACTTTTTTCTTTTTTTTTTTTTTTTTTTATCTCATGTATTCATTGTTAAGGTACTAGAACTCGCATGCAGTGCTAGCTATGGCGTAAAGAAAACCTTAATCCCAAAAAACAATTCCCCTCCGGACCAAGGAAAAAACCATCACCCCAAGTCCCTCTGGTATGGAACCAACCGCACATCTCGCACATAAGAAGAGCACCCCGCCCGCCAACCGAATGAAACCAAATAGCCGAAGCAAACTCAGCAACCCCGCAGACAAACAGGACCCCCCGAACATGAAAGCAGAAAGCAACAGGAAAACCTTCTCTGTAGACACCAATGACAGAATGAAAAGCCCCTAATGGGCAAAAGACAGTATACCAGTATAGAAAAACCACAACCGGTAAGGAACATATACGAAGAGTGGGGCCGACCGAAAAGCTGCCAACATAGCAAAGGACTGGGCAATTATAATCGACCAAGGCATTAACATCGGCCAAGGAGGCAGTGCAATACCATGACAGAGCGTAACCGAGGCATGCGACCGTGGCGGAAGGACGCGGGGGCGAGCGGAGCGACCGGGCTGACAGGAAGCCAACCAAAGCGAGCGAACTCGTAGCTGTAACCGAGCAACGGGACGAGACCAGAGAGGAAGATAGAGGGGTAGACCCAAGCATCGTAGGAACTATCGGAAACGTGTGCGTGTCTGACTAGGCAGCCTCGAGCGAAACGTAATCGAAAGAGAGTAGAGAAATCGACCGTAGCCTGGTGAAAAGTTTTCTCTTACTGCAAACCGTGTTCCCAGCCGTCTGTAACATGGACGCAAGGGTGTTGCCGACCGTGCAAATGTTAAGCGAGAACGCAAAACAAGAGCGAAGAGGAGGATGGAACAGGACCTAAGAAACGGGTGCCCAAGTCCGAGTCTATTATAGGGGGGGGTGCAGCTCACTAAGAGTGCGGGAGGAGAAAAGTGACCATGATTTCTCATGGTGTTGAGATTTCAATCGCCGGAGGTGTAGAGGAGATGGTTCGTGGTTAGGTTGTGAGGATTATACCGTTGGCTTTATATCTCGATAAGTTATCCCCTGGTTATGCATTACTTTGAGACCTTTGAGTATTTGAATTTTCATTGTTTTAACCGTTTCTTCCAGTAGCGAGGCTAGTGTACTGTATGCTTGAAGAGATCACCTTCCGGAAGATATTCCATTGTGATAAACAGAGTCTTGGGCTCCTCAAACCATCCCAAGAACCCCACAAATAATGATGGGTGCTAAAACAACCAACCGTTAGAGAACAACAGGATAGTACCGTAGAGGTAGTAAGCTGGAGCAGAGTTCTTCAGGAACAGGAATACAAACCTTCACCAATTTGGCCACCACAAGGAGCACGCTAAATCTTTCAGGTCCGAGGGGAGGCCTCTTATCAATTTCCTTTATGGCGCGGTACTGGCCCGTAGTTTTCTGGATCTGCTTATGGACAACATCGAAATCTCCCTTTCCAAGTTCCCCGCAATTACTTCATCCCTGCTCTACTTCCTTATTCCTGTTTTTCTCCTTTCCCGCGTGTTTCATGTGCCTGACATGATCCTGAAAGAATTCTGTGTCAGGTTTATACCATTCAACCAAATCAGATTGGGTCTCTAACTACACATCGTTCAATGCTTCGTCGCTGTAGGGCGATCTCCAAGTAGTACTATGAGTATGGGCTTGAGTAGAGAACTTTTGGCATCGTTGGTTGGGGGTGACTGTCTGAGAGTATCCTTGGGAAAGGGCCATTCACCGTCGTAGTAACAGCCTACCCGGGCTTCTCAGACGAACTTTGTCTCTACAAGTAATTCATATATCACACATCCAAGTGACCAAATGTCGACAGAATTCATATATTCTGAGGATTTATTATTGGAGTCTAATCTCCGAGCCTCCAGAGCACTATGGAATAGAGTTGACACTTGGGTATAAAGGGTTGTGGTAGCAGCAGCTGGAATCTATTTCAGCCCCCTGAAATTCCCGAGTTTGACCCACATTGAGACATAGAAACCTCAAAGACGTCCCAAGCCACTACATTAATACGGCCAGACAGCCCAAACAGCATTTCCCCCACCGCTCTCGCAATCCCCAGCCCCACCCAGTATATCAAAGCTGGACGGGAAATCTATCCAAGAAGAGTCGCCCCCTCCCGCCCTCATATAGACCAGCACCGCCTGCAGAAAGTGCCAGCGCAAAACTTGGTTAACGGGGCAGTGGGGATGATCGAGCAACGCTTGGTCTAGATGACGACCTGCAACGTTATAGTAAAGGGTGTCGGGTGCAAAGCACACAATCTTAAAGTTTTCCTGAACAATTATTCGCTACAACGAGGGTGGGTAGATCTATCGACTCATACTTCGGGATTTATGCTCAGCTTGAAACTATCAAACAAAAGGTGAATCTCTCTTCCGAGCAATAGTCCGTTCTGTATGGAGTTGATGATGCCGTCGGACTCATTAGAGGGGGAGATGGTTATCCAACGACTATACCCCTTGTCCAGCCACTGTTGTTCGAATTGGAGAGGGTATACATGGCAAGCGTGAAAGGTCTCCCAGTTTTCATACCCAGCAAGCCAGACCTGTCTACCGGATATAACACATATTTTGTCCCTTGCACGGACCTCATCGCTGAAAGATGGGGCGCGATACCACGTGCCTAAGCCCAGACGTCTGAAAATGGCTTTGTCCGTGACAGTGATCATACCTATTTTGAGTTAGTAGATGGTGATTCCAGTATAGAAGAAACCTACTGGTAGTCACGATATAATAATTGCCTGCGTGCAGCGGCCTCTCACCCCTTGCCAACTCTTCACCATTATACTCTGCCTGGAACGGTGCAGTGAACTAGAGACAAATCTTAGTCATGGCATAGAGGTTATTCTGGGTAATTTCTGGTGCCAGCCAAAGGCCTGCAAGCACCGTTGTGGGATTCGATGAGGCGTATAGCAACAAATCACGCGACAGTGGAATAATCATTGGTAGCCATTTCGATTTACTATTTTATGTTAGTCGATCTTCCCCTTCAAACCAGAAATAGGGAACAGCAGACCAATCAGAATGTGTAGTGATAAGCGATGATGGGGTCGAGCAGGGGGAGAGGCGGGAGAGAGGTAGAAGAGAGAAAATAAAACGTATAGGAAGCTTTGCTATGGTTCCTCGTAAATGATCAATGGATAGTGGGGAGTGGTTGGTCGGGTCCGGGGGGTGGGAGAGAGAAGCAAACACAGAAACACCCGATGCATAAAGTTGAAGCCGAATTCTTTCCCAATCATGTTGGACATACAAATTGTCTGAGAGAAGCAACGAATACATATAAGGAAGTGGAGGAGCATTGGAGCAATTGTGGAGAACTCAGGAGTGGAGGTTTCGGTGTCATCCATAGGCAGATGGAGGAGACTACCAGACATTATCGAGCGTTAAAGACCATTCACATGAGGCTACTCCTCAAGCTCAATTATTCTAGGGAACTACTTATGATGGCCATATTGGCAAAGGTTTGTGGTCTCACTGCGAAGGAATTTACCTCAGTTGACCTCTCCCGCCTGATATTCTTGTAGTATAATTGTTGCTCTAGAATCAATCGTTATTTGTGGAGTTCCTAGGATGGTATGAGGAGCTTGAGACTCTGTATATTGCAATGGAATATCCCAAGGAAGGCGATCTTACCAGGCATACAGGGACACCGCTACCACAAGAAACCGTTCAAAATATTTCAAAGCAGATACTTGGAGGTCTCAAAGTGATGCATCAATAGGGGATAGTTCATCGAAACATAAATCCTGCGGTATCATTCTTCCCACCAAACTCATCGCTTGGCTATGTCGCCTAGCAGAATACTAACGAATGCAAAGAGTATTTTTAGAGTTTCTATGTCTCCCATGTGGGTCAAACTAGGAGATTTCGGAGTGTCGAACCAGATTCAGGACCCTGCTTCTATAACCTTTTACACCTGAGTGTCAACTCCACTCTACGGTGCTGCTGAGGTTCAGTGATTGGACTCCAATAGCGATACCTCAGAAGATACAAATTGTGTTGAAACTTGGTCACTCGGATGTGTGATATACGGGTCACTTGTAGGGGCAAAGTTTTTCTTCTTAGTGTATCAAGTCTAACAACAGTGACACCTAGGTTTCTGCTAGTTTCGCTGAACATTGCGGCAATATTGGATGAGACAACCATCCACCCAAGGCGCGAGCAACTCAAGCGAATAACCAACCCCGGTGGTTTGAGCGACGTCTATGGTGTGACATTAAACAGAATTAGGTAAAGTGGAGGCAACTCGACCCGCGATGGCGGCATTAATGTGGATATCTTGGTCAGAGCAGCTGATGAGCCCAGAGGAGCCAAGTCATGCCTTGGGCGTGCAAATAGGGTCCACTGATCTTAACCCAGACAACATCCCATCGCTTGAATCACTACTGGCCTCTTGTGTGGGGCTTGTTATGGTTGATGGGTATTCAATAGTCCATTTAGTGCACTTCACATTTCAGGAATATCTCAACGGTCGCTCCGAGATGTTTCAGAACCCTTATGCGGTGATAGGCGAGGTTTGCCTGACATACCTTAACTATGAGTGCATCATGGAACTTTCACTTATTTTAGACGATGCCCCACAGGAATACTCTTCCTAGGACACGCTTCCAGCGTCTAAGGACACTACACAAGAAATTATTATAATGTCACCACAAGTAGGTGTCTTTTATGCTTCAATCACCAGCTACAACTAACTCAGAATAGATATCGTAACTGAAACGGACGAAGCGGTACTAAGACGTACAGGATTAAGCACCGGATATCGTGCCCTCTCATTCGGGGATGAGGTTCTCCAAATGCTCCGCCGCATATGTTAGACCAAAGAAAATATGACGCGAAAGATACCCGTTTACCTAGGACGATACAAGATGCACCCTAGGCTGCGTGGCTTCATGGACGATACACGGGTCGCAATGGAGTAGTGACCCTATACTCCCGAAACCTGAAATCAACCCCCCTGTGATAGCACTATCGGATTTACCCTCCATCGTGAACCTGCCAGTCCAGACGGAGCACAAGACACCTGAAACGATGCCTCACTGTTTCCCGGCCTCTCATTCCTGGGGCCCGAAAGCACTAAGGCCAAAACAGATCGGCAATATTCCACAAACCTGTCCTCAAAGTAGCATCCCGAATTCCAAACCCAACTTACATGTAGGATGTATTGCCAACGAGAATTGAATTCTGAATGTTAGACTTCCCGCAAGTGATCTACGAAGACCCGTCCTCCTCTGGGGAAATAGTCTCCAATCCACTTCAGAGACAAATGGCCTGGCCGAATACGCTCGGAGGAGATCGTCCCCCAGGACCCGTCATGAAAATGATTGCGGGGGCTGAAACGGCACAGCCATTAATCCATTACACTATCTTAACACCAGGCGAGACCCTGATACTGGTTGTAATTCTAACAGGAGTCCTAATGGTGGCTGGAATCCTGCCAACAATTCTACAGCTGGTCGGAATTCCGATTAGAATCTTGGTGCTCTTTAAAACTCTAGCCAGAGTCCCAACACTAGCTAAAGCCCTCACTGGGGGGGAGTAAGATCTCAGGCGGGATGTGGAAATGGATCAGGCTAAGGAAACGTTACCAGCGACGAAAGTAGGGGATGTATAGGGACAGACGAGGTAGATAGAGCATGATGAAGGATAGGGTCATGAAACAGTATCAAAATTTGGGCATACGACGACAAAAAGACTTCGCTGGGTGACGGGATTTTGGGATTAATTCTGATCGTACTACATATGTCTAGGAAGTGTTTTTGTATATAAATTTCGGCTGCTGGGGTTATGTTTCTATGCTTAGAGACTAGAGTTAGA
The DNA here is from genome assembly GCA_003070745.1 of Tuber borchii. Lineage (NCBI taxonomy): Eukaryota > Fungi > Ascomycota > Pezizomycetes > Pezizales > Tuberaceae > Tuber > Tuber borchii. The sequence goes on from NESQ01000101.1 coordinate 115,587, forward strand.
AGGGTAGCCGGTAAATAGATATTAGATAAGTGTATCGAAACTCTATCGGCTGAATTCACGCGGTGTTAGTAAATAGCGAATATAATTTGTATGAGGTAGCGACTCGAGAAATTTGTTAATTCTCGAAATAGAAAAATACTGGTACACACGGCATGTGCCGAATGACACAGCTGCGCGGGAATAAAGAGATCTTGAGAACTGGAGTATTTCGGTTGTGAGATTCCTTATGGAGATATCTTTAGCGAGGTTAGCTGAAGGTGGTCGGGGCCAAGATGGGTTTTAGAGGTTTCTAGGCATGAGGGGTATTGTGATCTACTCGGTTATGCTGGTACCCATTGCTCACTATTTAACAATGCACCTCAATTGAAGCTGAAAAAAATTACCTCCATAACAGGGCTTCAATCACTAGTATTGATTAACACAACACAGTAGAGCTCGCCTTTGTTCGAGAGAATTTATGAACTAACATCGGCACTAATTCTCCTTGCCATATAGAATGCTATCGTGCCTTACATACATGCTACTCGGCAGCCTACCCTTCCCTCAGGCGCGATCCTCCATTGCATTAAAACGGGTAAACAGCTCAAACTCCATTCTCTCCGCTGCTTTCGCACCGCTCATGATTTCACCAATCATGTCCGAGCCAGGTGGGAAATCGGTCTCAAAACAAGCCTCTCCAGCCCCCTTCATATTAACAAGCACCGCTTGTCGGAAGTGCCAGCGCAGAACTTGGTCGACGGGCCGATGTGGATTGTCGAGGAACGTTTGGTCAAGATGACGACCGGCGATGCTATAGTCCAGGGTATTAGGTGCGAAGCACACAATCTTGTAGTTATCCTATACAATCATTAGCTATGATGACGGTAGGTAGATCTAGGTGCTCATACATTGGGGTTAATTGCCAACCTATAGGAATCAAACAAACACTGCATATCGCTACCGAGCAAAATCCCGTTCTGGACAGAGTTGATGGTTCCGTCAGACTCGTTAGCAGGAGGAACAGTGATCCAACGGTGGTATCCAAAATCATTCCAGTACTCCTCGTATGCCAAAGGAAATATATGAGTAGCTTCGAAGGTGTCCCAGCTGTTAAGGTGCGCTAGACGTGCTGGTCTGCCGGTAATGATGCATCGCCGATCTCGCTGACGGACAGCATCGGTGAATGGTGTAACTCGGGTTCCGGATGGTAACGAAGGAGTACGGGTTAGCGCGACTTCTTTAGTGATAGTGATGGAACCTATAGAGAGTAAGTAGTGTCTAAGTTAGTGATGGAGGCACAGAAGAAACCTACCGGCAGTGAAAATATAGTAGTTTCCTGGTTTAAGCCGTTGCCCATCCCTCTCAACCAACCGTTCGCTACTGTCGCGTAGATCAAATGTATCGGTAAAGAGGCAGAAAATCTCCAGCATGGAATAGAGATTGGCGTTCGTCACACCTTCTGCGACCCAGAGGCCTCCGAGCACAGAAGAACGGTTGTCGGAGGCGTAGATGTAGGTATCGCGCCAGGGTGAGCGATCGAGCGGCGGCGACATGTTTGAAGGTCTGTTAATTTTGGTGTTGTAGCTAGCGATGGGGAAGAAAGTAAGTTAGGCAAAAAAAGGCAGGTTGGCGTTCACCAGGGGGTGTAGTTCAGGGAGTGTGGTGCTTGTAGGTAGCCTGGTTGCCCCAGCCGTGGGTTTGGTACTGATTGCACTTGTGTAACTAAGGAAAGTGAAAGGCTGCTTATATAGAAAATTCCGCACGCCAAGCTTTTTACAAGCAGAGACTTGATGCGATTGCTAAAGCAAGCCTATCTGATCGCCCTAAGCCACATTCTCGGAGAAGGGAATCTCGCCAAGCTTTGAGGCTCCCCGGCTCGCTGATAGGTCACTTTAAAAAAGCTTATTTCATGCTAGCCAATCAGGAGAGATCGCATCGAAAAAGCTTATTTCATCCTCGCAAATTACGAGCCCTCCCCTTAAGGCACCGCCTGTGCGAGTAACTAACAACGTTTCACTCAAGAAAATAATAGTATCAGGCCAAAAGGTTTCCCCCGTTGCCCTTTTACTCTAAAGAACCTACATTTACCACAGATACTGCTACGTATATGTAGTGCCCTACTAACTCATGCTATGTCTGGTAGACGGAGATGGGTGCAAAAGAGCTAACCCTAGCCCTAAAGGGCTATATGGGCAGGCACAGCGAGAGAGAAAATTTCAATGGCATAATAATATGAAGGCAAGGAAAGCAGGTTTCGATTAGGGAGCAACACTAAAGCCAAATCGGCTGTCTTTTAAGCAAAATAACGAAAATTAATTTTCTTTTCTTATGAGATTCTACATTTGTTCTACGCTCTACCGCCGATCACAGAGCTTACCCCACGGGCATTGCCTAAACTCGGATTCTACTGGGACGGCTGAATCGAAACCGGGCACTTAAGACAGCAATTTCCATACAAAATATCCGGCTCTAATTCACCCACCCGAGTATCGCCTCATAACAAGTTTGGTTTCTACTACAACTTTAAGGTATCGTACGCCACTTGTTTCCCGTGGAATCCTCCTTCCGGTCGGCCACACTTTATTGTTCCTTTGTTGAAAACTGTACTAGTACTATTAGCAACCAGCCCTAACTTAGTTACGGAGGTACATCTAAATTTTTTATGTTCCACAGGGGGTAAGAGTGGCAAGCCTCGCTTGTGAGACATAAAAAACTTAGGCGCTGTACTTGGGTGTTCCGGTAAGATTTTCCCCACACTTTGGCAAAGAGACTGATCATCCAATAAGTTCACAAATTCCGAGAGTTCTCCGGGTACCCGTCTGGTCCGATTGAGCAATACTAAGGGTATTCAAGGTTGCTGTTCGAGAATTTACGTCAAAACCAGCGTTGGAAATCGGAGTACGTTAGTGAAGATGTCCAGCCAAAAAAGGCTAGTCCACATCCAATGAATACCGGGAGTTGAAGGTTCACGTTTTGGATGGATGCCGAAAGCGATTTAATGAGATCTATCATTGCTAATAGACCAGGCCTATCCCGTTCAAGGAAAGCACTAATCCTTAAGAGCGTTTGTCCTTGAGTCACGAGGTTAGCCAGCAGGAGTAGATGGCCAGCGAATCGCAAGATCTTCTACGGGACCCTTATAGGGCTTTTGCTTCCTAGGCTCCATAATAGTGAAGTGCTATGGTTGACTGAGTTACCTCCGCTACCCTCCTTCACCGGTGGCTACCTGCGAGCGGGATCCCCGTCCCGAGTGGTTTCCCCGAATTTGCCAAATTTGGATAATAATAAAAAATACGCATTACAGATATCCCCGTCCACCACTTGCCGGGTCCCGTCGTCCCCTACCCGAGTACGATACCCGCGTCCAAGACTACCGGTATATCACCGTTCTCAGCTCTACAGATCCAATACAATAGCGTTACAAGACCAGATAAAGTTTGATGCAGTGCCCGGACCTATTTGAGTAGAGAGTAGGATTTCGTGGTGGGAGTTTCATGAATGTTCGCCATGGGTTTCGTTTCCAAGGCTTTTACCACTTATTTAATGGAGATAACTACCGAGGAGCGTTACTTGGTAAACAAAATACTCTATTAATTTTTGGAGTTTTATCTGGTATCATACAAGCACTGTGGCCAGTCGAAGAAGAAAAAACCTATTCCCCAACAAAAACACTCGTGGAGTGTTCAGTACCGTATGTTAACCGCTTAAAAATGTCTTAAGACTTGCGATTTAGAAGTATGATATAGCACTTTTTTATTGGACATTCAAGGAAATGAGAACAAAAAAGAAGAAAAATTTCCTTTTTACCGGTAACAAATTCATCGCGCGAATTCCACTGATAAACTTTAAACACACCTAGCCAATGTCTATTTATCCGCACCCCCTTCTAACTCCAATCCCTCAGCATAGAAATATAACGTAATTTACCCATTAGCGGCTCGCTACCGGTATGCGGCTCACCATGGCAACCACTGGAAAATCAAATGTAGATTTTATTATCTCAATAAGTAGTAGTGCTACCATATTGAAATTTGGCTGGAGGCTACTTTTAAATATGGAGAATCAGAATCTGTAGTGTTTATTTAATAATAAAAAACAATTCTTCTTGTATACTCACTTTATTACAAACTAGGTCAAATAGCGTATTGCTTATGATAGTAGGCAAGAAAATTGAAACCTACTGCAAAATTATTTGTTGAAGCCAATAATAAGATCTCCTAGGTCTTACATTAAACAGATGAACTGTTTTGGTATTTGTTTGTAGCTATTGGGGAAGGTATTGTGACACTAAATACAAGTGAAGCCAAATCTGTATCTTATAAAGCTGACAGGGTGATATTTGCCAATGGGGTTCACGTAATATTCTATTACTTAGTGATATCCTTTATTTAGTTTACCTCAAAGGCAGTACAAACTTCCAAGGCAGTTGGTTAACACTTGAAAATTTTATTTATTAGTAATTAAAAAGAAATTTAGAGAGAAATAGTCTCCTTTAGCCTCCACAATACAGGCTACAGAGATACAATAAGGTCTAAAGCTCTATTATATGGTCGACCAATGTGGCTTAAGCCCTGGAAAAAACTTTAGCCAGCCTAGGCATGCGGATTAAGTGATTTTACATATCAACTCCAACAAGAATGAATCTTCTACATTATTTTCAGTGTCTTTTCAGTTCAGGTGTAATATCTCCTCATTTCCATGGTTAGGCTGGCTAAGGTTTATTGCATAACTTTAACTATATGGCCAGACCATATAATAGAGCTTTCAGCTTTATCCTGCCTCTGTAGCCTGCATTGTGAAGGCTGCAGGACTGTATTCTGCCCCAAACCCCCCCCCCCAATCACCACAGAATAAAAATTTTCAAGGTTTACCCAACTCTCTTGAAAGCTTGTATTCTCTCTTAGGCCAACTAAATAAAGTATATCAGAAATTAATAGAACATTACAAGAGCCCCATTGACAAATACCATCCGGTCAGCTTTATAAGAAACAGGTTTTGCTTCACTTATCATTAGTGTTGCTTTACCTTCCCCAATATCTACAAACAAATTCCAAAACTGTTAATCTATCAAATGTAAGACCTAGGAGATCTTCTTAGTGGCTTAAACAATTATTTTTGTAATTGGTTTCAATTTTCTTTACTACTATTGTAAGCAATAAGCCATTTGACCTAGTTTGTAATAAAGTGAGTATACAAGAAGCATTTTTTATTATTATTAAATAAACACTCTAGATTCTGATTCCCTATATTTAAAAGTACCTTCCAGACAATTTTCAATATTATAGCACTACTATTGATGGAGATAATAAAATCTACATTTGGTTTTCCAGTGGTTGCCATGGTGAGCCGCATACCGGTAGTGAGCCGCTAATGGGTAAATTACGTTAACCCGCGCAGTAAAAAAAAAAAAAAAACCCTGTTCTGAACATGTCCCATAAACCCTGCATACTCCACCAACCTTAAGAAATCTCATGAACCAGCGAATTCTTTTCGGGTAAATACTCAGGCCAAGGTTGCGGCGAGCGGCGGGGACCCCCAGATGTTCGCAGGCTCGTAACCGCGAGCACTACAATGAGTACCAGGCAGCTCATCCTTACTAGACAGCCCAACGTGACATTATAGGTCACCATAGCAACGTTGCGGCTTAGCAGAACTTCGAGGTTCAATATGAGATTAGTGACTCACAGAATTAAATGCCGGACACTTAGTATATAAATTGCGATCTCCTAGTTATGTGTCCAGCTTCGATGTCGGTGCATGGACACATAATCAAGAGATGGCAATCTAGATTGGTTTCGAAGTCTCCTGTGTGGGTGAAGCTAGGAGAAATCGGAGTGTCTAAGCGAATCCTAGCCCAAGGTTGCACACCCCGGCGTCGACTCAAGCATACAGCGCTCTCGAGGTTCTGGGATTGGACTCGAATAGCGAAACCTCCGACTACACTAATTCTGTTGACATTTGGTAACTCGGATGTGTCATATACTGTATGAGTTACTTGTGGGGACAAAGTTATTCTCCTTAGAAGGTCAAGTATTCCGTTACTATTTCGGGAAATTGCCCTTCCCCGAAGATAAGGTAAAAGGGTTATCACCCCCAACCGACGATATCGGGATTTCACTACTAAAGTCTATGTTCATAATACAACCTGAGGATCGCCCTACCGCGCCGGGCGCACTTAGCCATGGGTGGATGGCGGGCATTCATAGTGTCAATGATAATAGTGGCGAGGGTCAAGATGAGGTGACGCAAAGTCGGGCCGACAGCGCCCCGAACGGCAAGCGGAAAAATACCCTGGCTATATCTGACGAGCCAAAGAAAGAAGCAAAAGCAGCATCCCGTACAGCGTGGACTCAGGGGCGCATCCGGGGATACAAAGAGGCGGCGGTCCTAGTACCCGGAAAATAATAAATGACACTTCTGTGATGGCACCATCACTAGCCGATACAGCCTCTGCTGAGAGATTAGGAGTCAACATTGGGCCCGGGAATCGGGATTGATCCCTCACAACTTCCAGGCTACTGATTCAAAGGGCCACAACGCACTAAGAGAAAAAAATACCCGCTATACTCCACAAACATGTCCCCAAAGTATCGCCCCAAATACTGCACTCAATCTACCTACAAAACATGTTGCTAATAAGAATTTGATGCTGAATCTCAGGCCTCCAGAAAGCAGTCCCCCAGCGCCCGACCCCTACCGTGGAGACAATCTTCAATCCACTCGGGAGGCTGATAGGCCAATGGAACATGCGCAACAAGAAACGCCCAAAGCCCTCGCCCTCACCCCCGCCTCCACCTGCCACAGAAAAATATCGTGAATTATCCACTAGCGAGTCTACCCTCCCCGGCAGAGCAAATTCGGATGAGACGGTTCGAAGAATTTCAAGGACGACGCCCGACACTGCTAGTACCCGAGAGGACAGAAAAAGAAAGTGGCACAACCATCAATGCGAAATCCGAACACTAGGCAAAACAGTAATCAAGGACGGGGGCGGAATGCCAAGAAAACCCCCAATGCTAGCTCGAAGCCTAACACTGGGGGACGGAGCTCAAACTTTTAGGTCATGTTTGGTATTATACATGTGGTTCAAATCTAGGATCTGGTTCATGCTTTCCTTCTCGACTTTGGGTTGCATTGAGTTTGGTGGGTCAGGACTTGGAGTAGCAGTAGGTTTTGCTTTATAAATTAGAGAATTTGGTTGGAATTCCAAACCTTGATTCCCCCGAAAATGTAGCTATGGCCATCCAACCCTAAGGTTCCTTCGTTCTATTTTCACTAAAGTTAGCTTTCTTGATCAACTGTTAGTGAGATTTACACCCGACAACCAAATGATTTCCAATTAATAAAAGGCTTAAAAAAAAAATCTACTTTTGTTTGGTGAGTCCCATCTCCAAAGTGTTAACTTCCATTACTGTGCGCTTCGCTTTCTTGGTCGGCCAAATCCCCGTCTGGTTCGGCTCTAATGGCGGAGCACAAACCGGGATTGTGCATTATAGTATCGGCAGTATGACGAGTAGAAGCGATCACGGCACCATGCATGTCTCGAGTAGTTACCTACTGGGTGGACCAAACTCTACGGTAGCATAGTACGGTACTCGGATTAAGGAGATTCTGTGGTAGATATACCGGAGAGAACCAGGCTAAGCACTTCTGGGATATAGTTAAAGCATATAAAATTTCTGATAAGATAAGCTATTTCACACTCAATAATGTGACACATAAAGATGCCACACGATAGCATATAGCCAAGCATCTACAGAATGTGGGAATAGATTTTAATCTGGTGTAAAGTTGTTTGTGCTACTTTAGTAACGTTATCAATTTAGTAGTATAGGCCTTACTCTGGGGAATGAATTTCTGCTGTATTAGAAGCAGAAATTAATACACAACGTCATTATGAGATGGGACAAGAGGTAAAAGAGCTTGAGACATGGAGGAGGAATGGGCCACTAGGTAAGCTATATAATATAATTACATAGATTTTGTGCCATCCTCAATAACACGAGTGTTTTGAAGAAAAGGTACAGCATCTACATAGTGCGGACATAACGGCACTTGCTTTTACCCCAGGAAATACTGCATGATGCAAAGGGGATTACAACTTGCTCACTCCAGCTTTTCTGTTTTACAAGCCCTCGAAAGAGTTTGTACACTCTCCAATCCAAAGAAATGAAGATCACAAGAATGATTGACTTATGACCAACATGTCGTATGATGAATTGAGTATATCCAATATAGCGTTCGTTACGGGGCGGTGCAGGGCGGCTCTTGCCCTCAGAGGCCCCGCCATTACACGGGCCCGGGGGGGGGTCTTTCCTGCCTTCTCCATGCCCCACCCCAGTCCGGGGCCTAACACCACTCATTCCAGAGACAGGCCCCGTTTTTCACCACCAAAACTTTACAGGGGCCTGTCAGGGGCATGGGTGGGGCGGGGCCCTGGCCCCGGGGAGGTGAGGAAAGGTGAAAATATGCCCCGCCCCGGGCCAGTAAGCGGGGAATTTCGCCGGGGACCCGTGCTTTTCGGGGCCCCGAAGGCCCCGTTACGAACGCTAATGCAATAGGAATATCACGCCTGGGATTATGTACATTCTCGAATATTTTGACAAGGGGCAATTAATGCTACAAGAAAATGAACACTCCCATCAGTTGCATGACATCTTTCCAGGTATAGACTAATATTTGGACAACTCAAAATATTATACTAATTATATGAGTCAATCTCATAAAGGCATGATATACAACATATTCTCACAACTATAAATGCTGCATGGCTTATACAAAATAACTTAGTTCGGAAGTGTCTTTAAACTCCTTTTTCTTAGCTATACCACGAACTAATAAAAATTATTAGGTATTATACATTAAACCACCCCTCCTGAGTTCACTTGACTGTGATCACCTTAAATCCTGAATGCAATTCAACTCCTTGGAGCCTGACTGGGAATCCTGCCCAGACTGGATCCAAAATGCTAAAGCAGAGGTCAGGAAGGTTTGAGAGACAACAAACTTGCTCCACCTACTGTGCCGAAGTAAAGAATTTGTATTGCCTATTATGTTACTCTAACCCTGGCATCTGTCATGACAGAGGGTCCTGTAGTATGGAGCGATAACAAACCTCAGTTGCCCACTTAATGTCATGTTCCGGACTAGAAAAGCACAAAGTTTTAGCATCTTATGTCCTGAACTGTGATGATCTTGATCACTATATAGGGAGTGGTGTAGAGGCTGAGGGTTTCCTTGGCCCGCTCAAGTATTGGATAGGCCATGCAAGAGATTTACAGCTAGCTTTCGTTACCAGGCGAGATAGGGCGGTATTTGCCCTCGGAGGCCACACTGTTACATGGGCCGTAGGGCGTATTTTCTGCCATCTCCCCTCCCCGCCCCCGGTTTTCAATACCAAAATTTTACCGGGACCTATCCGGGGCAGGGGTGAGGCGGGGCTCTGGCCCCTAGTACGAGGAAAGAAAGGCAAAAAATATGCAACGCCCCCGGCCGGTAAGTGGGCTGGTGTAAGGAATTTCGCCGGGGACCCGTGTTTTGCGAGGCACCAGAGGCCCCATAACGAACCCTATTTACATCTGAAAGATCTAGCCAAAATGGATATAGATATTTTTAGTGTATGAGTGATGTCCGGTTATCTGGAGCTACTTTTTAGCAGGTATGAGATTAGCTATTTCTTAACCTTTATTCATATCCTATTAACTAATTCAAGTTATTATATAAACTAGCCGCTTGAAGGTACTTTTAGTGAATTAGTGCAACTGGTCAAGAAACAATTTAATTGAGGCATCAGAGTGTCTATGAGTATGGGTTAATGATGGCTTGGTTTATGGTAGCATCAATCCTGATGCTAACTGAATGCAAAGTACACTCAAACTCAAGGGCTCTATAGTGTTAGCCTTCACTCTTCATCAATTCTTTAGTCTTTGATTACTCCTAGTACTCTGTCAATGCTTATACTGAACTGACTATTTTTGATTTCCCGTCCATATTTCAGCTATTCTCAATTGTTGCACTATGCTCTTTATTGCTGGCTTCTTGATTGTTTTTCTATTGCTTTATTCATTTTATGATTATTTCACTTCTATCTATTTCAGATTCACTTTGATAGGATTGTAGCGATGGGGATATAGTAGAGGTATGAGATAGTAGATGGTAAGGAAATATCAAATTGGGTAAATTGATGTTTGGTATTAGTGTACAATTTACAGGAGTGATCATTCCACTAGGCTAAATTCTTTAATATTGTTGATCTTTTATGCTAGCATCTATTGATATTTAAGACTACACAAGGAGATAAATAAGAGAGGACCTGGTGTATGCTAAAATGTAAAAGGAAGAAAAAGAAAAGGGAGATATTACAATTATTACTACTGAGGGTGGGGACAGCTAGGCTAAAAGACAAGCTGTATGAATTGTCTGACTAATTGTTTGGTGGAGTGGACAGGATGAGACAAGATCTATGGTCTCTGGCCTTGTGTAATACAGATAGACTGCCTCATTGTGAATACTACAAATATCCACATCCACTGACTTGCTACTCATTGTCATTCTACTGCTACTTAATGACAAGCAAAAGGATATGCCATGCAAGGAAGCAATCATAATGCTTGAGATGGTTGAACTGTGATTTACGACCAGTTATGGTACACTAAGTATCTCGTTGACAAACTTCATCTTAGAATGATATTGGTCTATAACCAATCCCTAATACTAAATGAACAAGAACTGCTTTGCACCTAGTAGTTATGCAACTAATTTCATATTAGTGGTTAATAGTGATAGAAGTACTGAAGAATTCTTACTATTGGTGAAGATGCAGCACTTTCTGCACTTGACCAATTGCTCATCTCTGCATAGCTGGCACCTGTGCTCATTTACCTGACAGAAGAGAATCTTAAAATTTCTACAGATCTCTAATATTTAGTAAATATTGTCATAAGTCAGAACCAGCATAGTCCATAGGCCATAGACTGTTTTCAAATGATCGGTAGCAGCATATATTAGGGTGTCACGCCATGTCTGCTGTTCAACACTAGTTGGCCTTTTGATATGCTGATAGTGAGATATGAGAGTATTTAAAGAGTATTGCAGTGGCTGTAGTGATGGGCAATTGATAGGATATATGAGAATCAAACTAAAATATACTTAAAGTGGTATTTATTGAGATTCCTCAAAACTGAACAGGTAAGTATGTCAAAGCTCTAGATCTCAAGAGAACAAACTCTGTGCCTTTGCTAAGATGGAAGCCCAATTGACCTGGCCTATAAATCATGAATGGTAGTCTCTATAGTTACCATTCAGTTAATATCCTATCTCCTAACATACTCTCAGAATCTTAATTCACCTGGGTGTCTATGTCTTGGTAGTACTATGAACGTAATACTAGCCTAAACTCTCTTAAGACCTCAAGGGTTCTTTAAACATTTTATTATATATGCATCCTAAATTTAAGTAAAATTCCTAAGTTATAAAAACCTTTCATAAAATAAAGTTGAATTTTTATTATAATAATCAGAGACCCTGTATTTAGTCTTATAAATGTTAAATATTTTTAGTACAAGAGTAGAAAAAATATTATCAACTTGCAACTTTCCATTTAGGTATAGGTTAATAAAACAAATTCTCTCATCTTTCTGTATAGACCTAGTATTCTCAACTACAATCATTTTATCCTCATAATTAGTAAGATATCCTATTTTTTCATAAATTCAGCAGTTTAATATCAACTACCTAGTTTGGTCCTGGTTTTTTTCCCCTAACTTGAATAGCTTTTTCATATCTTTTCTATGATTGATTCCTATTTATATAATTGATAAAAAGCTATGTCTGGTCTCCTCTTCTAGTAATAACCAAGGGCAATCTATTTTTATATCAGAAATCAATGACTTTAATTTTCAATTACCCGAGAGATGCAGAGATATATTAAATATTCTATGTATACTATCTCTGTAATGCACAGCATATGTATTTGACTGGTCCATAACTTATCACTCCTCTTACATAAGTCTCAAGTTACTCTACCACATTCTCATCAATTGAATTAATGAAAAGTACTAAAATTTCTTCTAGTTTTGCAACACTGGTGAAGGACTAAAAGGTTGACCCTTAATTATAATTATAAACTTCAATATTGTCTTTAATTTTCTCAGGTTCCAGGATCTTGCTCTGCTCTTTGTAAATATCATTCACATATTTATTCTTTGTATTCTGATCAAACAAGAGAATTGGTATTGGATAAAGAACAAATAATATATTTGTTTTGCTACTTGCAATCTTATTATACCGCTTGAGAAATTGAAGGTATTATTGTCGTCACTTGAGAATAGGTTTCTGTATAATATTTGAAACTATATTGTCAACTCCAATATTGGGTTCCATATCCTCTATGCCTTGCACATAATATCTTTTATAGCTCTTCCACTAAACACTTTTATTATTTGAATCAGCATATATTTAAATTATAGTCATAAACAATGAAGATTAGTGGAGCAAATTAGTACTAAATAAAGTTCATAGACCGCGCTTAAGCACTCTTGACTGACTCTGTCAAAATCTTTAATATAATTCCCTTGTTAGTATCTTGGACAAATCTGATATGCAATTCTGGTATCAAATATTTAACATGTTTATTGATTGCTATTGTTATTATTAAAATTTTGAAACTTACCTCTAAAGCCTCAAACTTGATATATTAGATATAAAACTACCAAGTTGTGATACAATTCACTGAACTATCAAAAGATATTAATTAATATCAAAATCAGAATAAAATTATAAACGAGATATATATTATCTTATTTTAAAATAGTTGTTCAGGAATTAACTCATCAATAGCTTCTTAATACCAGCTTGAATACTAATATATATGAAGTTAAAGTGAAACCAAGAAGAGTAAAAACAAAGTATTGAGAGATAGTGATAGCAATAAAATCCAGATTCTGGTGTTTAAATTAAGTGGAAAAGAAGAATGTATATTGGGAAATAGTTGTAGTAATAAAATAGGGATTGTAGTATTGAGTAGAAACCAAGGCAGTAGTGGTGGAAAAAGTATAGTGCAATAGTTCTTGGATCATTATAAACAAATATTACACACTACCATAGTCACAGTAGGTATCCAGCAGTCACAATAGAATGTAACCCTAAACCCTAAAATCTGTTTCAAAGGTTACACTATCAGAGTAGATCTGTTATCTGTTATCAGATCTCACTTTTCAATTTGTTGTACAGTGCATAATAGACTCTCCGCACTTCCAAAATTGGTTGGACATTTGGGTGGAAACTAGCACAAATTAAGAACTTTGAGTGATCTTTCATGATCAGAATGGGTGACGAACAGAAGTCGAGCGCACTTCTGAAAGGAGGAGTGGCGCTTTCTTGAGCAAACATGCTGTACGAGGGCTTGTGCGGTCGCGCCCGAGATACCCTGACGCCGGAGTACATAGGTGTTTTAGGATGGTATGGTGCAAGTCTCTCGATAGTACCCAGGTCTTATTGGAGTCCATCATGCTTGAGACTGCTGTTGCTATCTCGTCCTTACCCTCTTACATAATATAACCTTTGCTGTACAGTACTATCATCAAGTTTCTGGTTATGGTGGTGTTAGTGCTATGCCTCTATTTCCTTCGCTATTTTGTATCCCTTCTGTACTTTGGGTGAGATTAGATATCCGGAACGGGCAACCCCCAACTGCCGACTCAACAACGCCAAAAACAACTCTGTAGATACCGAAAAAAAAGGGGTAGGGCAGTTAGCTCCTGAGGTTGGAGGGTCTTAATATACAAAGAACTATTTCGTGGTTTTGATTTTGGTATTTGGTCTGTTGCTGCTAGCCCGGCTGTCGGCGATTGACACCGTGGACTAAGCATCACCCAGATATTGACCAGGAGAAGGTAGGGATAGAGATAACTGCAATATTTTCTTCTCTTTTTCGGTTCCCCTTTTTGTTCTGTATCCTATAGTATGGGGGCAACGCAATATTAATGCCATGTTTCAAGCTTTAGGGATATTAATTAAGGTAACATGACATGACTAATGCTTAGAAATAATGGAGTGGGGGGGTAATGATTAGAGAGACGGATTATATCGAGTGGAGCGGAGCGACCCAAGTATGAACAAGTAATTTACATTAAGCGATGGAAGAGCTCAAGATTTATTGAGTTGAGTGTATGGAAAAGAAAATAAGAAGCAAAAGGATAGAATAGGAAGGGAGACTAAGGCAAATAGGAGAAAATTTTCCAAGGTGTGAGTGCCCTGGGCCAATGAGTGCGAGCATTTCCAGCGACTAACCCAACCGTAAATCTAAGTGTTCGGTCATCAGACTTTTGAAATTTTGGCTAGGCTTTTCGGGGGTTTTGTTTCAGCCAGCACGTCCGTAGGTCTCGTACGTTCTTGGCTGTCAAGCGAGTAGTTGACCCAAGTCCTGAATTACGGCGTCTGGGATGTTTTGGCAACTTAGCGGAAGGCGATCACTACCTTGGCATTATAGCAGGGGATCTGAATTTTCTATTATATCCCATATTATGGTGAGTGGAAAATAACAGTAGGGGGGTGAAATAAAATACTGATCGCCCTAAGTCTAATTGTGAAAGGATATCATAAGGTATCTAATCGATAGGCACAAAAGAAATAGGCACCAACCTGGTAATTCTAGAAGAAAGAAAATTCAACGGAAAGTTCCTGTGCCCCCACTCATCATCAAATTCGCAGAGGGAAGACATTATAAAGAGGAAGGTACGTTGAATTTGGGTATAGAGCCTGAATTTAACTGTTTTGGTTGGAAGTCATTGCCGTTGTTCGGTACACTCAGAATATCACGTTGAGCTTATCACATTATCGTTCGGACAAAGTTTGCGGAAATGCACGTGGGACGCATGTAGTGTTGGAAGCAATACGACCGTGGAAGAGTCGGATGCAGAGAGTTGGATGCCCAGCTCGGAGGTTATGAACCGTGGGAGTTCTTCGTAAGAGGTGTGTCGTTTCTTTTGTTAGCAAGGGAGTGCGCACAAGGGATATACATGGATAAGAGTCGCGATCGATGGAAGGACAGGAGCCTCGGAGGTACAGTACAATTAGGTTAGTCTTTTAGCGACCATTGCTCTTAAGATTTTTTTTCCATAGATTTTTGTCCTCAGATACCACCGCAGCAAATCATGATATCTTAGTGACGACGACGGGTTAATCTAGTGCCCGTTTACCTGTAGTCAGCCGTCTAGCTGCACGAGAAGGTGACGACCAAGGGGAGACCGGGGAGAATCTGGTGTTTACCTACTGTAGCATGCTATCTATTTTCTAGTGGGATTTCCAGACGCATCTCCACAGCAATGTCATGTTTTGACCGTCTAGCTATAAGAATTCATGACTATAGAATGTCAGGTAAACATTTTTGCGCTGTCTATTGGGAATTTATGCCGGTTGACAAGGCACCGTCGAGTTTTACCACACAAATTTTAAAACAATACGGTTAGGCAAACGAGCCCTTAATTTAGCACAACCAGGAGCTCGTGTTGAACCTGAAATGTCAAAATCTTTATAATAAATCTGTTTGTAGAAATAATCGCGTTGACTTCTAGCACTTAGTTCGCACATATGAGAACAGTAGGCGGCCATGGCTCATGCTTGATTAAAGGTGGTAAAGGGAAACGCAGAATGAATATTATAGTAGTATGGTACCTGGAGAGTGCGTGGCCTCGGATGCACAGACTCGCTTCAAAGCTTTTTCGAGACGTTGGTAAAGAGTTAAAGTTGTGGGTTTAAGGCTAACTTTGAGAGCGCAGCGAAGTCCTCGGTACCAACCTCATAGAAATTCGGCGAACCATATTCTCTCGCCTTATACTTGAAGTACCAAAATTTAGGCGAAAGAGCCGGCTGCTGCGCACCGCTTTGGGGTATTGGATCCACGCCGCAGTTATGGGGTCTTACAAGGGTCTCGGGATTCTCTTACCAGTGGAGAACTCGGGCAGATGCTTCTCTTTCTAGAGTGTAAATTAGTCTGATGACAGAGTATCTGGGGTGGCTGCTCAGAGCTTCATAACGTACACCTTGGAGGTGGGACTGTGCCTCTGCAATATTTCCGTACATTACTCACTCGGTTAGTGTCCACTCAGGTAGTTGAGCAATTAAGCCATCCATGGCTAGGGTCGAGCGGGGGTTGAAAGCCAAAGCTACCTCCTAGCTTAGGCATTATTAAACATGAGCCCTTGTGCCAGTGAGCTGCCGGTAACGTATCGTAAACTACGATCCAGCATGCTCGCGTGGAATATCGCATTTTACTCGTACAGTCGCCCGCTACACGAAATCTGGGGTTAGTAACTGGAATTTGTCGCAGCCTCCACCATCTTTCCATTCCTTGGCATGGAGATGATCAGAGAGTAATTGTCACACAACGGGCCTCATCGCCCCGCTTTTATTCAGCCTTTCTCATAGGGGTTCTAAACTCCTTTGATCTTCCTACAGGCCGTTTTACTCTTTCCACATTTGCCCGGGGAGAATATCATGGCACAAAATACACATCTGCTGTCGGTAAGCCGGGGCGATGGAAATCTCCACTCCGGCAACATAACGGGCAGCTTCAACAACAACTTCTACAAGTCGGACAAGGACGCAGAGAGTATGTACTGGCTCTCTCCACCAGAGCCACATAACAGACACCAAAGCGTGCGCAGAGAGCGATTCGACGGTGTCCTTGATTGGCTTTTGGAAACACAAGAGTTTCGAGAGTGGAGAAGTAGCGAGGGTGGAGCGGATAATGCTGTCTTGTTTTGCTCCGAGAATCCGGGAGTGGGTAAGACATACCTGAGGTAAGTGGGAGGGACCTCTGCAAGAAGGGGGGGTTGCTGACGGCCTGAAATACTAGTTCCCTGGTCATCGATCAGGAAGTGAGGGAAAGACATTACCGTCGCGTGCTTATATTGTGACTACCTTAACCAGCAAGAACAGACAACAGCAAACATGATGGAAGCCATTCTGAAGCAATTGGTAGGCAAGAGGAATATCCCGGAGTACCTGCGCGAGTCGCTTCAAGAAGAGAAAAGGAAGGCTTGTGACAGAGAACCACGACTCGTAGATCTGACGAGAATGTTCAGGACGACCATTACTTCGCTGATTCAAGCTTTCACCCACATTGGCCCCCTAGATTAATAATTACGGAAGCATCTACCAGAGCTTCTTGGGTCGCCAAGAGATCTAGTTCAAGAGACTCCTAAGATGCGAATATTCCTCACAGGAAGGCCCCATGTCACGGAAGATATTCAAAGATATTTCGCTATGGTAGTTATGATACCAATTAGTCCTAGCGAAAATGGCATAAGGAGTTATCCGAAGATGAAATTAGGCAGGGACACCGAGTCAGAGGCGATGAATGATGGCGTACGGACCGATATTATAAGAATTATCCTGGAAAAGACATCCGAGATGCACGTAAGATTATCTAGCATTTCCACTCTATCAAGGATGTATACTTACCAACGATTGTGCGAAGATTCCTCCTAGTCTCGCTCCAAGTCCAAGCTATTCTAGGAGAAGTGACAATTCGTCAGAGGAGAAAGAAACTAGAAGAGATGAGACAAGGAGTGGGCTTAGCGATGCGTAATCCGAGCTAGCCAGCTGTTTCTCCGGCACCGGCGAAAGGTGCTTCTGGCTATCTACATCAGAACTCCTCGGCCCATAGCGCTCTTAACTGTGCTCAACAAGTCCGGATGTGTCGAAATGTCTCGAACATCCCTCTCAATCGGCTGATGCGGCTTGTTCTTTCCTCCGAAAAACACTCGGAGCGATGGCGAGCAGACAGCAAACAATGAAGATGTGATCTCGACCATAGATGATACATCGATGGTATCGGTCACGCTGGCCTTCGGCTGACCCCATACAGCTCTAAGAGCACCGTATCGAACAATTGCCGCGACTATTGAAATACTACCGATGAACAGGATGAATAGCCATCCCCAAAGAGCTAACATTCGAAAAGTGAGGTTTTTTGGAACAAACACCACGCAACCTTGCACCGCCTGCCAAGTTCGGGATCTTAAAGAGTTCAAAATAAAGGGCAATGAAGGCACCTTTTGAAATCCAGAGCGAAATGTAGATAAGAATAGAGATTCCAAGGAAACCTGATATCGCAAGAATTGGAGTTAGTGACAAACCTCCGTGAATGGTAATAATAGAGATAGTACTTTCAAAACATGGGCAGAAAGATCGATCGGAACACCATAGTACAGATTTGGCTGTCCTCTGTGCTTGATTCGCAGGCTGTTCTTCCACGTCTTAATCCCGATAAAAGTGACAGCCGAAATATATTAACAAATAACGAATATATCAGAGATTATTCCGGCTATCGATGGCGGCCCGACTCGCCTCCACGTCCGTTCCTAGATTCGGATGAAGACAAATATCGATGCGAGGAATAGTAGAGCCCAGTCAAGAGCGATAAACCATTCAAGGGGCAAATTGACATCACTCATGTTTCCCGTCTTTGTCGGTTGTCCGAGGTTTGGAATAAGGTGCAAACTAGGCAGATCGAAGCTTCGAAAAAAATTGAAGAACCAGAAACCAGGGCACCAGGAGATACCCCATATATATTCAACCAGGAGAAAGTAATAGATACTGGATAGGAACTATTCACATAAGCTTGACTTTAGTACCATATGACAGCCTAGCCTGCTCAAATTACAACTAGCTAGCGTTGGGGGAAAACAAGAAAAAAGCAAAGAAGGCATACAGCTCAGTCACAAAGACACCATGGATCGCCTTCACTATCGCCTTCGGATTGCTATTTTTTCCCCCTCTTCCTGCCTGGGGCTGAGATTTGTGAAGCTCCGTCCCGTATCGTACCATACCGTACCGCCCGCTGCTCAATTTAACATAAGCCTGTGTGGCCGGATGATGGGACGAACGGACAGTGAGAATAGGCCACAGTACGGGTGGCGAGTAAGCATAAACCGGCGAGATAGTTGATAACGGTCCATTTGCCCAAGCGCTTCCCGAAGGAAAAGAAAACATGGACGTCTGGTGCCCAAACGGCGCTTCGCGGAGGGTGCCGAAAAGAGCGACACAAGTACCTTCCCGGCTGGAGAGGGCTGTGTACTAGGACAATAATCCCCTCGGGAACAAGAGAAGGGACGGCATCTGGCCCTTTCCTACTTGAGCACATTTTCAACTCTAAATTTCCGGGTGGCCGCGTTCCGATACGGTCAGTGCACCGCCGTGGCGAAAATAATAAACATCGTATCATACCAGGCAAACAAATCTGCATGTATCCCACCCATCACTCTCCGATAGTTTATCAAGAGAAACGTACAAAATAACAAAAATAAGAACACTCCCACCGATCCCATTAACGCTCTTAGATTCGCTTCCTCCTCCTCCTCTGATTCCTGATTCCATATTTACTGATGCGATGCACATTATTACCCATCCATGGGGCAGTTGTCGCACTGCAGGCTGACCAGCCACACACTCTCGTTCGCTAGCCGAGCACCTCTCAGAGACCGACTCTTATTCCCTTGCTTGAAAAGATGCGTGCACGGCAACCCTAGCCTGACTGAAGGCGCAGAAGGGAAATAAGTCAATACTCGGAATGAAGGTCCTGATGTCAGTATTGTATTCTGAACGGCCACTAAATACGGAGGAGCTCTGTCATGCCTTGGGAGTGGAGCTTGGATCTACAGATCTGGGGCTGAAAGCGTTCCCGCGTTACGGACACTTTTAGCATCTTCTTTGGGTTTTGTCATGATTGAGGTATTTTTGTTTACTGTCGGACTGGCCTACTTTACCCTTTAAGAGTATCTCTTGAGCTATTTGACTCTATTTCATAGCCCCCACTCAACAATTGCTGAGGCCTGCCTGACATACCTCAATTTTCAGTGTGTCCTAGATCTTTCGCCTACACTATGCTCTGCTCCAACATCAATGCCCCCTCTCGAATATGCATCTATTTACGGGGAGGAGCATATAGCGAAGGTGATGACGACAATGTGAAAATACTTGTGTTGAGGCTGTTCGCTAAATTTGATGAGCATATCTCAGCTCAACTAAGAAGTAGTGAAATAGGAAAGACAAAGAAACGACAGTATGGAGTGATCGCTAGTGATATTCAACACCCGGGGCCTCCGAAGTTCTCGTATTCTTCAAATCAAACCTCCCCCATGCGAACAACGCCCCGTCGGCTTTCCCAATCACACTTTTCTATCATTTAGTCATCGCCTCTTTCGTTTGTATTTTAGCTTTTCTCGTTTATATCCTTCCTCTTTCGTTACCAGATAATATTCTCATTTTCATAGATAGTATTATATCTGGGTGCAGGATCGGTGTTGGCAAACCCTTCATAGATTTAGATGTATGACAACTAGACTTTTATATAACGGGCGTTTTTCTGATTCTATACAGCAAATCAAGTAAATTCAATTACAAAATATAACCAACTAACCTAAATACCTAAACGCGCAACAATAAAGCTAAAGAATACATGCATAGAAGAAAAATCCATCATACAAAAGCAAAAAAAAAAAGAGGTCTACGCCGTAGCCTCCACAAAAAAACGCTTCTCCCCTTCCTGAGCCCCAACCTTCGCCCCCTGGACGATCCAATCCCCAACCGCAACCCTCGACCTTTCAGCCATAGCCGGAGAATCCACCTGCACGACACCCATAGCCTGTGCATCGACCGCAGCACTCGCCCTCGATGCCTTAACCGCCTCCCTTAGTGCGAATTTAACACTAGCGCCCAAGAACAGCGGCCTCTCGCCTGTCCCCTAGGAGCTCTGAATACTCCTCAGCTTAGCCCACTTCACTCCCTTGAGCAGACCGAATCTGAATACCTACGGGATATCCGCAATTCCAGGTATCTTGTAGGTTCCGAGCCCACGGGTGAAGAGTTGGCCATTCTGCTGCCACAGTTTTTCCTCCATCATGAAGAGGGCTTAGCCTTAGACGAAAGCGCCTTCGATCTGGCCGTAGTCGATGGTGGGATTGATAGAGGGGCTGACGTCCATTTTTACGTTTGTGCGGAGGACTGTGTGGGAGCCTGTGAGTACGTCTAGTTCTACTCTGGAGATAGCGGCACCCTGGGTGAATTAGAAGTACATTGGTAAGGGGTCCACGTGGCTGCCCCATTTTTAGCCGATTGTCGGCGTTTTGTAGAAGCCGTTGGCGGCGAGGTTTATGAGGTCGAGGCCGACGGTGTGGGTGAGGGTTTTAAGGGCTACGTCGGAGCCGTATTTTTGACGGTAGGGCTCTAAGCGTGCGTTTAGTTGCTGACAGGGGTGCTGGATTGCCATTCAGTTGAGATCGCTGCTGGCGGAGGCGGGGGTCGGAGATGTGCTTGCTACTGTGTTTGAGGAAGTCTCGGAAGTGAAGATTGTGTTCGGGGGTGCAATTTAACTTTTGTGCTGCTATCCGGCACATTTTTGTGTACAGCCTTTGACCCATTTCCACTCCGGCATGAGCAAGCAAGAGGGAGCCGTTGTGGTACATGTGTACTAGCCACCTGTTTGATTCAAGTTTAACCCCATCACAAAGGATGAGCCAAACTTTTTCGGGATCAAAGCAATTCCTCGTTTCTTCCATTTATGCGTGCGGTTGAATTCCTCCGCTTGCTGGATGCGAGCGTTGTAGTTAGATTCAGCTTTCAGCTGAGTGATCATCAGCGGGATATGTCAATCTTGTCGAGTTCCATCCTAGGGACTCGACAAATGATGACGGGTGCTAGAAAAACTAACCATTAGAGCACAACAAGATAAACCATGTAGAGGTAGTGAGTTGGAACAAATTTCCTCGGGAGTAGAACACAAACCTTTGTTAATTTGGTCGTCGCAAGAAGGTCCTTAAAATAATCCGGTCTGAACGGTCGCATCTTATCAACCGTCTTACTGCACGACAGTGGCCGGTAGCTTCCCGGATCTGCCTATAGACAACGCCGAAACCTCCCTTTCCAAGTTCCCAGCAATTCCCCCAATACTCCTTTACTTCCTTATTCCCATTTCCCCCTTCCCCCAAATGGCATATGCGTCTGACATGATCCCGAAAGAATTTGGTATCGATTTTATACCATTCAGCTAAATCAGACTAAGTGCTATGTTCACCTCCCCTCTTAAAGCCAGCGAGCCACAAATCGTTCAGTGCTTCCGTCGCTGGAGGGTAATCTCCAGGTTATATTGAGAGCATAGGTTGAGTAGAGAAATTCCGGCATCGTTTAATAGAGTGATAACCATCCTAGTCCATCCCGAGGAAATGGCCGTTTCCCGAAGTAGTAACGTGTGATTTGATCCCATGAGGAGAATAGGTTTTGTCCTACAAGTAACTCATATATCACACATCCGACTGACCAAATGTCAACAGGACTCGTATAGCCGGAAGATTGGCTATTAGAGTCTAATCCCAGAACCTCTAGAGCACCGTATGAAAGGGGTTGACACTGGGATGTGAAAGGTGGTGCCTTGGGCTGGAATCTACTTCGGCAGCACAAAACCCGCAAGTTTGAACCAAGATTCTTTACGCATTCGTCAGTATTGTAGTCAAGAGGTGCTTAATAGTAAGGACGATACCTGAGGCTTTATATTCCGATGAGCTATCTCCTCCTGATGCATTACTTTGAGACCTTCGAGTGTCTGATTTGAAATATTTTGAACGGTTTCCCGTGGTAGCGGTGTGTCGACATATTTGGTGAGATCGCCTTCAGGAAGACATTTCATTGCGAAATACAGTCTCGGGGGTCTCGAACCATCCTAGGAGCTCCAGAAATAGTGAGGGATGCTAAAACAAGAGAAGATATCAATCCGAACACTGCGGGCTCCTAACGAACCTACCTTAACTTACCCGGCAGAGCAGGTTCTGGTGGGACGGTTGGAAGGATTCAGGGGACGAAGCCGAATACCGCCGTATGGGGGGATAGAAACCAGAATGGCGCATCTACTAATCCGATGTGTAATCAGAGGACTAGGCGAAAAATTAATCGAGGACAGGGGCGGAATTCCAAGAGAACCCGCAATGCTGGCTGGAATTCTAACCCCGGAGGAAATCGAAATGTCGGACAGAACTCAAGCAGTTAGGCTATGTTAGGTATTATACGGGTGGATTTAGACCCAAAATCATGATTATGCCTAAGTCCCGACTTCAAGCCTTGTTTTGTTCGGCGGGTCAGGATTTGGAATACACTTCACATGTTCGGATTCAAATTTTTCCACAAGCTTAGGCGGAAAAATATGGGATACAAAGGCTCAAGGAACAATTTGTGGAAGCTCTGTGTCAAGACCTCCAATGCCCATATCTTCGAATTAAAGTTTGGCTGTATGATAGCATTGGCTGCTGGTTGCTGATTTCAAATGAACGATAATTATATAACAGGAAGCTAGAGGGTACCAAATTCCAGTCCCACTCCCATTCGCTCATAGCTCAGCTAGTCTGGAATACCCACATTTTATCCCCCGGGTCCCCACAAGGTACTATTTAACCCATTGATCGTGAAACTAACATACAAAGCCTGACTCCATCGGGGCAATGTCTTCTTCTATGGTTGGGGGAACATCAGGATTTATAGGGGGTTAGAAAGTGCGGTAGGGGCAGAGGATGTAGAGGCCAAGGGTGTAGAGGGGCTAGGTTCTGGCTCGATCCTGGCTATCGACGTAGTAGCAAGAGGGCTGGTAAGGTCTTCTTGAATGGTAGAGCGATTGTCCAACATTGGATTAGAACTAATAGTAAGGTTGCGAGCTTCAAGAGCAGACCTGATAGTGTCCACAGCCGAGGCTACCTTGGCATTGAGGGAGGTGGTGAAGGTAGTGGTAATTGCAGTGGGTAGCTGGGACCTGAGCGCCCTCCCAAGGATGGTGTCAATAGTCTGGACAAGCTTGGACTCTAGTTCTGTACATAGGACAGTGTCGATGAGATGGCCTACTTTCGACTCCAGGCTGCTAGTGATGGCACTATCAATAGCTGGACCAAGGCGCCTCTGTAGAGTGGTAGTGAACGCTGCATCTACTGCGGAGCCAAGGCGCTTGGTGAGAGCACTAGTTAAAGCCCCATCCACTGTGGTGAGAAGACGGGGTTGGAGGGCGGAACCAAGAGCGGCATCGATCCTTGGACCAAGATGGGCATTTAGGGCAGTTGTGAGGGCAGAATTAATCGCTGGGCCAAGACGAGCAGTTAAGGCAGCGGTGAGGGCGGTATCAACTTTTGGTCCGAGACGAGTATTGAGGGCGGTCTTCAGCGAAGAATTTATTCCTGGGCCCAAACGTGCATTCAAAGCAGCTGTAAGACCTGTGTTTATACCCGGTCCAAGATGAGTCGTAAGAGCTGTATTCAGCGCTGTATCGATTCCCGGGCCAAGTTGGGCATTCAAAGAAGTCCTGAGAGCTGAATCAATGCGTGGCCCCAGAGCGGTATCCAGAGCTGGGCCCAGCCGGGCATTCAGTGCACGGCTTAGTGCCCTGTCGATTGTGGTTGAAATAGTCGTATCCAGGCCAAGGTTAGATGGCTGATCAGGATCATTTTCTTGACTCCCAGAATTTCCCAGACGATTCCAACGGGCAATCAAGTACTTTGCGAGAATATTTGCAAAATAGACGACAAAACAAAAACCCCAGATATAGGCGAAATGTATGGTGTGGTTTATAAATGGTTTGATTAAAGGCCACCAACCTTCGAGCGGGAAGTCCGTAAGGGGCCATCCTCCACAGACCAGCTGGAAAGTCATATTCGTCACGGAAACAAACAATTTCTTTGCCACTCTACCGATATCCCAGTCCTACTCCGTTATAATTAAGCATCCAAGATTTAAGAGGAATAGGAGAGATAGGAACTTACATTGTGATTGGTAGGATGTTGTGGTGAATGAATCCCCACTTTTAAGGGCTTACGACAAACCGGACAATCAATGTCTAACGAATTCGGCATTCTTAATGAGGTCAGTTTAGTTAATTTGCTTATGGGGAGAGGGACAAACGGAAACTTATAACGAAGGAGGGACAAGTGTGCGGTGAGAGGCGTTATGGGGAAATGAACAATGCGGAAATGAGGTCGAGAGGGACTAGGCGCACGAGAACTAAAAAACAAGAAAAACTGATCTTGCAAAAGAGTGGAGCGTAGGAATCCCGAGGGGAGCGCAAGGGAGACGACGGATAAGATAACATAGGGGTCGACTTAGCTCTCAGCCAGCGTACCGGAGCTAGTGCTGCTTGCGTAATCACAATGTTTGTGGGTAATTGGCGATATAATTCCGTCACGGGCAGAAGTGAGGGTGAAGGCGGGGGCTTTGTGTATTTTCTTCCGCGTGTGTTCCATTGGCCCATTGGCCTCTTTAGTGGATGGAAGACTATTTCCACCATAGGGGTCGGAAGCTTGAGGACCGCTTGCCGGGGGGTTCAGGGTTCGGCATCCAATTCTCATTAGCAACGTGTTTTTGTGAGTAGATTGAGTGCAGCATTTCGGGCGCTACCTTTGGGACATGTTTGTCGAATATATCGGATATTTGTTTCTTTTAGCGCATGGGGGCCCTTCGAATTAGTGACCTGGAAATCGTAAGGCATCAATTCTGAGTTCCGGGGCCCGGTTTCGACTCCTGAGTTCTCAGCGGAGCATCAGCTGGTGATGGTGTCATCATAGAACTGTGGACTACTGTTTTCTGGCTACTAGGATCATCGCCGCTTTGGGATTCCGCACCGGCGCCCAAACCCACACCTCCGGGAATGCACCTTGTGTGGGCCACTATAATCTGGTTTCTTTTGCTTCTTCTTTTCTTCGGTCGGTCAGACAAAGCCGAGTTGTTTTCCCGCTTGCCGCTCAGGGTGCTCTCGGCCTGACCTTGTGTCACCTCCTCTTGATTTTCTCCACCATCTTCATTAATTTTTAACTATGAATGCCCGCCAGCCACGCATGGCTTAGAGGGCCCGCCGCGGTAGGACGACACTCGGGTCGTATTACCACCATAGACTTTAGTAGAGAAATTCTGATATCGTCTGTTGTGGGCCATAACCCTTTCAGTTTGTCTCCTGGAAATGGCCATTTCCCAAAATAGTATCATAACAGGATACTTGACCTTCTAAGGGCAATAACCTTGTCCCTACGAGTAATTCATATATGACACATCCGAGTGACCAAATGTCGACCGAATTAGCATATTCGGAGGTTTCGCTATTCGAGTCCAACCCCCGAAACTCGAGAGCGCTGTGCAATGGAGTTAATACCTGGGTGTGAAATCATGTGGTAGCTTGAGCCAGGATCCGCTTTGACACTCCGAAATCTCCTAGCTTGACGCACACTGGAGACATGGAAGCAACAAAAATGTTCGATGCATTTATCAGTATTCTGCAACATGAAACGTTCACGCGAGGCATTTAGTAGTAGAAATCAAACCGCGGGCTTTATATCTCGATGAACAATCCCTTATTTATATATTACTTTAAGACCCTCAAGTACCTACATTGAAATATTTTGAACGGTTTCTTGCAGTAGTGGTACACCAATGTGCTTGGTGAGATCGCTTTCCTGAAGATATTCCATTGCAATATATAGAGCTCGGGCTGCTCTAACCATCCCAAGAACTCCACAAATAACTGTGGATGCTCACAAAACTGACCATTAGACCATAACAATAAATCCTGATTGGGGTGGTAAACTGGCGAAAATTCCCTCGGGGGCGAGAACACAAACCTTCGCCAATATCACCTTCACAAGTAGCTCCCTACAATAATCGACCTTGTTGGGTCGTCTCTTATCAATCCTCTTCACTGCGCGATAGTAACCCCTAGTTTTCTCGATCTACTTATGGCCAACTTGAACCCAAAAAAAACCTCCCCTCTCGAGTTCCTCACAATTACTCCAATCCTCCTTGACTTTCATATTCCTATTTTTCGCTTCCCCGAAATATCTTAGATATCTGACATGATCCTGAAAGAATTCGGTTTCGAGTTTATACCATTCGATCAAATCAGATTAAGCTTGTCTATATCTTGGATTTGGGGCTCTTTGGGCTTAGAACCCACTCTAGATTAGCTAAGAAAGCGGCAATGTAGGGCTTGAATGACCTCGGTTCGTGAGAGAATGGAAGTGAAGATTTAAAAATTAAGCGAAGAGATGCGGAATTAGCGGAAAAAGATGCTAGGTGAACTTATCTTTCCCGTAGTGGAAAGGTGGAAAGTTTCCCACAACAGCAATATTTAGCTAGCGCCTATTTAAGCCTTAGATTATCTACGGTATGTTAGCCATGTTGGCCATGTTGGCCACTCATTGCCGCGGAGTTCCCGGTTGCAAGGCAATGTATCACGTGCTCACTTTTGGTAAGGGGAAAGATTCTGCCTGTCACTCAGCACCGCGGCTGGCAAGCACTGTCATCGGAGTAGTCGAGAAAGCCCTCGAGCCAACCAGAGAGAATTCCGCACGCCTGCCCTTCTTATAGACGGGAATCACAATTACGCGACCGTGAGCATCGTAGCCGGCATTCTAACCCATGTACTGTACTAAGTTACAAAACTGTAACTTGAATGAATTAAGTTTCCCAGCTTGTCAGACACTCCCCACTACCCAAAGAGTAGCCAATATTGTCCCTTTCCACGGTTCCCCTCGCCAAATCTCCACCCTGAACTGGTCCCGCTGACCCTCACCCAGTTACTCACCCTTTGGAGATGAATGATTGGACCCTCACCAAGCACTCGAATAACATCTAGGCGGCCCTCCACAATTCTCAATAATGTCAAAACAAACAGCTATCCCTTCGCTCGTAATAACGGTATTTCAAGGGCTTATAAGCCCTCAAAAAAATCTGTACATCAACAACATTACAACAGGGAATATGAAAAATCTAGGAAATATAGTTTAGGTGCTCTACTATGTAAATACTTTATCTGAGGCAACAGGAATATAATATCTCTTGTATTTGATTAATAATCTTGTTTCTCTGTGAGGCCACTTTCTCTATACTAAAGTTCGATTTAAAAGTAAACCTAAATAAATCCTGCAAGAATTGGTATTATTCTATAAATCTTGGCTCCAAGACTCTTTGCTATACAACTATCATATCTCCTTAATTGTAATATTTATTGATCACCTCAGGAGTAAGATTTAAGTAATTAAAAGTCTGTAGTTTGTGTATCTTTTTGTCATTTCTCTTGTGTTTTATATGGATGGCAACTGATTTTTGATAGCGTAGTGTACTAAAAAACAGCAAATCTTGACCTGCACATTGTAGACCCTCATTCCAACCCTAATTTTAATCTGATTGAATAGAAAAAAGTCAGACATAGAAAAGAACCTCTATAGATTATAGTAGGATACACTCTTTTTAGTTACATAGCTTTAGTCAATGAGTTGGATTTTTACATATCAACAGAAGGAATAATCTCCAATTTAACCAAAACCCAACACCACAATAGTGGATTGAGAGAACAACAGTAGATAAATTGGGGTTCCTTTTAAATAGTACTGAAAATTATAATATATTTCTTTTCTAAGCTTTATTTTTCTTGTTTTGGTTGCATAGTAGACAAGAATAAGAGGTTTGATATATCGTTGTCATGGCATAAATTGCACTACGAGCGAAGGGATATAAACAACCTGTAACGTCATTGCCTGTGATGCAGCTCTTCACAGGAATATGGCTCACCATGACAACCATTAGAAAACCAAAACCATATTTTACTATCTATATAAATAGTAGTGATATCATATTGAAAATTTGTTACCCAGTACTTTTAAATAT
Organism: Tuber borchii; assembly: GCA_003070745.1. Classification (NCBI taxonomy): domain Eukaryota; kingdom Fungi; phylum Ascomycota; class Pezizomycetes; order Pezizales; family Tuberaceae; genus Tuber; species Tuber borchii. Next base: position 144,246 of record NESQ01000101.1, read on the forward strand.
AGAGAATCAGAATATGGAGTCCTTATTAAATAATAAAATTTATTGGTCTTGTATTCCCACTTTACTTGATATTTGTTTAAATATCCTTTTGGTTAGAATAGTAGGTTAGCAAAACTGCAAAGCAATTCAAATATACTTGTTCAAGTGAATAATTTGATCCTATAAGGCTTATATTTGGTGTGTTAACTGTTTTGGCATTTTTTATAGCTATTTTGACAAGCATGATGAGCCTATAAAAAAATAAAGACAAATATAAGAGTTATAAATTTGATTTGATAATATCTGCTTATGAGTTATATGTAATATTCTAATAGTTTCTAATATGCTTCTTTCAAGTGATCTAATATACTATATAAAGTTTCAGGTCAGTTGGTCATGTCCTGCAAATTTTATTCTCTAGTTAATATTACAAAATGCAAGGTATAATACTAGTTACAACCTACAACCATATATGCTACAAAGGCAGGAATAGTCCAAAAGCACTGTTTTCTGCTCTACTAATCCTGTTAAAGATATTTGAATAGGTTTTAGCCTGTTTTGGTCTTTCAGTATATATATTTCGAATTCCAACTTTAAATACATTCAATATTTGAATTAACTTTCCGCTCTTCACTACCGAGTATCAAATACTATTCCATTCTGCCTCAAACTTGCCATATTTAGTTAAGTAGTATTGGAGAAGTATATTACAAGGTACAAAATTCATATCTTAACTCCTGGAACTGATACCTCATAGTCAAAATCGCACATTTTGTATATAGATTTTCTCCTGTACATTTATTATTACAACAGGCTAATACATCAATGAATTACATTAGAAATATATTAGACTATGAATATAAGACCCAAATAAGTAATTTATTTACCTATAAAAGTCTTCTTATATATATTTCAATTTTTATATAAGATGCTAAAAGAGTAGTCTTGTTACTCTTATTTAAAAAAAAGTTTTTTTAAAGCTACTATGCTAAGAAAAGAAATTTTATTAACGGAATAAAAATTAGATATTCTGATTCTCCATCTTTAAAAGTACTTGGTAACAAATTTTCAATATGATATCACTACTATTTATATAGATAGTGAAAGATACTTTTGGTTTTCTGGTGGTTGCCATGGTGAGCCACATCCCTGTGAAGAGCCGCATCACAGGGAATGACCTTATAGCTTAAAATTCTGCTAGTGAATCTCCTTTGAGGAGTCTCTCTGGGCAGGGATCCCGCAAGATGAGTTGAGATCATGTTTATTACCGTACTTTGCTCAGTACATGTATTATACCATAAGCAATTTTTCTAGCTATTTTACCAATGAAAAAGTTGTTTGCTAGTGTTGGAGTACAATGGGAAGGCTGTGGCTCTGAGGTCATGCAGCTCGAATTGCACTCCTCGAGAATTTAAAATGCTTCTCAGATTTTTCCTCCAGTGCTTTGTTGAGCTGCATTCGTGGACATGCTGCTTGAAGGTTGTAGTGTGGGAGAGGATCCTATGTGTGGGTTACACAAAAGTCCTACTCGAGGACTGGCCAAAATTTGGTGAGTGTAACAACAGAATTTCTCGTCTTCCCTGGACATTGTTTTTAGTCCTGGCAATATCCAGTACCGGTTAGGATCGCAGGTGAAGCGCTTTGCTCTACCTCTAAAGCAGCATGATAACAAGGACAAGACTGTTACTACAACTTAGATGTGGTTGGGATCTTGAATTACACCCTCCATCATGAACTTCAGTTGTGGGGTACAGGCTAAAGTCAAACTACGAGGGATGACGTCAAAGAGCTTATTACAGGACTTGCAAAAGGGGTCTAATAATTTAATGGATTAACATCGCTTGACTCTCTGGATAAGTTCTAAATTGCCATTAAAAGCAAGAAAGAGAGCAGCTTCCCTGGATTAGGTTTTTCCCTTCATATTCTCACGTATCTCTATTTTGCTATTGCTTATGTTTGAGGGTCTTGGATATTTTTTCATTGCATTGTATTAAAAAGTTCATCCTTTATGTGCGTACGATAATGGAATGGACCATGAATATTATTATTTATTTCACCACTCTAACAGTAGTGACGATGCGTGAAATTCACCACTTATGTGGAAGTGGTAACTTAATGCTTACTGCCCCACCAACTAATATGAAAATCCCTTACATTCGCCTGGTCCAAGTGCAGCGTATTGAACTTACAACCCACCCAGCCAGAGTGCGGACAACTGGCGCAAAAGTGCTGGGTATATATATAGGTACCCTTCTAGAAATTTTCTCCAGGTGAGAGATGAGTTAATTTTAATAAACAACAGGCAGGCTGCAAAGTGGATACAACTTTCAGATTGCTCGACAACAAATGACTTTAAATGGTAGGAGCAAGAAGACTAGAGATTGATAGCTAAATAAAAGAGAGTAATGAAAAGTTTCTAAGAACAATTTGATGACCAAGTAGAGAGAAAAAGAATGTCTGATAAACTGATCTATAATGAAATGAACAAGTGGACGAACAAGCTGCCTTATATCCTTCCCTTAGAGAAAACCTTCCGCCTTAGCATGCTTCCTCAGCATGGCGAATATCACTTGAGATGCGTCCACTATACTGCCATTCTTCCGATTATGCTGATTGCTTCCGAGATGAGTATTGGATTCCAGAGGTTGTAGTTGGGTCGGTAACCGAGGATATGATTGTTGTTCCGCATCTGGGATATTCCTGCGTTTCATTGTAGGTGAACTAGTATTTATGGTTGTCACACTATATAAGCCTGGTGGATATTTGATCAAGTATGAAGCTAACTGGTATGAAACCACTGGTGAGGCATGATGTGTAGTGAATCATGCTGCTTCCGTTTTGTGTGACTGTGCGAATGGGAAAATATGTATACTTGAGCATTCCAAGCAATTCCTTCAAACAAATTTGATATCTTTCTCTAACCTTGCACCTTCCCTCGATTGACAAATCTTCACTTCCATCCTCTTACCACCCACAGCCACTCCGCCCTACGTCTCCACTTTGTTAGGTAAATCGGAGTGAGTCCTAGATTGAAAGAGCTTGAGATATGGACAAGGATCAATCTTATTTGGTTGAATGGTACAAACTCGAAACCGATTTCTTTTCTGACCACGTTAGACACACAAGACATTTAGGGAAAGCGAGGAATAGGAATCTGAAGGTAAAAGAGGATTAGCGCAATTGTGGGGATCTTAGGAGGGGAGGTTTCGGTATTGTCCATAAGCAGATTGAGGAACCTACAGGTCAATACCGGGTAGTAAAGGCGATGGATAATAGGCCATCCCTCAGGCTCGATTATTCTAGGGAGCTTCTTGTTATAGCCATATTGGCGAAGGTTTGTTTTCACACTCTTGAGAGAATTTTCCCCAGTTTACCACCACTACCGGATTTTCTTGTTATAGTCTAATGTTCAATTTTGTTATTGGCGGTGGTTATTTGTGGAGCCCCTGGGACGGCTCGAGGAGTCCGAGACTCTATACATCGCAATGGAATATCTTGCCGAAGGCGATTTCGCCAAACATATTGGTGCACCACTGCAAGAAGCCTTTCAAAATATTTCAAAGGTGTTTGAAGGTCTCAAAGTAATGCACTAAGAAGGAACCGTTCACCGAGACCTAAAGCCTGCGGTATGATCTCTACCACTAAATACCTCACTTAAAAGTATCATGTCGCAGAATACTGATGAACGCATAGAACATTTTTGTAGTTCCTATCTCTCCCGTGTGGGTCAAACTAGGGAATTTCGGAGTGTCAAAGCGGATCCTAGCTCAAGCTACCACAACATTTCACACCCAGGTGCCAACTCCATTGTACAGCTCTCCCGAAGTCCGGGGGTTGGACTCGAATAGCGAAACCTCCGAATATGCTAATTCGGTAGACATTTGCTCACTCGGATGTGTCATATATGAGTTACTTGTAGGGACAAAGTTATTCGTTCCGGGATTTCAATTATCCGGTTACTGCTACGGGAAATGGCCTTTTCCGGAAGATGGGCTAAGAGGGCTAACTTATTATCCCCGAGAGACGATATCGGAACTTCGTTACCAAAGGCCATGCTCGCAATATAGCCCGAGGATTTCCCTACCGCCGCAGATGCACTAAGCCATGGGTGGTTAGCGGATCCTAAGAGCGGCAATGGCCATAGTGGAGACGGTAGATCTTATTGTGAATCACTGGCGCTCACCCTGACCTAGGACTCCTCACCGCAGACTACAACCCCACGCTACACACAGAAGAAACTAGAAGGATATTAGAAGCTCCAGTGAGTCTGGAACCCGGTGAACGATGCGAGAAGAGGGGAAGAACATGCAGGAACGTGGGGAAGTAAACATAGCTGAGCGGGGTAGAACACGTAGCAAAGAGGGAAAGAAAAGCTGGGTATGAGGGAAATGATTATCACGTGAGAAGTTTTGTAAATCGTATTATCAGAGTAGTTACAGGGTTTGGTACTTAAAGGCCTCGTTCATGTTCGTTAGTTGAAGTATAAGTCATGGAACATTGTCATCTCTCATACCCTTTATTCGTCTCTTTGAACTATTATTGATATACACGATTGGTATATATACCCCAGAAAATAAGAGATCTCAGACGACACAATGTGGATACCCAAGCATACCCAGCAGGAAGCACGAAAACAAACTAGCTACACATGACAGACCGAAGGAAGGGAGAACTGCAAGAAACCGGAGTTCACAGGCCAACACAAGGTGCATCCCGAGAGGTGTGGCTATGGGTGCGTGTGAGGGATCCAACCTGCGTGGTGTTCATACTACCCGGAAAAATATCACATCTCCGTGATGGGACCATCGCCATAAGATGCAGCCTCCGCTGAGAGTTCAAGAGTCGAGACTGGCCTCCCGGAGTCGGAATTGATGCTTGGCAACTTCTAAGCCACTCATTCGAAGGGGCCCAACGTACCAAGAAACAAACGATCCTCAATACTCGACAGACATTTACCAAAGACCCCGAATACCAAACTCAACCTACTCACAAAACGTGTTTCTAACGAGAATTGGGTGCCAAATCCTAGACCGCTCCCAAGCGTATTGAAGATCACCGGTGATAATTGCGCGACTTGTTCTCGTTCTCGCTTTGTTTCTTTTTACTGTTTCCTATATTCACACTCATTTATAGTTAGTTATTTCTTTGTCACTCATTATCAATCAACAAGGAGGAATGAGTATACCGGGTTGTATACTAGTGCTGTATATTAGGATCGCAGGTTTAGCCGGAACTAGTGGGAGAGCAAGACGGACTCGGAGGAAGGATCGGAACACACCGTGTGTGGGAGAAGAACCCTGTCATTATGGATACATGTGCGAGAGCGAGTACGATGTATCTCTCTGTATTTTTCTATATAAACCCTCCACTCCACCTTAGATAGAAGGACAAGCAAGCCGGATATGAGTCCAAAAGCAATATACATTTGGTTCCTCCTTGACTTCACTATACTTCACTCCCAGCCTTTCGTACCGTAGACACAGTCTTCAATCCGCCCGGGAGGCCGATAGGACAATAGAACACACGCGAAAGAAAATGCCGAAAGCCCGCTGCCACACTACCGACAAGATTGCATCAAGATCTACCTACCGGCCAACCCACCCTACCCACTGGCGCAGGTTTGGATAAAAAAGTTCGGAAACTTCAGAGGAAGCCAAATAGGCGCGGTTGGGGACCTGGCAGAAACCAAAACCGCACAGCCACCAATTCAATACAAGATTAAAACACCATGCGACGCTCTGCTACAGAATGCCAGGCAAACTAGCTGGAATCCTAACAGGAATCTTGATCCCGGCCAGAATCCTAACCCGAACCCCAATAGACGAGGCAAGTCCTAACCGAGATCGAAATGCTGACTGGAATTCTGGCACCAAGGGAAATCGAGATCTTAGATGGAGCCCTAGCTCTTAGGCCATGTTTAGTGTGTGCGGATTTGTATTTAAAATCAGGATTGCGCCTTAGGTCTAGACTTGGGGCCTTGTTGAATTTGGTCAGGACTTGGAGTAGGCGTTGCTTTGCAGATTAGGGATCAAATCTAGACTTTTGTAGAAGGCCACAATCACTGTTATTTAACCCTGTCCATTTGTTCTATTAAACTTTTGTTTACTTTTCTTAAGCAACCACCGGTGATAGTTACATCTAATACACAAATGATTAATTGATGAAGTCCAACGGTATTTGGTAAGACCTAGATCCAAAAGCCGCCTGCTAAAAAGTGCCAAGCCTAAGCTCCACTTCGGGAAATTTGTCAATACGCAAGTAGGCTACCGCCACCGGCACTCGGTGTTCGCAACCGTCTAGGGGCCCCGCAGGGCCCGGCGGGGGAACTGCCAAGAGCCCTGGACGGGACGGGACGGCAAAATCTCGTTCGTTCCCGTCCTGAAAACCTCAGGACGGCCGTCATTGGGTAGGACGGCGGGCCGGCAATGTAATACAAATTAGCGCGGGGGACTACGGGGGACTGCAGGGGACGGCTGGGGACGGCGGGCAAAGGCGGGGGACGGCAGGTGACTACCGGGGACTGAAAATGATAGGCGAGAGCAATAATATCAACCCAATGGATAGTATTTCCCTACGCTCTGCACAGAATACATAGGATAGTTCAAATTATTACAGCAAGCCTTAACAGCAACCAGTCACAGATAAATAGGCAGAGAATATTCCCCTTTCATGCTATTATCAATGAAGACTTCAAACAATCTCAGAAGTACAAATTCAATTGTACAATTCTTGTTCTTCTCTTACTTTTTTCTCGTCACCCTTCACTCTAACACCAAACATCATGTCAAATGAGAACAGCCAGTCTATTAGAATATCCCAGAAAACCATATGGGATATGGAAATAGAATCTACGACCGGAATTGCAGATCGGGAATACCTTCTACAATTCCCACATAGGAGATGTCAAATAGTCATTCAAGTAGCCATGGAAGTGCTCTGAGTAGTGCGTCAAGTGGCCCTTTGACATCAACAATTGGAAGCAGCCATGATGTGGAGGGTAGTATCACAACGGTGGAAAAGCGAATCTATCAGAGAAAAAGAAAGCTGACACAAGGTTGGGTCTTTTTTCCAGAAAATGCATCTGAGTATTCGGCTTCAGATGGAAAAACAAGGTGGTATTGTGATCTGTATAACTTACCAGTTGTGATTTCCAATATCCTATACTATGATATGTTATTTCTAAGCTTAGTGTATCGTCAATCTCTCTGTATACAGATATCTAATTCATAAGTGGATTAAATATTGGTCCTGCAAAAGGAATTGGGGTTACCTTTTCTGATTCTTCAACCAAAAACATGATCGAGGACCTGCATGAAGTGCTGAATGTTGGAAAGGATGGCCCAATCGACTTAGAGCAGGGGCAGGTTCTGATTGAAACTGGGTTTGGAAAAACACTTGTACAAATTGCAATTAATGCCGATATGTTTCAAGATCTACTACTGCGATCGATTGTCCAGAATTACATAAGTTTTAGGCTGGTGGAACAAACACCATTCAAGGTACACTTAAGGTATTTTATAGCATGTATATGTATATTTCAATTCTCCAAGGAAGGGTCAGAAATAAGGAGAAGTAATTGCGAGATATTAAAATAATTGAATAAGCTAATCAAATCAATTAATACAGAGTGTGGATACCAATGTCCAGGACAATGAGGAGATTACGGTATACACTCTTGCGAAGTTATCAGGCTGTGTTTGCGCTAATTGGACTAGACCTTGTATGACCAGACGCTTGGCATCCGCCCAAAGCTTATCGTGCTTATCAGAATTTACTTCCAGAAGAAAGGTATTGTTCAGTCTTTGGTTTTTCCTGATTGGCTAGGGTACTAAACTTAGGTACTATGCACTGAGTGACCTCGTAACTGTATATCTTGTTGCAACTATCTTAAATCCTGACATGAAATACCAATACTTGAAGAATGAGTAGATTGAGTGGCCAGACTGTATCAAAAATACCAAAAATACTTTACAGAACATGTGAAAAGTAGAGAACCACCTAGCTCCTCCAAACCCTGAAGAAATATTCCTTTTAATTACCCCTCAACCTAGTAGCTGAGCACCTTTATCTATTAATAAGGGCAGTAAAGGGTTGTCCAGGCTTAAAATACTGCTCAATTGGACACCAAAGACGAGAAAACATCTAATTAACGACAACTGGGATGAGTTGGACCCATACCTGAATTGTGAGGGGGAAGATGACTATCATTGTGGGCTATTAAAGTATTGGATCAACTATACAGATGATATAAGTCAAAAGCATCTGGCACAAATGGCACTTGACATATTCACCATTTCTGCCATATCAGCCAATCTGGAAAGATTATGTAGCAGGTGCTTTACCTGTGTAATCTGCTCCTAGTTATCGCAGGATTCTCACAGGGAGATCCGGTGATACTGAAGAACAGGAGGGGAAGTATCAAGTGGAATATCTGTAAGAGATATAAGAAAGATGAGGGACTAATAGAGTGACAGTTCAACTTGTAGTGTATTAAAGAAGAGCGTTCCTGTGAGCCTCGAGAGTTCGAATCCATAGGGGATCTCAAACTCTTTAAATACAAATTAAGCATAACCAAATATTCTGTCCAAGAGCAAATACCAAAATGCAAAGCTACATGACTGGCGAAACTTCAAGGTGCTAAACAAGGTCATAAAAGCAACACGATATAACTAACAAAACAGGTACATCAGCAAAAAAATACCTTGCGTCAGATGCGTCGGCGTTGCGCCCTGACGCAAGCGACGTCGCTTCTGCGTTCCCTGCGTCAGGTGCGCCCTGACTTGTGTTGCAACGCACGCACGCATCCTGTGCTTCCTGGGTTGCCTGGCAACGCTCTCTCTCTCCTGACGCCACCTCACGTCGTACTGAGGCCCTGTCTAAACCTTAGCTCTGGTTCACTCTCATGACGGCGCCGGCTTCACATTGCCTCTTCCGCGCGTCCTGACGTATTTTCTCATGTCATCTCCGTCGTCGGCCCGCGCCCCAGTTCAGAATCTCACGTGTACAGGGCAAACTAGCTAGTAGTATAATAGTTTCTTACTCTTATTTTCTAGACAATTGGTTTCTATAAACATATACAGCTTGACGATGTGCTCGCGCCTGCAAAACGCCGTCTAGCGAATTGTGGTGAGGTTCCCCCGACTTCCTCATCACAATTCGCTAGACGGCGTTTTCGTCCCGGCAGCGCCGCGCGATATGACACTACGTACAGCCAGCGCCCCCCCCCCCCCCCGCCAGTATCCTGATTCCTTAATATACTTCGTTGCATGTTCTCAAATCAATCCGGCTATTAACCAGCCAGCGCCCTTCCCCCTCGGGGATCAGGTGCGCCAGGCCGAGGATTGCCCCTACGTCAACTATCATAAACTCTCGAGCGTCCCCTCTCATCTGCACTGTAACAAGGCCATGAATGTCTGAGAGGTATCCTGAGTTGACTGCACTCAACATCCGAACAGCCGCCACCCGACGCACAGCATTCTCACTGGTGTGGTCCCTGATTTTGAAGAGCGCCACGAGCCCTGCCGGCAGACGGCCCCTCAGCGCACCATACATCTCTTCAGTACCAGCCTGGACCCAAACCCAATCATTGCGACTCCCCTAGTTCCTGAAGTGTAGGGTGCCCGTGCATCGCGCACGGTGGATGTCGTAAACGTCGCTTTCTTGGAACGCTAGAACCGGGATTTCGAGTTGCGTTAGTAGTTCAACCGGGAGTGATTGAAGTATCGCATGATCTTCAGGAAGCCGGTGCTCTGTAGGTAGGTTACGCCGGCTATATCTGATCAATTCGCGACATATACTGTCGAGGGAGAATGCCGACACCTTGCTAAAATCCAAGACGTTGGACACGTCGTCCCGACGTCCTTTCAGGATCCTCCTATGGTCGACTGGCGTTGTTACGGCACTTGTCGTACTCTCTAAATATCGCAGGATATCTGCAGAGAGATCGGCTCCCCGGCGTCGAAGAGATTCGAGGTTCAATAACCTCATCCGGATGCTGTGCTGGTGACCGTAGCTGTGCACGATTTGGCGCGCGGCATTATTTTTATTCGATCGTCGCCATCCGTCCTTGATTTGTTCCTTGTGCGCGAGCTCTCCAAACTCCGTGGAATACATCGGTATATTGCCAAACTGGCGTATATGATCACTAAAATGACTTAGTAGATGTATCTTGATAAAGTTGAAATGCGATTCGCTATAGATTAAGTCCATACGTCGCTCGTGCTCTTCTTCACGATCGTCGTCACGGATACGGCGCCGTTTAGAGGGGGCCATGGGCTGGCTCATCTGCGTTCTCTGATGTCGTATTTCCTTCCGTTGCTCGTCAACCTTGGCCAGTGTACGCTTAGTTACTCGAAACTCCAAAAAGATACCTTTTGTCTTGTGAAATCCGTCCAGATAATCATCCATATAAGCTATTGTGTCAGACGTGTGGCTTCGGTATTGTGCCATCATACTGAAGTCGACGAGCGCTCTGACCCATCCGAGAGCATGTTTGAAAGGTATCGCTTGTGAACTCTGTGGCTGGCGCAGTGCCACCGCGAGAACTCCCAAAATACAGCTCTCTAGATTCCTCATCTCCTTCCCCTGCCACTGCGCTACCTCGCGGTAGGCCTTTTTGGGTACCAAAAATCCTGGGTACGGCGGTAATGTCTTCCAAGCGTCGTCAAAAGCCTGCAGTCGCCCGTGTTTCTTGAGAAAGCCTTGGATCCAGTCCATCATGTGCTTAAATAATCCGAGATAAACCGTATGGAGCATGTCCGGGACGTGCAAGTCAGGCACCGAAACCCGGTGAAGTCCATGAAAAACGTTTTGGCCCAAATTGATACCAAGGCCGCGGAACTTGACGTGGGTGCCGTCTTACTTTTCATACGCATATCGTTCGTATCTTGCCTAATCTCGTGCTCGATAGTTCTTGACGTTGGTTCCTAATTCCCCGGCAGGTACCTCACATGTAAGACAAGCGTTGGATTTTAACCCGTGCAGAGTCACGTTTTCCATATGGTCTGCAGCCCATGCAGACAAGATTGGGAAGCACCTTCGAACCTTCCCATTGGCACAATCAATTGGGACGCCATCAAGCGCCGCGTGCTGCAGCGGCGAAAAAATGAATTCAAATACGTCTTGCAGTGTGTCGGCGTTCACTTGTCTCTGGTATTGATCTACTTTGGTGGACTTTGAGAATTTGGGGGGGACAGGCAATAGTGCGAGAAGTAGAACAGCCATTGATCCAGGGCTGTTGCGCCGGGCTGACGGAAGATTTCCGAGCGTAATATAGACAGGCCACGCTTTGTTGTCACCAGAGTAGTTGCTGAGATGGGTCTGATCGGACGTCCCAATAATGGGAATTACAGTCGCACCAGGTGGAAGTGTTTTCTATAACTAGTCAGCTAACGTTACTGTAAAGGAGGTTGGGGCGCTGTACTTGAACGTCCCACCACCAGTCCGCAGTGTGCATTTCCGCATAGATCCTTTCACCATTAGGATCGAATTCACGCCGTGGCGCGTAGACAAAGTCATCTCGGTATGCGATCTGACGAAGGAGATATCTGACACAATCCAGGACGTTACGATAGAAGAATGGCAGAGTTCTCTTGCTATCCTCAACCTGTCCTTCGAACCATTGCAGATACGGGCCGTACGGGTCCAAAGAGCGGAGGTGGCTCTCCAGCGTATGCATAGAGCTATATCCGGCTAACGTAGAATTACCGAGGCCACTTGAGAAGTATTCTTTGATTCGTGATTTAGATACTTTAGCCTGAATGAACCAAGACGACAGTTTGAAACAGTACGCACTACTGAATGGTGCCCACGGGTCCTCGCAGAGATCGCTGTGTTCTTGCTCAAATCCGTTGACGTCTCCAATTGGTTCTCCGGCGCGTGGGTAATCCTCCTGTCTGCCGAGTAACGAAGACGTAGGGTCGTCCGGTATCTCACTGTCAGACTCGTGAGCAGTAAATGCGTCGAGGTCGTGTCCGGTGGGATCCGGATCAGATTCATAGTCGGAATCCAGGAGCTCGCTCGCCTCTCTGTGGTGCAATATGCTTGTTTCCGCGTCGTTGATAATAGCCACGGATGAAGTATATCGTACGGTGGATGCGAGAACAATGTCTAGATTTGCGTGCGCAGTTCGCAGGTGTTTCTCGTATGCCCCTGACCGGATATATTTTCGTCGGCAGAATGGACATTTGCTAGGCATGGTGGGAGTCAGCTTAGTCTATATCGTGGGCTTTGTGTAGATTGTAGGGTACGTGTACCGCAGTATTTAGTCTTGAGCCCAACGCGTGTGGATGTTACGGAGGTTAGACGCTCTGAAGAGGAACTAGTCGTTCATGGGGTTTAGCGCAGAGATCACGTGGCGTCAGCTATAGTTTCTTTCAAGATCAGCGAAGTTTCAAGATCAGCGGAGTTTCAAGATCAGAGAAGCTCCAAGATCAGAGACGCTCCCGAGCAAACGTGCGTATCATGCTTTATCCAAGTTGAATCGGACAATGTCCTTGAGCGTCTGATTTGCCTATTCTTAGCCAATCTTGAAAACACAGTGTGATTCTTTCAAACGCTCTCGAACGTTTGGGAGTTGTATATATAAAGTCAATTGGACATAGAAGGGACTTCATACCAAGATCATCCACATTCAGAACATCCATATTCCGCTCTATTTCCAATACTCTTATCTATATACACCAATAATCATCCAATATGGCCCACAATATCATCCACGTACGATACGTCTATATCCAGAATCCAGGAGCACAGCAGGCTCCAGCGGGGCAGACGTACCAACTTCCGCCTAATTCTCTCGTCGGAGAGATCAGCGCATTACGCCCTAATCCTGGGAGTCGGTTGATTAACCTCCATAAGGCATCCATGGGCATCCCAAATAATAATAATGGCAGGGCGTTGTATAAGCAATGGCGGCGAATTGTGAAAGATCAGCTGGTAGCAAGGAACTATACGCCACTCGCTAATTTCCCTATCGGAGAAATCCAGCAAATCGTCGCAGGAATGAGGAGATTGTGCCCTGCGTGCGATCAGCTCGCCACAACGTCAGCTGCCAATAATGTGGCTCGTATGCAGGAGGCCAATGAGGCAGTCGTTCAACTTGTTAAGGACTGTATTAGTAAGTTGACAACCACGATGAACAACCGGGCTCAGGCTATGGCTAAGGGCCAGCCTCTCGGTCCACTAGGCCAGCCAGGAGTCCCCACTGCGCAGATAATTGTTCCGGCGGTGCTACTACCTACGGGCGGCCCAGTTCAATGGGGTCCTGCTACGGCTGATCCGAACCCAGCTCCCGCTCTCCAAAACGCTCTCCCGGCGGTTAACCAACCGCAAGCGCAAGGACAAGTCGTTCCGGGTGTTGTTCCGGTGCAAGCACAAGTCGAGCCGGGTGTTGTTCCGGCGCAACGACAAGTCGTTCCGGGTGTTGTTCCGGCGCAAGAACAAGTCGTTCTGGGTGTTGTTCCGGCGCAAGTACAAGTCGTTCCGGGTGTTGTTCCGGCGCAAGAACAAGTCGTTCCGGGTGTTGTTCCGGCGCAAGGACAAGTCGTGCCGGGTGTTGTTCCGGCGCAACGACAAGTCGCTCCAGGAGTCGCTCCGGCGCAAGGACTAGTGGTACCCCCCCCTCCACCGCCGATTAACCAACCGCAAGCGCAAGGACAAGCCGCCCCGGGTGTTGTTCGGGTGCAAAAACGGGGAATACCTTATTCGAGTCGAGTAGGATTAGTGCCTGGCTCACCTCCATCGCCCTTTGACCAACCGCAAGCGCAAGGACAAGCCGTTCCGGGTGCTGTTCGGGCGCAAGGACGGGAAATACCTTATTCGAGTCGAGTAGGATTAGTGCCTGGCTCACCTCCATCGCCCTTTGACCAACCACAAGCGCAAGGACAAGTCGATCCGGGTGTTGTTCCGGCGCAAGGACACTCGCCCCAAGCACCAATCGTACTCTATACCCCACCCGGTGGCTCGGCCGGCAGCTCAAGCAGTAGCTCAGCCGGCAGCCCAGCAAACAGCCCTGCGCCGGCACCGATCCTACCTGATCCCCCGGTAAATCGCTGGGCGCCAACAGGTGAGTCCTTTTCAAAATAATCCGTGTGTTTGGGTTTTTCACTTACTGACTATGGAGTTGTAGATTGGAGCGCTCTGCTTGGACGTCCATGTGGAGTGCGTATTGTTTGGATCCGCCACGCGGCTGATAGCGACGCTGCCTCCCCAAATTATCGCCTACTCAATTGGCGCCGTGTCAACGGGGTACGGTTTGCTGAGTTGGATTCCTATGACATCCGTGGACTGTCAGTAATGATTGCGAGATCCGTACCACATGACACAATTCGGTACATAATTGGCGCTACCGGCGAAGGACGCCGACGACTACGAGACTATCCCCACATGCCGCTCTCTTGAGTCAATTATGTCTTCATCGATGACGATGAAATGGTAAGGGCCTGGCTCCTATCGAATCCAGTTCTTGAAGACCCGCTTGATCTCTTGATCTATTGCCATCGTCCGAATAACGCAAGTAGGGAACCCACACCGGCGTTGAGGGGGCACAACTATCTTCCTCAAGGTGCCGTCTCCAATTGGGCTCGTGAAGCACCAGCACGTATTCGTGAAGCGCCAGCACGTAGGTTTGTAATGCATGGCGCACGACAACCGGAGGCCAGAGCTGATCCCGGGCCGGTTAATGAAGCAGGTGAACCGCAAGAGGGAGATGGCTCTGACGCTTTACTTGCAGCATTATCCAGCGTGTCATCAGATGTCTCCGGCGCCGGGGATGGAGGCGAGGGCAGCGTTGGGATGTTGACATCCCCCGTTGGAGAGAGAAGGGAATCCCCCGCGAAACGTATACCCCTCGCCCTCAAGTCGTCGAGCGGGTTGAATATACAACAGTGGGCGGAAGGACGGCGTGCTGCTCAAGGCGAGATGGGACAGAAGCGCAGGGGTCTGTTTGACGACGAAAATTGTGATGAGCGCAAGTCCAAGAGATTTCGTTTGGTTTCTATGGCTAGGGAATTTTTGGAAAGCGAGGAGGTACGGAAGCGCAGCCTGAGTGCCTCTATTGATGATGATGCGAGTGAAGAGCGTAAGCCAAAGAGATTCCGTTCGAGTTTTGCCCCCGAGAGTTTGATGGATATGACGGCGCGTCTATCGTTTGCTGAGTCTACCTAGACGTATAGAGTATTAGTGATATTGTTTAGCATTAGAGTTCTTAGAGTGTTGGAATAAATTTGTTATAGCCTGCCTGTCGATCTTCATCAGATCAGTTCATGTTCGTCTGGCTTCGCTCACGTTAGCAATCATACCGGTAGTTGTGCTCTTGCGCCTGTGTCACAAACGGTGGCTAGCAGGAGAGGTTTTCACATGACTCATACTTATGAGTCATAGGTTTAAGTATTTCACATGACTACGCAATAGCGTGTCATTCCTTTGTTACGATTAGTTTATTGTTTTGACATGACTCACGATTGTGGTCATATGATTATGACTTTCGCACATGACTTGTAATTACGAGTCATGGGTTTTACGCATGTGACGTAAGTCGCGCACATGATAGGTTTATTGTGTTTTGATTGGTTAGTTGTTATTGCGCAGTGACTCATAGGAGTCAGCTGATGGATTTCACACTATGACTCACTTATGAGTCATAGGGGCATGTGATGCGAAGGATGAGTCATGAGTTGCGGGAAGAATGGTTATAAAAGAGAGCCCTTACGGCCTCTTGGTTTAGAGTTCTTCACGCAATCATCTAAGTTATTTCTCTTACAATATACTTTATCTTCACTTCATACTCTATCCGACCAAGGACATAGTGTCTCTCACGAGCTTAGCGATATATTGTACGAGACAGGAGTCTCTATACTCAGCTGTCGTTGTTCGTACATACTTAGGATAGTAGGATTACTATCGAGGAAGAGGTTACCTGCTGCAAGTATCGCCCGGAAGGAAGAGGATTGTAACAGCCTGATGGATTCATTTCGTGATGTCGATGGGGTCTTGGCAGACGCCAAGAGACGTCGCACCTCAGATCTCTTGGCATCTGCATCCTCGTGAGGCTTAAAACCTTATTTCTTTCATCACACGCGGTGGAAATCTCAATTGACACTCAGACTGTTCACGATCATTGGATTGTCTATTTTCTACATCTTTATCCGTCGCAATTCGTCGATCCGCCATGTGGCCAGTTCATATCTCCCACACGACACCGGTATCCCACTTCAGTGTGCGACGTCGTTGTACCAGCACACCCTACATCGCGTTATTTGCTCATACGATACACCCCCCTAGGGCTAACCATCAGGAAACGCACACCTAGCGTCGACGAGGTGTATATAAGGACTGCTCCTGCCCCTCCTTTTACTTTTGCGCTCCCGCTCTCCACACATTCCTCTTCGCTCTTCTACCACGCCCCCACATCTGGTGCCGGGCTCTGACCCACCTACGTCAACCTCCGTCCGAGATCCTCGTCTCTTGGTTGACGTATCGGTAGACTTTTTTTTCTTTTTTCTTTTTCATTGTTTGCATTCTATTCTATCCAAAGATCGCACACGCCCCTATGGCAACTACAGGCTCACAGAAACAGCAGCTACAGAAGGGAAAGTAAGTAAACTACGTCTATATATATCTTTGAACAATTTTAATGTTTCCATTCGCCCTAGGCGTCCCGCTACGCAGGACCAGAGGATTGGCGCTGAGAGCGCAAAGCAAAGAAAGACTCTGCCGCGTACAGCCGCCCGTCGCCTGGCTGAGGAGAGAGCGTAAGTAATCACAGCAAACAACAGATTCGCAGTTGCAGGATATAGCGCTCACAAGCAACTTTCTTGTGAACAGAGACCCGGCAGAGCGCCCACACTTCCAGCCAGACGTTGAAGACCCGGATACTGGGTAACTCGAAAGAAATCTCCACCTAGCTATCAGAATCAGTCACGCTAACAATCGAGCACAAATTAGGAAGAGGTATGGCGACGTTGCGTACGCCAAATCGTGGTGTGGGCTCCTAGATCCCGGCATCAAATCAGACGTCTACTCCAATTGGCGTAACGAGCTCAAGGCCTATATGACAGTCCGCAAACTGGACCCTGGCCACTTGACAGACTCCCAAGTGGATACAATCACTACCTTCGCTCGCTCAATTTCACCCGTGAGAGCTCGGGTCACGCTTATTAAAAAAAAGTACGACGTAGATGACGTCGGGGAACTCACTCGTCAACTGAGGATCCTAGTTAAAGACTCGGCCAGGAAACTCCACACGTCTAACCTGCGTCGAATGGCGGCGCGCGCCAGTGGTGGAGACGTCGCGGAATCTCCGAGTAAGTGATCATTTCCATCTATCTTCCGTCAGCCTCGCACTAACTCATTTTGACAGAGTCTCGGTCCGATTTGGCCTCAACCTATTGCCCACGGGCAGTAAGAATCCATATCGTTCGCCGAACGGGTGCCCCAGAAGCGGGGCATCCGTTCCTCGGCCATCCCTGGTGTGCTAGCGATACCAACCGGGGAATCGCCTGGGGTGTCCTGGCAACACCGAGTATAAAATGTCTGCTCAGGGTGGTTAAAGGGCAGCGTGTGGAGGAGGGTATCGGATACCTACGATATCTGATCGGGGTGACTGGTGAGGGTGCCGTCAGCTTACGTCAAGAACCCGAAAAACCTCTCCCCCTCCGACAGCTCATCTTTCTCCATAGCAATAACGACATTCTAGCGTTGCTACTTGCCAACCATGGCCAAGATCCCCTCGATCTCTTGGTTGTCGAGTCACGTGAGGATGGAGCCCAGACGCCCGAGCCTACAAACGGGAGATATCCGTTTCTCAGTCGCAAGGTTTGGGACACTACTGTGAGGGCCACGCAAGCGGATGAGGACGAGGAGGAGGAGGAGGAGGAGGAGGAGGAGAAGGAATGGCCAGAGTCTGAGAGCGAGAGGGAACAGCAGGCGCCTCCAGACAGGGGAACGATTGTTTTAGACGACGTAAGTATCGACACCTAACGGGCTGTCAGTTAACATGAAGATCAAAACACAATAGCTAATTGACGACGTAGGAAGAGGAATCGGGAGCCCCGGGCCCCTCGACACAACGGAGGGCTATCTCATTGGAAATAGAGGAAGTCGTGGGCTCTAATCCGCCTGCCCCACGCTCGCAGGAATCGACCTCTAGACCTTCTGCGCCATCTACGCAAGCGCAACACCGTGACGTCTGGAAGGTTCTACGGGAGATGCCCTGGCTTTTAAATTACATGACAGATAACGGGTTAGCAGCTGCGCTGCGTTCGGGATTCGATGGTGCCCAGGACGCCTCTCCTTCTCGCCTACCCGTAATCCGCGACGAACACCCAGTCGCCCCCACCGTTGCACCGATTGATGCGCAGGTTCAGACAACTCCAGAGAGAGGGACCGAACAAGCAGATCCCACGACTGAACCGGCAGCTCCCGTGACATATCTGGCGCCCAGGCCTTCTACGACGCCTGGTGCCGGTAGTGCTCCAAGCAACACCCAATCACCATCGCCCCAACTGCGCCGCTCAAAAAGACGCGGGGCTGGACGGAAATAATTTGGGATTTTCCTAATTTCTCGGGGGGGGTTTTTTTCTTTTTCTTTTTTCCCAAACTCTAGTACCTTACGCTAGATCTTAATTTCACTTTAGTTAGAATTTTCTGTTTGTGATTCGTTAGCTGGTATGTGATAGTAAAGATATCATTGGGCGCCCTTGCTTCAGCTTCTCGCTAGCGGTCCCGATCTGCTATGATAGTGGTAGTCCTTACACCTCCTTGCGTTAACATCCGAGTTTTTTTTTCCTCGATCAGTCACGCCGCGCATTCTGTCCTTAACTGGGCTGGTGTCGGCTAACTAAACTAGTCAAACTCATCAGTGCATGGCGTGAATCTAGATTTCTAGACATTCAGTGGTGTTGATTCGACATCGGGAGATGAGTTTTGATATCCTAATCCGTTTTAGGCGTGGCGAGTGTCTTGCTAGAATTAGTGTCGCTAACCAATACTCGTTGTGGCTAGATTTTGCTTGGCCTCCTACACTAGCGACGCCCATCTCGTCGAACCTTTTCAACCAGAGTCAGGACGATCATGATACCTGAGAGCGTCGCAATTACCATCATAATGTTGAACAAGCAGAAAACCCCTTTTTACAGGCGAATATTCTCTTTCAATACCGAGTGATAGCATGTGATTCTACCAGCCCCCCCCCTAAGTCCTAGCGTATAAGACCTGACGCGTCCTTTGAACATAACCACAGATTCCTCATCTTCACGATACGAAAGATACATTCCATTGTTCTATCTCCTAATTCCTATTTTGCCTAACGTTGATCTACCGTTCAGCATTCCACCATGTCTAGACAACCGCAAGCCAATTCACGCAGTCAGCCAACTCCCCGAGTAGGAAATCTGAGCGGACATAGACGCGAAGCCGTATCCGATGGCGTACGATCAGCGAGATCGAGGTCGGGAACGCAACAAAACCAATCCAGTAACTCGTCGAGTACACTGCCGAACGCGCAGTCATCGCATTTGCACCATGCACCGCCAAACGCAACCGGAGCACTCGAAAGACCAGCAAAGCGTGCCCGGAGAAGGACTATTCAGAGCACAACGTATTCCGATATTGAAACGGAACATGACGCACAAGCACCAACGGAAACAGTTTGGCTAAGCGATGAAAGCAGTGATGAGTACCAAAACTCCCGCGGATCGGATCAGACTGAATCGGACACTGAGCCAGATGCAGAAGACAATGATATTCCAGAAGCTACTGGAGCAGGGCTGCGTCATCGGTCACAAACAGCGGACGGACAAACAAACAATCGCGTATCGACTGTGCGAGTTTCGAGCACCTCCGGATCACAGGAGGCAGCACTCGTTAGGCGGACGCCAGCAGCTCGAGGACGTATAATGCCCGGTAGAGCGTATACTCCGCCAGTGCTCCTGTCA
Source organism: Tuber borchii (assembly GCA_003070745.1). NCBI lineage: Eukaryota > Fungi > Ascomycota > Pezizomycetes > Pezizales > Tuberaceae > Tuber > Tuber borchii. Next base: position 164,159 of record NESQ01000101.1, read on the forward strand.
TCCAGTGTAGCGCGATATTCGTCCCCACTGGCCACTCACAGTGCCACTACGTCGGGAGTTAGAAGTTCGAGTCCAGCCGGCGAATCGAGCACGCCACACCATGAGTGCATCTGGCCAAATACTCCGTCACGGCGAAATACAGCGAGAGGCGCTGAGGCGGCTGTAGTATCGCACGCCAAAGCTCTCATTCTCTGGTACACCCTGTTTGTTGACCCACTGCCAGACCCAGTTACTTTGACGTCTCAGGTGCACCGTGCTTGGCTTGAGGCGCTCCATCATATATCTGATGCAGGGAATATGGAAGCATCGGAGGAAAACATAAAAATAGTAAATGGACACAGATACACAGGGATGACGCCCCCCTGACGTCGGGTGTAGTACTAATTCTGAAAGATACGCAGTAGACACTCTGGGGTAAGATCCCAGTTTGTTTCCCACGTAAAAGATGACATCGGAAAATTATACGACCTCCCGGAAGATCCCACGGCTATTGCGCGCAGGGTGGACTACCTGCTGGAAAAGGATAGATTTATGTGCTCCCCAAACGGATATGAGGTTGGTGTGCGCTAGTTGGCGAGCCTTCTTCGAATAACTAACAAGTATTAAACTCCGCCCAGAAATTGACATTTCGATTCGCGGCGCCCCAGATTCCCGACGCCATATGGGGTAAGTATTTCAGAGGTAAGAAAATGCGTGGGATTGTCGAACCAGAATTTCTTGGGCGTATCAACGGCACGATGATTTGCTTAACGTGTGCAATTCTCTGTCATACCCTACGAGCATGGGAGACAGGAGTATATAAGGAAACGTGCGATTTCAAGCCTGACGCGGTAGGAGGTCAGCCAGAACCCGAACCCACCTCGTGTTCTCCAGACGCTAACATGATCTGAACCACTAAAGACCTTTTTACCCGGCAAACTCAGACGTGGGCCGATTGCCCAGAGCGGATACAGGCGATAATTCTGGAAAATATTCGTGGGACCATCCGAGCAAAGATACAGAAGGAGTACAGCGTGCGACAAGATCGCTGTGAAGGGTATACCGACGATTGGGCAGCGGTAGCCGCCGAGCTGCAGAGTCAGGCATCCGGCAGACTACGCGACGGCCAGCCCACCAAAGTCAAACTCCCAACGATTGGGCAGCGGGAGCCGCCAAGCTGCAGAGTCAGCTATCCAGCCAGGCTACGCGAGGGCCAGCCCACCGAATTCAAACTCCCAGCCGCCTGCGTGTTGGGACACTAGTGGAGCAGCAGGATAGTCAAAACGATTCGCAGGACACTGACTTGTGTTTGAACTCCGTCAGACGTCAGCTGCCCGGGTTCTCAGATTTCTAGATTCTGATCCGCCGAGTCCAGATGGTTCACGGGAGGTGACCGGGGGACTATCGTTGGACAGAACTGTAGTCTTACTCTATCGCGACGCCTCTCGCTGAGCCTTGACGGAATAGAGCCAGCGCGAGAGGGGAGAAGTCATGGTGAACAGGGGGATGAAGAAGAGGGGCGCGATGGGAGCGCTAGTGAGGGTAACTAAGAAAAGAAGTATGTGTCGAGTAGCTTAATTAATTAATACTATTTGTTTGACGTTTGATATGAGAACGTAAAGCAAAATCTGGAGTAGAATCAGTGAAGGGTAGGCGCCACGGGGGTGTCTGGGCGATGTAGATAGTGTAAACATCACGGCGTCACGTCGGAGAAGAAGAGAGTGCGCGCGAGTCGGAGAAGTATCACGATATCACACAGGAGCGTCCAGATAGAAAGGAAAAGGTCTAGCTACGACCAGGACGCAGAGCACGTAGAGGGTGAAATCAGGATAATGGGGCGCCGCCAAGACGAGAGAAAACAGAATCGTGGGATCCTAATGTGAGGTGTGGGAACGAGCGAAGCCCAGACGCCGAAGGTGGGGATCATGATATGAGGCGTCGGAACGAGCGGAGCCCAGACGCTGAAGATAAATATCGGACGGCAAGATGGAAGACGCCAGGATCAGAAGTGATCAGAATGGAGTGGTGGATGATCAGGCGTCACCCTGATGCGGCAGCAGAGATAAGAGGTGTTCGAGGGGCAATAGCAGAGAACGAGATGCTGTCAGGGCGCAAGAGCAGAGCACCAGACGCTGTCAGGGCGCAGAGGGCGTAGGGGTCCGTGTCGGAATGGCGTCAGGGCCCGGGACGTTAAGCGATGCAAAATCAGGACGCAACGTCGATCTGACGTTGCGTCCTGATTCGCGGTTGACGTTATGTGCGCCAGGTGCGCCAGACGCACGGGGCGCACGGGGCGCAGAGTATTATTTTTGCTGATGTAATAGAATCAAACAAGCAAGGGATCGTTACTGATGTACTAATCCAGTAATACATAGTACGAAAAGCATAGAGTATCCTAATTGGGTATAAGGAGCAAAGGGTACAAATATATGATCAAAGGAAAGTACTATCCAATATGAAACTATAACAATAAAGAAGGTACAAGGTAGATATATGCGTTACTAGGGAATCCCAAATAGGCGATATCCAATGTCAGTGTAGTCAGTAGGAGAGATACTAATAGATTCCATTACATTCCCCCTAAGAGAAATAAAACAAGAAAAGATACATGATTTCGTTAGGTTTCCATATTATTTTCTCCAAGGAAGGGAAGGGAGCAACAGCTTTTAGTCTTGAAGTAGTTAGAGTCCTGGATGGGGGCACAGAATTCATCAGGGTAAACCTCTGGTGATAGAGGGAGATATTCGGGTTCCTGGACTGTCCAGGCTGACCAACATTCATTATGTGTCTAAGGGTGTTGGAAAAGAATACTTTCATTATAGGTCAAACCAGTAGGTCCTGTGGGCTGTACTTGCTCCTTTAAGGACATAAAGAGGTTCCCAAGTTGCTTCCATTTCGTCATAGCCTTGGCAGTAGATAAGGAATTGGCATTTCTTTCAGTAAAGTCAATCCTTTATTATCTTTTCTACTTCCAATTCTTCTTATCCAGATTCATTGATTGTAACTGGATCCTTGAAGGCAAGAGCAGGGAAGTCTGGGATGGCCTTAAGGCTATATCTGAGGTAGATTCGAAGATGGCTGCGATAAAACCGTGGGCGGATACCTTGCATGATGGGCGGGAGATTGAGTTTGTAGTTATCGTGATTATCAGTGCCTTCCAGGACTGAGAAGGGTTTGCACCATGGTACAACAAGTATGTAGTTTCGTACTATCTTGTATACATAGGGTTCAGATCTGAGGGTAACTTCTGTCTCATCATGGGTGATTGGGAGTACATTTTTGCATCTCTTCTGGCTAGTGGTAGTCTGGCAAGCTCTGGCCTTTTGGAGAGCGGTTCTTGCAAGCTGTTGGTTCTTTATTATCTGAGAGGCAATGTTATCAGCAGAGGGACTAGCTGTAGGCAGGACTTTGATACTAGGAAGAAGGTTGATAATTTATTCACAGGTGATCTACAAGGGTGAGAGGTTAGTGCTGACACTGGAAGCAGCATTGATGGCCGTTTGGACATGGGGAAGGTGACAAGTCCATGTAGCTCCTTTAGGATTAAGAACATATTAAATATATTGGCAAATAGTTCTGATTCTTCTTTCAGTTTGGCCATTGGTCCACTGATGGTAAGTAGTAGCCATATTGAGATCAATCTTGATGTTGGCCATAAATTGCAGCCAGAAGCTGGAGGTGAACTTAGGGTCTCTATCTGAGATGATTCAGGTAGGGAAACCGTGAATAGAGAAGATTCGTTCCATGAAGAGATTTGCAGTTTCTACTGCAGTGATATTCTGGGATACTGGGATAAAGTAGATGAACCCAGTGAAGTGATTCAACACAACTAAGTTAGATCCTTCTTATCGTCGCTAGTGAAAGATACTGAAAAGTTAATTGCAATCGAAGTTAAAGGTTCTCTTGGGACAGGTAGAGTTTTGACGATTCCTTCAGGGAGGGTTGTAGGTTGCTTATGCATCGGGCAAAGGTAGTATCTGCGAATACAGTCTTTGAAATAGTTTCTCATAGTCATCCAATAGAAGTATCTGGAGGCATATTTAAAATATATCTGAGCTCCCATATAGGCTATTTGTTTATGGGTGATTCTGATGATTTCACTCCACATATTCTGTCCTTTATAAACAGCTTAATTGGAGACATATGGATAGGCTGGACTGTCATCCTTCCCTCTTTTAACAAGAAGTCTATCATAAAGAATCTAACTTGGATGGTTGAGGTTCTTACTAACAATATCAAACAGAGAATCGGTAGATGTAGCCTTTTGAAGACTATAGTACCACTGGCCTTTAAAGTGCTGGGTAAGCTGGAAGGCGCGAACATCAAGGGCTCTAGATAGTTCATCAGGGAATAAGTCATCAAAGTCGACAGGAGCATCAGAGATCAGAGGATCTTCGTCCTGGGTGGCATCATTGGATGATGGTTCATCATGGGTGTTGATTATCGTGTGGAAGATAGGATATCTTTGGTCATCAGTGAGGGCAGATGGAATAGCTCATTTGTCTTCTGCTTTGAGGTTGGGATAGTGAAGGGTGATGAAACAAGAGGCAGAGTAGAAGGGGCTAGGGGTAAGAATGTGGTGAGATCCTGGGAAATAGTAGTGGCAATCCTTTCCTTCTATGTATGCTTCACATTCATCCCATACACAGGCTGTCCAGTCCATAGCTCGATCTCTGATAGACATAAGAAATCGTTTCAACTCATCTCTGGGAGAAGTGGAAGTGGTGGAGGGTGGGCTCGTTAAACATCCTTAGCTGATAAGGGCAATTGATTACAGTTTGGTGATAGAATCATGAATTCTTCCAAAGCAGTTAGTGATAACGTTAAGGCTTACAAATTGTTCCTTTTGGTTTGAAGGGCTGTGATTCCTCTGTGTAAGTCCCCCAACCTGTGCCTGAGCTGCTTGGATGAGTAACGTAGTTTCAGAGGGGTCATGGGGCTGGCCTTTTGTACTGGCTTTGTTACTTTTCATGGTATCGATTCCTTGTTCAAGGGTGGCTGCCTTCTGATCCAGTCTGGTTCAAAAGGACCTGAGTGGTGATCGATTTCTTCTACCTTGGGTGAGTCTGGGGTGGGGACATCTTCAGTGTTCCACATTGAGATATGTTGAGGTAGAGTGAAAGAATTTAGTGGGGTAGGAGAGACAAAAGATGGTTCACTTTCAGGGTTGAGGGTGTGTGCGAGGTCAACATAGTGCTTGATATGGGTAGTCATGGCCGAATAGGTTCCCTTTATAGACTCTTTCTCAGTGGGGTCCATAAGGAGTATTTCAGTACTTGCATCATATTCCTCATACATCCTGGAGAGGGTATCTGCAAGGATGTTGTCTTATCCTGATCTGTGGATAATATCGAAGTTATAAGATTGGAGGAATATTCTCCATCTAGTCTGGCTGTAAAGGAAGTTAGTTTGAGCAAGGAATAATAAGAGCGCTTTATTGTCCGTTACTACTGTGAACCTGATACCAAAACGCATGGGATGAAATGATTTCACAGCATCACCGATAGAAAGAGGTTCCAGTTCATGCAGAGTGTAGTGCAGCTGACTAGTAGGGAATTTTCAACTATGAAATACTGCAGGATGTGTCTTTTCAGAAGTGGATGCTTGACCGATCCATGCTCCTGCTCCAACTTTAGAAGTATCGGTGAAGAGGTAGATCGGGTAGTGGGACGTATAATCAGTATGACAGAGGGTAGTGATATTTTTGCCTAAGCTTTTAATTTGTTGAAATGCCTCTTCATACAAAGGTCTCCATTCAAAATCCATTTCGGCATTTAGATTTGAGAGTGGAGCGCTAGCAGTAGCGAGGTGTGGTAGGAATTAGACATAGTAGATCACAATACCAATTAAGGTCTGCAATTCATTTTTCGATTTCAGAGTGTGCCAGTCTTGGATTCCTTGATCGTCCATAATATGTACTAATAGGAGTAGCTTATCAGTGAAAAATCTGCACTTGGATGGGAAAGCTCTGACATTCTAGTCCTGTAGTCACTGACAAACCTGGCGGATATCTCAGATATCTGCCTCTATGGTGTCTGAGAAGATTGTAATATCGTCTAGGTATGCTCAAACTGTCTTTCCAATTCGTCCATCAAGGACATATTCGATAACTCACATAGCTGTACATGGTGCATTGCAATCTCCTTACAGCATTATCTTGCATGCAAAGATTCCAAATGGGGTCTTGATTGAATTGAGAGTTTCATCCTTAGAGGCTACTCGAATTTGGAAATACCAGTTGGCCAAGTTGGTAGTAGATCTGTATTTTTCTCTGGCAAAAATCCTGCGGATAATGGATTGATTGGAGATGATACTATCGTTCTTGATAGTGATATCGTTGCTGGGTATCAGGTCTACTAAGAGTCTGATTTCGCTATTACGTTTCAGTTTAGGGAATATGTTGACAGCGTTGTTTGCTTTGTAGGGGTAGATTATTTTCCTTGTCTTCCAGTCCTCGATAATATCTCGGTATGCTAGTAGGATTTTGTCAGGGACAGTGAACATTTTCGGACTATGGGCCCAAGCAGAATCAATTCGATTGGTGTGGTAGTTAATATTTCGAAGAGGCAGTAGTTCAGTGATCTTCTTATTTGGGAATATTTCAGTGAACTCAGAGATAAAGTCAGGGGTATCAGTGTTTGCGTGGCAGAGAACCTGGCATTATTCGGCTTCTTATAGGTAATGGTTATACCCTTGTCTGGGTAGTTGATAATTGCATTTCGACAATCAATTATGGCATTATAGGCGGTCAGGTATGGCATTTCTAGAAAGATGTCATTGTTTTCTAGTGAACACATTTAGCCATCAGTGATGTTTCCTTTTTCGTTCTCTGCTTGGATCAGGAGTTGGGCTCTGAACTTGATAGTTGAGCAAGATCCTTTAACTTCCATTTTCAAGCTGATAGGGGTGTCAAGGTCTTTAATAGGAATTTGAAAGGTGGAGACGAATTTTTCAGAGATTACGTTGTCTCTCATAGTTCCTATATCAAATAGGGCCTCGCTTTGTAGCCATGGACTGTAATGTAGACTTCAAGGACTCTGTTGGAGGTTCCAGAGGGACCTACATAGTTGGAAGTATTAGGGACGGTAAGGGTGTCCTGTTCTTTCTCTTGAGTATGGTAGGACTGGTGGAGTTTTCCTCTTCTCTCTGTTCCTCCTCATCTTCCATTTCCTCTCTGGTTATATCCTCGATTATTCTGCTGATTACCTTTCTTTTCATAGCAATCGTTTGAGTAGTGCCCTAGTCTTCTATAGTAGTAGCATCTATCCTCTCGCCTGCTTCTATTCTTTTCCTGAGTGGATATCTTGATATGTTGAGAGGTATGATTGGAAGAGCGCAAGATTTGTCCTAAGTTATTATTTCTTGGTTCATTAGTTCTAGGTTATGTAACTGTATTAGATACAGTATTGATGTGCTGATTTCTGTTACTATAAAGTCCTGTGGAGTGGGCAATAGAGTCTCTTTTTTTAGTGATTTCAACTAACTGATCGAAGGAGGTATCTAAAGTGATATGGGGTTTGACATCTGGGTTAAGTTGGATGTCTATGGTATCTAGAAGTTTTTGTTTTACTGAATAGTCTGAAATCTTTCCTGGGGGTAGGCTGTCTCTGAGGGTTTCAAGAGAGATAACTGGGTCAGTTATCTGCACTGTTTTACCATTAGTAGTCTGCTTGACTACAAGCCATTGCGCCTAGATTTTATCAGTAGATTTAGAAGGTAGAAAATATTCTTTGAATTTCCTCTTGAGTCCTTCAATAGTTTTCGTTCATTGGCGGTTGTCATACTGTGTAAATTTCTCGTGTACCTTATCTCTACAGTATGCTCTATAGTACTGCAAGGCTTCATGGGCTTTTTCTTGAATTCCATTTCCAGATATGTAGCAGTGGACTCTATTGAACCATAAATTGATTCTCAATGAGTCTCAGTCTTTTCCTTCTCCTGTATAGAAGAATGATGCTGGCCATTTGGGGGAGTTACTGCCTTCAGACTAGAGAGACATAGCAGCAGGTCTAGGGCTAGGTGGAGGCGAACACCTTAGTGAAGGAGGTCGTTCTTGATCTGGACTTGGTGGTCTTGTAGAGGTTTGGCTAGGTGGAGCTTGTTCCACTTGGTCAGGATCTCTGTCTGGATCTGCCTTGAATGTTCCTTCCTGATGTAGCTGTTCTTGGCCCAGAGTTTCGTCAAGTTCTAGGTCTTCTTGCTCTTCACGGTCTTCTGAGATCTGGGTATCTTCAGTGTTGGTTCTGTCCTGGGGCTTTATCTTGACTACTTCATTCTTCTTCAGAAGATTCTGATCTTGGTCTTGGTGTGGGTCAGGTTCAGGTACAGGTAGTGAAGCTGCCTTCTTTGCTGGGATGGGACATTTTGCGTTTACTGATAGTCCGAATGGTGCTGCTTGAGCGTTGGTGAAGGGTTCCTTGGTATCTCTTGGAAGCGAAATAGTTACTATCTTGGTTGAGCAGTTCTCACCAGGAGTCTGTTCTGGGCCTTTCAAGATACAAGGAGGTGTACCAGTACTGCAGAGTCAAGGGAGGCAAAGGGTGATCAGTCCTATGCTGAGATCATAGGGTGTACTTAAGTCTAGGTCAAAAAATGTAACCTGCTCCTAGGTATCGCCAGATTCCCAGAGGGAGATCTGGCGATACTGAAGAACAGGAGGGGAAGTGTGAAGTGCAATATCTGTAAGTAATATAAGAAAGATGAGGGACTAATAGAGTGACCGTTCAACTTGTAGTATATTAAAGAAAAGCGTTCCTGTGACCCTTGAGAGTTCAAATCCATAGGGGCTCTCAAACTTTTTAAATACAAATAAAGTATAACCAAATATTCTGTCTAAGAGCAAATACCAAAATGCAAAGCTACATGACTAGCAAAACTTCAAGGTCCTAAACAAGGTCATAAAAGCAACAGGATATAACTAACAAAATAAGTAATAGAATAAAACAAGTAAGGGATTGCTACTGATGTACTAATCCAGTCATACCTAGTACGAAAAGTATAGAGTATCCTAATTGGGTACAAGAGGCAAAGAGTACAAATAAGCCAACAATGGAAAGTACTACCCAATAGAAAACTATAACAATAAGAAAGGTACAAGGTAGATATATGCGTTACTAGGGAATCCCAAATAGGCGATATCCAATGTCAGTGTAGTGAGTAGGAGAAATACTGGTAGATTCCATTACAACCCCCCTTTCCTCCAATACTCTTTTGATTCTATTTACTTGTATTTTATATCTCACATCTAGTTCGACAAATAGCTAATTGACTACTATAATGGAATTTAGGTCAAAGTTAGTACTGACTTATCGTCAGAATCGTCTCAGTGCTGATGTTATCGAGGTATCAGAGTGTCCAAAGTTATTAGCTACTGCAGCTATCATATATGGTGGGAGCAATTCAGATGTTAATCAGATGGAAACTACATTGATAGTGTTGGAGCTCTACTCTCTTGATCTTCGTTCTTCCTCAGTTCTTTGATACACATTCTTGTTTTCATTCTCTGAAGTTTCAGCTTTTTTCTTTTGATTTTTACAATAAACATTATCATCGAGTCAATTTCCTGTTTTTAATCTCACCTGAATTCCAAAATGTAACTTGAAGGCAAACTCATCACATTACTGAAGTCTACACTTATCAACGGAACTCTGTAACCTCAGTCTTCGTATCACATGAGCACATTATTCATCTTTCTTCCGGTGTTTTGAAAAAGATTACTAACCCTAGAATTACAAATATGAGACACTGCCAGCGGGGGACTGCGGGGCTATAGTCCTTCGCTGAGGGCGGCAGGGCAAGTTCGCAAAAAGACCAGACTGGACGGCACAAGACCGTCCACCGCCGTCCGGCCTTCAGGACGGACGGACTGCCCCGTTGCGAACACTGCCGGCACTGTACGAGCACTCGTAGATGCGCATTTCAAAAGTATCGCGTCTCCTCGCAAGATCCACAGTCGAGGAGTATCATCAACTTGTATCCCAATGCTGCTAACCTACTTGCTAAGCTTATTGTGGCTCAGTATGGCGATTCCTGTGGCGCATGCCCCCTCAGGCGATCGATCCCTGATAGTGAATCTGCTCGTAATTTTGTAACACAACGGGGTCTTCCTATGGGGCCAAGTGGCAGTGCATCAGACTCGAACTCAAGTATCTTTGAGGTATTGCTTGGTGAGAAGCCCTTAGCGAAGGGAACTCAAAGGTACTTGAATTTAGGTCGGAGCTTTCAATTTTAAGCGTTGTTACTGCTGATATCATTAGGCCATCGACCGTATGGACCCAGTATTGTTCACAAGCTTCAGGAAATTACTAGTTGCAGTAAATAGGGTGCTGTGAGGGGAGAAATTGGGCTTAGTTTATTTTTTTCTTTCTTTCTATATTTGTTAGTATTACGGGTTACAAATTGCTGTTTGCGGATTGGTTTCGGTTAGCTAGAAGGTTCAGTTTCTAGATAGCTCGTTGGCTGTGAAAGGGGGGAGGGAGTTTACCCGGCCTGGGGGGTACCAGTGGTTTATAGGTGAAAGTGTTTGCTGATTTGTTTGTTTCCTCGTGAGAACAAGGAAGACGGAAGAAAGATTGTGGCGAGACAACCACTGGGTTTTCTTTTCGGGTTCTTCTCCTTTGCGGTTTGTGGTTTGTGACTTTGAGGGTTTTTAGTATTCAGATAAAAGGCGAATAGAGATTTATTCGTTTCTTTCGGGCTTTCTTTGGGGGAGTATCCGAGTACCCTTAGCGTTTCCTTGGCTACTGTGCCAAGATTTCCAGGCGCTTGGACAGGGCATGTCCTTGCCTACATTGCGGGCCGACCCGGTTATCCCCCCTGAGAATCTAGTGAGCTAGCGAGTTCCAAGAATTCTTCCGGTACCCACCCACCTTATTCCATACTTTTCGGACCACCGGGGATGGGTAAACCATTACCGCTAGACAGATTGGTAAGAGGTTGAATGCGAGGGAATTTATGGCCTTTAACCTCCTGGGGATGACAAGAATTAAGATATTTTTCAATCTGTTTATACCATGGAGTTCAGGTATGATTCTTGTCAGCAATTATGATGGATAGATGTGACATTGAATATACCTCGAGGGTAGCTGATTCGTAGCCGAATCACAAACCCAGAATCTATCCTTCTTTCTTTCCCTTCGCCTACAGATAGTATCTAGCTCATAAAATACGATAACTTGTGACTCCCTCCCCAATGCTATTGCATTGAACCCTTTGCCCGCATCCTAAAAGGACATTCTGCTGCTTTTTTCTGGCTATCAAACTTATTCCAAGTCACAAATCATATGTAGTGATAGACACAATCAGATGATGATCCAGCAGAGCATCAATAATCTGATTGATATGCTCGATCATGGATACTGCTCGAGCATCCTAAGTCATTCCCGATCACTCTAGTAATTTTAGTGATTGGGTGATGCGATGAACATATATGAAGGGAGTCTACCCGGGCACTAAATACTAAATTTGTTGGCAAGCCTTTACGCTGTTAGATCTTCAACAAACTACCATTCTGACTACTGACTTTATCTTATGTCACACTCCCATTGTTTCGGGCCTATAGCATTCGATAATATTTATTCATAACTAATAATGGAGACAGCACCAATCCAGGTTTACGGCCTCCAAAGGGCATTGCAATCCCAGGGCAAGCCAATTCGGAACTTTGTGCCCTCCTAGTGAGTGGGAATTGGCCAGCACGTAACAGCCAGCTAGGTCACCAAGTATCACACTAAACACTTTAATCCAGTATCTCAGGCTAGGAATCTCTGGCAGCTTGTTTTACACTCTCCTACAATCATCCAGTCTACTCTGGGAGATATGGTAACCAGCATTGAAATAAACAGGTTTCGTCAAATATTTTTTGCGTACAGCAAAATGGTAGGGCGACACCCAATTAACAACCATACCAGTATTTTCTCATCTATAGCTAGATGATTTCAAGTTAGGTGTTGGATGTTGTACTTGAATGGTGACGAAACCATTTCTTAAATGATTTTTCGAAGTATATTGTGACATCACTACAATTTGATTTTTCAGTGACGGTGTCAACCAGATATGCTTGTCAGGAACCTATAATTCTGGTCAAAATAGCAGTGTGAGCTAGCAACAAAGCGGACCCCTAGTGCCGGTACAGAATAGCATTTTGCAAGCGATTTGTCCAAGGAGCAAGGAAGGTCCTTTTTTCTGCTTTAGCCGATAAAATGAGATCAACCCCCCAGTTGCAGGAGTACGAAATGGAAAAGGGCAGGATAAGCGTACTGTGATAGGAACTAGCAGAGGAAACCTGCACCGTAAGTAGTGTGGGCTCAGTGTCCTGTGATGTTGAATTCATATCTCAGTCATCAATGAGGTGACCCTCACCCCGCGGAAAATGACCGCATGGTAATTTAAGCAGTTCCAGCCGACCTCTCTTTTGTTCAGCCTGCCATCCATAAAACCTCGAGTATGGCTACCATTATTACCGCTATAGCATATCTATGTTCACCCAACACTCTGGATCTAGCATGGACGACACAACATATCAGCATTCGAATAATCCTGGTAATTTCAACTGCGCTATCGATGCAAGAGGTGCGGTCACCCAATGTGGCCAAACAGCACACTTGTGGGTTAAGGAGCGCAAGCATGGGGGGATCATGGGGCTGCTATTGGGGCGAGAGGATATCGATCCTAACACTCCGGACATGGAATTTCGCTGGACACCACTCGGGCAGGTTATGCCGGCTGGGCATGCGGAAATAGTCAAGTTACTATTGAAACGGGAGGATATCAATCCCAAAAGTACAGACATCGAACACGGCCCAACTCCACTCGCATTAGCTGCAACGGGTGGCCATGCGGAGGTAGTAAAGTTGCTATTGGAGCGAGAAGATATCAATCTGAACATTGTGGACACTCAACATGGTCGAACGCCACTTGTGTGGGCTGCGATGAGTGGACATGAGGGAGTAGTAAAATTGCTATTGAAACGGGTGGATATCAATCCTAACATTGCGGACACAAAATACGGTCGAACACCACTGGTGTGGGCTGCGATGAGTGGGCATGAGGGGGTAGTAAAGTTGCTAATGGAACGAGAAAATATCAATCCAAAGACTGCAGACGCTGGGTATGGCCTAACACCACTCTTTTGGGTTGTTGGCCGTGGCCATGAGGGAGTTGTAGAGTTGCTGTTGGAACCAGATGGTACCAATCCGAATTTTGCGGATAACAAATATGGCCGAGCACGACTCTGGTGGGCTGCCGACAGTGGGACTCATGAAGTACTAAGGTTGCTATTCGAGCGAGATGATATCAACCCGAACATTGCCGACATCGAACATGGTCGAACAGCACTCGGGTGGGCGGCGATGCGTGGACATGAAGGGGTAGTAAAGTTGCTTCTGGAACGGGAGGATATCGATCCCGACCTAGCGGACATCGGACATGGCCTAACGCCACTCATGTTGGCCGCGCACCGCGCCCATGAGGGCATCGTAAAGTTGATATTAGAACGAGAGGATATCAACCCCAACCTTGCCGAATCTAAATATGGCAGAACAGCACTAGGGTTTACTGCGATAGGTGGACATGATGAGGTAGCGAGGTTGCTGTTGCAACGCAAGGATATCAACCCTAACATTGCAGACACTGAACATAGCCTAACGCCACTCATGTGGGCCGCGCATCGTGGATATGAGGGAATCGTAAAGTTGCTATTAAAACGAGAGGATATCAATCCCAACATCGCCGACAATGAGCATGGCCGAACACCACTCGGGTGGGCGGCGATGCGTGGACATGAGGGCGTAGTAAATTTGCTATTGCAACGCGAGGACATCAATCCCGACATTGCGGACACCCAACATGGCCTAACACCACTCATTTGGAGTGCTCATGGTGCTCATGATGGAGTCATGAAGTTGATATTAGAACGAAAAGATATCAATCCGAACATTGCCGACAACAAACATGGCCGAACAGCGCTGGGGTGGGCTGCGGTGGGTGGACATGAGGGAGTAGCAAATTTGCTATTAGAACGAGACGATGTCCATCCCAATATGGCTGACACCGAACATGGTCTAACGCCACTGATGTGGGCCGCGTACGGCGCCCATGAGGCGGTCGTAAAGTTGCTATTGGAACGAAATGATATAGACCCCAACACTCCGTGCATCAAATACGGCCGAACAGCATTAGGGTTTGCTGCGATGGTTGGACATGAGGGGGTAGTAAAAATACTATTGAAACGGGGGGATATCAATCCTAACATTGCAGACACCGAACATGGCCGAACAGCGCTCGGGTGGGCGGCGATGGGTGGACATGAGGCGATAGTAAAGTTGCTATTACAACGCGAAGACATCGATCCCGACATCTCAGACACCGAACATGGCTTAACGCCACTCATGTGGGCTGTGGATGGCGTCCATGATGGAGTCGTAAAATTGCTATTGGAACGAGAGGACATCAATCCAAACCTTGCAGACCCTAAATATAGCCGAACCCCACTGATGTGGACTGTAATGGGTGGACGTGCGGGGGCACTAAAGACGCTATTGGAAGTCCGGCATATCAATTGCAACCCCGCGGAAACCAAAAATGGCCCAAAACGATTCTCCTGGAAGTCGGACGGTGGGCACCAGGGAATACTAAAGCTACTATTAAAACGGGATGATCTCAATCCCAACATTGCCGACCCCGAATATGGCATTGCACCCCTGGGGTGGACTCTGCTGGGTGGAGATGAGGCAGCAGTAAAGTTGCTATTAGAACGAGAGGATGTCAATCCGAACCTTGAGGACCCCAAATATGGTCGAACACTACTCGGGCTGGCTGCAATGGGTGGACATGAGAGGGTAGTAAAGTTGCTATTGAAACGCCTGGACATCAATCCGAACGCAGCAGATACAGGACGTGGCCTAACGCCACTCATGTGGGCCACGCACCGAGTCCATGAGGGAATCGTAAAGTTGTTATTGGAACGAGAGGATATCGATCCCAACATTGCGGAGCCCCAATATGGCCGAACGGCACTCGGCTTTGCTGCAATGGGTGGACATGAAGGGGTATTAAGATTGCTATTACAACGCGAGGATACCAATCCCAATGTTGCGGACACCGAACATGGCCTAACGCCACTCATGTGGGCTGTGGAGGGCGTTCATGAAGGAGTCGTAAAGTTGCTACTAGAAAGAAAGGATATCGATCCCAACATTGCGGGGCCCCAATATGGCCGAACGGCACTCGGGTTTGCTGCAATGTGTGGACATGAGGGGGTATCAAGATTGCTATTACAACGCAAGGATATCAATCCCAATGTTGCGGACACCGAACATGGCCTAACACCACTCATATGGGCTACTTCCCGCGTCCATGAGGGAGTCGTAATGTCGCTACTGGAACGAGAAGATATCAATCCGAACCTTGCAGAACCTAAAAATGGCCGAACACCACTCGAGCTGGCTGCAATGGGTGGACATGAGAGGGTAGTAAAGTTGCTATTGAAACGCCTGGACATCAATCCGAACGCTGCAGATACAGGTGGCCTAACGCCACTCATATGGGCCACGCACCGGGTCCATGAGGGAGTCGTAAAGTTGCTACTGGAAAGAGAGGATATTGATCTTAACATTGCAGACCTCAAATATGGCCGAACGGCACTCGGGTTTGCTGCAATAGGTGGGCATGAGGGGGTATTAAGATTGCTATTACAACGCAAGGATGTCAATCCCAACTTTGCGGAGACCGAGCATGGCCTAACGCCATTGATGTGGGCTGTGCACCGCCTCCATGAGGGAGTTGTAGAGCTGCTATTGGAACGAGATGATATAAACCCGAACCTCGCAGACACCAAACATGGCCAAACACCGCTAGGGGTGGCTGCCATACATGGACATGAGGGGATAGTAAAGTTGCTATTAGAACGAGATGATGTCAATCCCAACATTGTTGACACCGAACATGGCCGAACGCCACTCATGTGGGCTCAGCAGCGTGGCCATGAGAGAGTGCTGCGGTTACTATTAGAACGCGAGAATCGGGATCTAGAGATACCAATTTCCACCGGCGAAACTGCCATTGCGGCCGCTGCCTCAGAGAACGAGTTAGGAGTGGTGCAACTACCCTCCCAGCCTCTACCCTCCCTTCCCATGCACATGGATACCACAAAAGCCCCCGAGCGTTCCGCACCTCACTCGGCGGACTTAGTTCAGCGCTCCCGTCGGCCCCTCCCGTCGGCCCACCCTTTACCATCGAAACCCCTCTTTCCCATACCCGAGCTCAGACCTGACCATGAGTAGGAATTAATCGAGCGAGTCCTGTAGTAAGACTTGGTGCATAATCTCTACATTCTTATTTGACTTAATGTTTCTCTTTCCTTGATTTCTCATTATTTTATTTTATTTTTCGTCTCTCATACACACTAAATAGTGCAGGCCTGTTTATCTCCTTTTATGACTCGCAGACTCATTTCCTCTACATCCTTCTCTTAGTTACTTCTCTAATGTTTCAGAATCCTCTACGAGAGTAATATTTCATAGGCTACCGTCTAGGTTGTTCCCGTAGTCTCCCAATGAGAGCTTCGGAGTAGATTGGGCTGAGCGTAGCCTGAGGATTTCTATGCGGCTGATCATTCGGGTTGCCATTTACCGGTATCCGCAGTTCTGGTAACTCATCGAGCAGGGGCATCTCCACCAGCTGGGGAACGTGGAGACCTGGGACGAAAGCGTATCCCGTCCCAAATCGGACAGAGCATAACTAGGCTCACAATATGCGGGGGCGATCGGATTGAGTTGTCCGATTTTCTCGGCATACAACGTCGATCTGTCCTACAGCAACATTTCGTTAGAATATTCCTAAATACTATTGTCTAGGGAGCGCTAGAAAACTTTATTTCTAGTGGGGCTGTAGGAATGGGTATCAGTGCTGGGAGGTTCCAAGCGAACAGATAATCTCAGCTACGGTACATAGCTATGAAATAAGATTTTCTCCAGCCTTAATTCTCCCCCTCAACACATCATCAGCTCTGTTGCACAAATGCTGGCGAGCATGAGACTATCTCCTGGACTGCTGAGACATTGCAAAATTTTGTGCCGCCCCTGTCAGTTTCTAAAATATAGATGACTAAAGTGCGGCCTCAGTACTCTCCAGCGATGGTGTGCGTAGCTACGATCACATAGCTAATATTAGCTATGGTCTGAAGTTTGCACATCTGCGAATTTGTAGTAACTAGCAAAAAGTTGCTTATTAACCTGTGTCTCAGAGATGACAGGGGCGGCACAAAATTTTGCAATGTCTCAGCAGTCCAGGAGATAGGGCATAAGAAGCACGAATGGGAAAAAGATAAGGTTTCAAGATAAACTACTCACGCGGCCGGATTGAAATCAGAAGGCCCTATTTTGGACTAGTGCGTGTGGAGTGGCAACTAACCACATATAGTAGAAAATTTGCTAAACTCGCCATGCCGCCAAGGCTGCCATGCATGCGGTACTCCGAGTACGGTAGGATTTTCCACCGAGTTTGGCGAGAGTATACCGTATGTGGTTAGTTATCACTTGAGATGCGCTAGTCCAAAATAGAGCCTTCTGACTTCAATACGGCCGCGTGAGTAGGGCACTTAGGGACAACCGATATGGGTGCCGGAGAAACTCTAGTGATTCGCTGTCTCCGCAAGGTGGCTTATATCGGAGTTCGGGGATGGGGGTCCCTAAGACAGACTAGCGCTGTCTTGACGCGGTATCGCCAGAGCCATTCGGGCGTGCTGGATCCCCTACCAGTAACTGGCTTTTGCAATTCCATTAACCGCCAAGCTAAACCTATCTTAGGCTAATGCACTTAGAGAAACGCGGAAAAATCGGACAACTTATCCCATGGACTGATGAGTCATACAGATTCTGGACCTTCCGCTTATGGTAGCTCGATGCTGTGGCTCAGTGACTTTGCCTAACAAAAATTATGGGGTGCCAAGAATTTTCTCAGCAAAAATGTTGCTTAGCCACAGCATACAGATGGGTGAAAAAAGTATTGAAACATCGCATATTTCACACCAAAATAGGGAGTTTTCGCACATTAATATCAACCTGGAGTTTACCATTAAGGTGAAAATGATTCAATACATGAGTCCTATTGCTTCTCAACTTTATTTCTCTCTAGTTTTGAAATACAGATATTATTTATGCTCTTTTAGTTATTTCAAATAGGCCTGTGACTTGAAAATTTTCTGGTTTCCTCACCAAATAATCCCTGTCAGGGTGTAAATTATAAGGTCATTTCAATTCTAGTGGTTATAGACTTTAACTTGTTGGACAAGAATTTTTGTAAATCCTATTTGTGTAATTCCCAGGGATAATTGAAGCTCTCTATGCAATGTCTTGAATTTTAAAATTTTTCTGGGGAGTGGATGATTATTCCGAATAGTCCCTACTTTTGGTGTCAAATATGCGATGTTTCAATACTTTTTTCACCCATCTGATAGAGCTACCATAAGCGGAAGGTCTGGAATCTGCATGTCTCATCAGTCCATGGGATAGTAGCCCGCGGGGAAGCCAGAACCCCCATAGAACTTTTATAGGACAGGGATTGTTTGTACTCGGGTAGGGATGAAAAAATCGGAAAACTTTTAGTGGCAAAACAGGGAGTAGGGGGATGATCGATGTGGAGACGGGTGAAAAGCGATCGCGTTACGAAACATCTTAAACCCGGGCTGTTGCACAGAGTGGTTGGAGAGGCCTCTTCAGTACTCTGCTTGGCTAGCTGGTAGTAAATACTCACGTTTAGACTACGGTATAGTGGAGTACCGGTACTTTCTTCCTCAAACCATCATCCGGCTTTCTGGTGTCTGCCAAGCCCCATTTTTTTCCAAATTTCTTTCCTCTCGACTGAGCTCCCCGGACAATCTTGTTGATCTTTTTTTCCGATTTTTTCATCCCTACCCGAGTACAAGTATCGGCGTTCCCACTGTGCCGCAGACTGGCTATGCCGTGGAATACTGGACACTTGTCTCTCCATAGACCCTTGTATGTCATCGGGACTGGTTTTTCCGATTTTTGGTCTCTACCCAGGAGCCGCACCCGCAAAAATTCTTGCGATTCGCTATCCCCGCACGCCACGAATATCTTTGCAAATGGCGACAAGTAGCGGCCGCTCGATCTGGCATTAGCAACGAATTTTACTATTTCAGGCCCCCCAGGGATCCCAGATTTGTCTTTCTAAGTTACCCTACCGGTACTTGTCCTTGCACTGTACCAGTCATGAGGTAGCGGAAGAGCCTCCGAAATTCGCTCTCACACCATAATATTCTGAGTGCCAGGGATAAAGTATCCGAACAGTCAATAACCCGGCTAGCTTCCTTGAGGGTAAAGTTAACAAGGAGTTTACTGGACTCACTTTCAAATGACAACAGCTGAAGAGTGCTGCCTGAAGTAAAGCGATTATGATACTTGATTTTCTCGTCTACTAAACGGCTAGACCTCCCAAACGGGGGGTTGAGGTTTGATCAATCGGGAAAGGTTCAGATAGCTTGCTTATTAGATACTCGAGTATTATACTTTAGTGAGAACTCGAATAACCCAACCCTTCACTAACACCAACGACCGCCTTGGACCTACCGTATTTGCTCGTTAAATCTACAATCGGGAATCAAGAGAAATCACGGTCTAAACCAGAACAGGCGCAGCAGACTTGTTTAATGATAAATAAATTTACCAGGTATTGAGATCCGATAAGCTCAGCCTCCCCCGAGTTTTATACTTCGTCTGGATAACACTACGGTATTCCTTCTCGGGATGTTATGTCCCTTCATACCCGTGAAAATACGGTGCTCCGTGCCAAAAAAACAAAAAAAACAAAGGTGCCACACCTTACCAGTAAAGGTAACTCTAACGTCTAGCATGAGGCTTAAACACTTGATCTAGACGGGTACTCGGGTGGCTGTTCTCGGGTGAGGCGTCCTGCTTCAACTTGGCAGCCCGAGTGCAGGTGCCGGGGAGATGTCTTTCGCCCAAAGCAGGGGCTGTTTGTCTCTCGACAATTATCCCTGCCTTGGAGGGAAGTATTCCCCCCTTTGGTTGTACGCGTGTGCTGGAAACCCGATGAACCCGTTCCTCTGAATTACCGGGTAGAAAGGAATAAGCGACACCATGAGGGTGCAAACCTCCCCCCGAAAAAAAGTGGGGCGCATTGTTTTAAGCTTATCGCCAGCCAAGATTGGCTCAGCCGCGGCGGCACTCCCGTGGGCGCCCTCCCTTCAGATTTGGTGGGTCTGTGGAACAATAAAAAAAATAGTTAAAAAACTTGGCACAGTCAGGGGTTATTCTCCCTCCAATCAACTCATGCTCCTCAAGGATGATTCCAGCAGCGCCCTCGAACTTTTAGAGGACAGGGATTAATTGTCTGCGCATTCTCGCTTAACCGCCTCCCAAGCCACCCGACCACCCACGCAAACCCTACAAACGAGAATATCAAAAGAGAATTAGGGAGAGTAAACCAGAAACAATGCCGAATGTCAGAATTTCTAAGATTTTTGATGGCTGTGCTTTCTCACTTGGAAGCTCAAGTATTATTTTCTTAACTTCAGGTGAAGCGTTGCTTTTTGCTAATACTCGTTCTTGCTAGAACGAGGCGGAAAAAAAAAGCTTCTATTACTTTCCACCTTCTACTCGTAATGCTCTGGTGCCTATGAACACTCCGGGGTCTGCATAAGCCCAAGTTGCCCGGGGTATATTTCCGAGGAACTGTGTGGATCTCGGAAGCATTTTTAGTCTTACTTGGAGATAGGTCACAGCCCCTTGTTTTATGCGTTGTTATGCTCTATGCTATTGGCACAGGGTGAGTATGCAGGAAAATGCAGACCTCAGCGTATTCATAAACGCCAGAGCATTACGAGTACCGGTATATGGGGGTTAGCGGCTGAGCCTTATTATTTGGTGCTATCCGATTTTCCGCGATAGCCGGGAGTTGTTTAAGGTTAGACAGTGCTTAGAGTCTGAAATACCGTAGGGGCTTTCGATGCTACCAATCAACATACCGATACCGGTAGTAGCCTAGGGGTAGATTTTAGGTTCCTACAAAATTGCAGCTGAGGGTCTTACAATCCCTCACCTGCAAGGGTTGGGATGGCGATCAAACAAGCGCCGCGCACTAGGGGTGAAGAACCGGACGCCTAAAATCCGTTACTTGGCTACTATGTGAACTAGGAGCATCCAAGTGGCCTGTTTCAGGCTCCAAGCACTGTCCAGCCTTAAGCAACGCCCGGTCTTGGCTAAAAAACGGATAACACCAAATAATATGGGGGTTCCTAATCTACTAAGAGCAGTACTCATGTAGGCCGAAGAAACTCGCCATGATGGTGGATGAGGTGGGCTGCGGCAGATACCGTACCTAGGATGCCACCCCTTCGTACTCGTTCTATACATGTTAGAGTATGAGAATTAGTTGTACGAGAGGGCAGGGGAAAGTGTAAGGAAATCTTGGCCGCTACCAAGAGAAATTCTATAAGCTACGTTTGGTAGACTTTTCCCCACCCAGATCGATACCATTATAAGCCTAGTGTATACCAACTAAGACCGTCACTTTATGAACTAGAACTATGTGAAACGCGGGACGGACAGAGGGGTACAACGTTGTCTGTGGGTGGTAAGTTAGTTTGACATGTTTTATTCTAGTTAAGCCAGTCCTGGTATAGCTAGCATTCAACGAATCAAACTACAAATGAAAAGCCCCCAATCGGAACCGCAAACCCAGGGCAAAAGTACGAGTATCCCAAAGACTCTAATACTAACGCGGCCGGTAAATAAAAGAGTCACGTGGGTTTGATAAGGCGTTAGACAGCGACTAAGGCAGTGTTTGAAGTCTTAGAGCTCGTTCCGTTCGGCGACCGTTTCCACTGTGAAAAGGGCGTTCTTTCGGTTTTGAACCGGAAGGAAAAGGGCAATTTTTATGGAGGAACGGAACGGAGTCGTTGTATCCAAACCGGCTCTTAGGGAAGCGATACCATGCACGAGAAGAGAAGGGGAAAGGTAAAGGAAGTTTGACGCTGCGGTCATAGTAGTAATATTATAAGACTTGCAATAGCTAATGTTGTTATCGACTTTTTTATTGAAATTTCCTGTCGAAAGAAGATTCCAGTTAAAATTTGGGGGGGGCGATAATTATCGACCAGTTCCGATGGTCTGACGGCTAAAGGAACTGGTCGGCATCGATTCGAAACAGCAACCAGCACGAGTTCGAACCCCCCGACGAGAACGAGTGGAGTAGTCGAGTATTGAAAAATACTCGGCGAACCACTTTTTGCTGGATGAGGGTAGGGGGTGGTTAATGCCCTAATATTTATCCTCGGGAACATTGGAGATATAGAGCACTATAAGGGGAAAGTGGCCCCCCACACAGTACCTTCTAAAATCAATACTATAAGTTATAGTCTATAATTTTAAATACTGCTGAACGAAGTCATGATAGGAAAGAAGGTGAACCTAGACAGATATGGCAAGATCCTAGGGAGCCAATAGAATGGAAAAAAATAAAAGAGAATAGATAACAACATATGGGAGTAAAACCCTTACATACGGAGCACATGTAGCGCTGAGAATGCCCGGCTAAGCAGGAGAGGATGAAGTGAGGAAATGAAAGGAATAAATTAAATCCAACGAGGAATAGTGGGGGGGGCAAATTATTTGCTTTATATATAGATACCTCCCATGTGTATAAAGGCCATGGTACTTAGCCCAAGTAGGAATGGAAATAGACAAAGGGCATTTGATCTTTTTTTCTACCGCGGATTGATATGTCCCCATAATTCTCATATCCGGTGGGTCTTTACTTTCTCATCAATACCGGTACCACACCTCGCACATTCTAGCTTCAACAAATTCGATACCGGGAACTCATGGGTTTTTTTTACAAAAAAAAAGCCCTAATTCGTGTATGCATAATTAGTGATGGCACGATCATGGTCGAGAAGATCCTTACACTATCATTCACTTAGGTATCTTGGCAATTTGTGGCTGATCCAGAGTCATTGGTGGTATTCCCTCGCTGGATGAGGGGTGTCTCCATTAGTTATTTAAGAATAACTGATTAAATGCCATAGACCCGAAATAATGGGAGCGGTGGCATTATGACAAACTCAGCAGTCAGGATGGCAATTTGTTGAAGGACTGGTGGAATAAAGTCTAGCATGAAGAATTGGTACCTAGTGTGCGGGTAGACTCCCTCTATATAAGTTCATCGCATCACCGATTAATAAGGTTACAAGAGTGATTGGTCATGATTCAAGATGCTCGAGTATACTCGATGATAGTCGAGCATGATCGAGTAGTACCCATGATCGAGCAAATCGATCAGTTCACGGATTTTCTGCTCAATCATGATCTTATCGAGGGAGCCCTATTATCGAGGCCGATCAAGCAGACTAAAGTCGAGCAAAACTCGATCATGATCTGATCGTGCCCATTAATGTTATGAGTGGCTTATTGCGAAGAGAAACAGAGGATAAAAGAGAATGGAGATGAAGTCAAGGAAGATACTGTATATTGAGAGGATTCGTGTCTTCCTTGCTTATCTCTAAGGCAGAACAGCGTGTTTAAATGGAAAATACAAAGACCATTAACAAACATTCCATCCAGCGGAAATCCTTCCGGGAGTGCGCAGAGTGTTCCGATCACTCGTCCGCTCTGATCTCGAGACCTCTCCGGCGAGGTATGCGAATCCTCATACAGGGGACACAGATCGGGTATCCCCTTCCCTCCTCTTTTATTGGTAATGACTGACAAACTAAACTAAGAATTTGTAAGCGACACAATAGGAACGAGATAAACAGTTTCTTTCTTCCGGGGTGATCGCAGGTGATTTTCAACACCAATCACTACTTCTGGGGATGAGCGTTCTTTTGGGAGTATTCGCACGGGGGTTTATAAAGATAGCGATGGTTCTAGAAGCAAAGCGGAAACGAAAGAAAGTAGCGTCAAACGATACCCCCCACGAGATAATCAGGTCTCCCAAAGGCGTGGGAGCCCCTTTGTATGCAATAAATCCGGCAGCCAAAATCAAAAGCACTGACGAAGAAACGATAACTTATCCGTACGAAGCCTTTCAAAAGTTACCTCCGATAGCACGGCAATGATAAAGGAAATTAATAACTAAAGGCTGGCACAATAGGAAAGGTACAAAGAAAACTTGCTTGCCGTATAGCCCAACTAGCTCTACCTCCTAGTTAGTAATAATAGTTGCCTAGATATCGAGGATCTTACTGCTTTGCAGTATTTGGCTCAAAGTTTTCGGTTAAATAATCAAGGTCAATTGACTGAGAGATCCATCCCTCATCCAAAAATGCGAAAAAGGCTTTATCTCCCACTTTCACCAACACTGTCCAACCCTTATAGTGTGCCTGGCCCTTATATATTATCATAGGGGGAAGCACACTACCCCCAGCTGATATGGTTTCTATTATAGTCATCATTTCCCTCTTTCCATTCTGTGTTTTCCTTGTACTTTTGTTTTTCTCGCTTGCAGATAACTTTGACTTTCATAGTCATGCCCATCATGAATCCTTTTTTATCAATATTATAAATATTTTCTGGCAAAATACTATGGGCTGTAATAGTGGAGTGTAGCTAATCCTAATAATTAAATTTAAAGTTCATATATCTTGGTATTTGATAGGTAATTGCTTGACATACCTTTGGAAAGAAGTCCCACAACACGATGGGATTGCTGGCATAGGAACCCTGTTTATCAAGCCTAGTAGCATATTTGGTATCATGAAAACGTAACCCCCAAAGAAAAGAACAACCTCCGCCGCTACCACTTTCCGCTCTGAGCCTCCCCTAGGTAATTTTATGGCCTCGAAGTTGGCCACCTCCACCCCCTCCCCTTCCAGCGACTATCGTCTCATCCGCGCCATGGTCTATGATATAGATATGGTATTCCATAAACCATCCCGGAGACTCGAAACCTAAAATATCATGAGCATAAAAGAAATCTCAAAGACAGTGTTTGACCGAGATACAACTCCACCGCCTAACCAACAACCGGATCCAACCCCCTGCCATTCTAGCGGCGCGGTTCGATAGATCTCCCCGGTATGGGTGCGATATCGTCCTCCCAGTCCTCCCAAACCAAAACCAACACTCCAACACCACCCGACCGAGCACCAACGCTATGAGTTGGGCCGCTTGTAATGGGCGACCCCCCCTATCCTTGACACTAATGCAAGCCACTCCTCAACCAACGCCACTCCTCATCCCAACCCCACTTCTCAACGCCACTCCCAAAACCAAGCCACCTCCAAACCCAAGCCACACTCCTCACCCAAGCCACATCGTTCCTCCCATGCGCCACAACCACATGCGCCGGCCCTAGCCACAAGACTAAGCCACCCCCTCACCCGCGTCCTCCACGCCTGCCAGAATTACTGAAGTAAAATAGGCCCCGTAACCGAATCCGAAGGTGACAAAAAGTCGTGACAGCGTTCGTAAACGATATCCCTAGATGGAAGACGATTAAAAATGATGAAAAGGGATACAAGATACCTTGAACACCAAAGATTTCTAAACCATCGTAATGGTAAAGAAGACTTGAAGCCATCGTGAGATAAGAATCAAAGATCCTGAGTCGCCCACTGGAAAGATATGACACGTCACAAGGAGGTGAGATTTCAATCGCTGGGGTTGTAGGAGTGACGGAGGATGTACGAAAACATATTTTTTTTTTTTTTTTTTTTTTTTTTTTTGTAAACTTTTTAATTATAACTAGTCTAACGAGTCGACTAACTACAAAACTAAACCGTTTTCTGTATCTAATGTAGATGTCTACGGTATTACGCCAAAACCAACCAGGCCAGTATGGTCGAAGTCCTAACCAACACCCGGATCCAGCCCCCTGCCATTCTAGCGGCGCAGTTAGATAGACCTCCCCGGTATGGGCATCCCCGATAGTTCCTACCACCAACCCAGTCTAACCGCCAACGAAAGTAAAACTCCTTAACTATAACCTCTCCTAAAACCTCTACCTCTACCTCGACCAAAATATCCTTCTCCCCCAGGCCTCAGCGAGTAGCCTCCTCCCCCTACCGGACTTTGGCGCCGGCCGTCCGAACCCCCGGAAACACCCATGAGGTCAGGGTTCATCCGCACAGTCCCGGCAGACAGCCCAGAAGCAGCCCTATCTCCTAACCGAGGACCCCTTGGAATAACTTGGGCCACTTGCAATGGGTGACCCCTGCTATCCCCAAAAGCCCCCAATCCTCTTCCTCGTCCCGACGGTCCCCTCGGAACCACATCTCCCACTCCCCAAACTGCCAACCTACCACCATCCCTAGCCGGTCCCGAAGGCGCGACTATGATCTCCCTCCCACCAACCTCCACAACCACATCCTCGTCCGAATCCACCTCTTCCTCAACCCTTCTCCTCTTATAACCCACATCTACCGAGACAACTTCAGGTAGTCGCACAACAGCCCGACTCACCTGCTCCCCCTCACTTACCACGCTCTCAGCCACAACCTCCGCCACAGCAGCCACAGTGTGTGCCACCTCTATCGGGTCAGCCACCACCCCTGCACTTGCCACAGCAAAAGCCACAGTCTCAGCCACCTCCTCTTTCTCCTCTACCTCCTTCACCCTCGCCGACAACACCAGCCGATAATTCCTCTTGGAAAGTACCGAAACATGATGTCGAAGACGACCTATCTCTTTCTCCATCATCATCACCTTTTCCAACAACTCCCCTATCACCAAACCCGTTCTAGCCACCTTAGTAGCTGGAAAAAACGTAGAACCTCGCTTAGCCATCTGTTCCTAATAAATAGTACTATGGGAAGAGGAGGGACTTAAAATAGTAGATGAAAGAGATAAATTATCTCTTAAAAACGATAAAGACTTAGAGGAATAATCCTGAAAGAATAAAGACTTGAGGTAATCGTGAGATGGTTCCCAAGGATCCTGGTTTGTCAAAACCCAGAATGTGACGAGTCACTCGGAGTTGAAATTTCAATCGCTGGAGGTGTAAGAGACACGGTGGATGTATGAAAACATTTTTTTTTTTTTTTTTTTTTTTTTTTTTTGTAAACTTTTTGTATTTGACGCTACACTCTACTAGCGACTATAACTAAACCGTTTTCTGTATCCTTTAGGATGTCTACGGTATCCCTACTAGGAATTGCAATCGCAGGGTTTGAACCTGACCCGCCCCAACCTATGCCCGTCCAATCAACCGGTAAGAACCTCCATCTGCGGTACAATACCCAGAACCGAAACCTACTTAGCCCAACCGCAAGCTTGGTATCGCTGACGTCTTTTCGGAATCAGCCCCACTGACCACTTCCCAGCCCTCTTTCTAACCATTATGAAAATGTAACCCCCAAAGAAATAAACAACCTCCACCGCTACCACTCAAACTCTGAGACAACCCCTAGGTAATTTTACGGCCGCGAAGTAGGCCACCTCCACCCGCTCCCCTTCCAGCGACTATCGTCTCATCCGCGCCATGGTCTATGATATAGATATGGTATTCCATAAACCATCCCGGAGACTCGAAACCTAAAATATCATGAGCATAAAAGAAATCTCAAAGATAGTGTTTGACCGAGATACAACTCCACCGCCTAACCAACAACCGGATCCAACCCCCTGCCATTCTAGCGGCGCGGTTCGATAGATCTCCCCGGTATGGGTGCGATATCGTCCTCCCAGTCCTCCCAAACCAAAACCAACACTCCTACACCACCCGACCGAGCACCAACGCCATGAGTTGGGCCGCTTGTAATGGGCGACCCCCCCCATCCTTGACACTAATGCAAGCCACTCCTAAACCAACGCCACTCCTCATCCCAACGCCACTTCCTAACGCCACTCCCAAAACCAAGCCACTTCCTAACCCAAGCCACACTCCTCACCCAAGCCACATCGTTCCTCCCATGCGCCACAACCACATGCGCCGGCCCAAGCCACAAGGCTAAGCCACCCCCTCACCCGCGTCCTACATGCCTGCCAGAATTACCGTAGTAAAATAGGCCCCGAAACCGAATCCGAAGGTGACAAAAAGTCGTGACAGCGTTCGTAAATGATATCCCTAGATGGAAGACGATTAAAAATGATGAAAAGGGATACAAGATACCTTGAACACCAAAGATTTCTAAACCATCGTAATGGAAAAGAAGACTTGAAGCCATCGTGAGATAGGAATCAAGGAACCTGAGTCGCCCACTGGAAAGATATGACACGTCACAAGGAGGTGAGATTTCAATCGCTGGGGTTGTAGGAGAGACGGAGGTTGTACGAAAACATACCCCCTGGGACTTGTATGTTCTATCCCCTAAACCGCTGAGACATTCAGCCCCGTTTAAAATGTTGAACACTAGCCTATTTGAGTAACCGTGATAGGAAAAACCTTGTTGTTTGCTAGAGGCGTAGTACTCAGAATTCCGCAAAATCTGTATTCCTCAGTATGTCCGTGATGGAAACTGTGGGGGCGTGTAGATCTACTCCCGGTTACTCAAATAGGCTAGTGTTCAACATTTTAAACGGGGCTGAATGTCTCAGCGGTTTAGGGGATAATAGTACTAGTACAGTTTTCAACAGAGGAACGATAAAGACTGGCCGACCGGAAGGAGGATTCCACGGGAAACAGGTAGCGAATTCGCCAGATTTGGATAATAAAAAATATGCATTATAGATATCCCCGTCCACCACTTGCCGGGCTTCTTCGTTCCCTACTCGAGTACGATACCCGTAGTTCAAGACTACCGGTATATCACGGTTCTCAGCTCTACAGATCCAATACAATAGCGTTACAATGTCAAATAAAGTGTGACGCAATGCGCGAACCTATTTGAGTAGAGAGTAAGATCCGGGGGCGGGAATCTCACGAAGGTTCGCCACGGGGCCTGGTTTCCAAGGCTTTTACCACTTATCCAAAGGAGATAACTACCGAGGACCGTTACTTGGCAAAAAAAAAAATACCTAATTTGTCAAAGCCGAGTACATTGAAATAGTTACTAAGGTAGGAAATGAAAATCAAAAACATGTGAAAAAATGAAAGAGCAAAAAGGAAATCCACCAAAGGCTTCCTTTTTTCGGTTGCGATGAGGTGTTGTACTGCATGAGGTTTTGGTGAGGTTGTCTCTGCCCTTGTCGCGGGAAATCGTTTGCCACCGATATATCCCCAGATGACAATGTGGGCGCTTTGGAGTCGCGTAGGGGAGGAGGGCGGGAAAAATAAAAATAGATAAAGAATCTGGCGATAAAGTATGCGAGGTGTAGGAAGCTTGATGGTCGCATGGTTGGGGGGGACGAAGAGTGATATATATGCGGGGGGTCCACGGACCCATTGTCGGCAAGCTATGACGTTCCTTCGAGTGATAGCATGATCGCTTTCCCTAATTGGCAATGGGTTGTTCCAACCCGGTATTATATTTTGGAGTTTTATCTGGTATCATATAAGCACTGTGAAAATATCTTAAGACTTGCGATTTAGGGTCCGTTTACCTATAGAGGTCCGTAACAGCCTGAAACGATGCCGACCGTTAAGTGGGCCTTGACAGCGGGGGAGAGTCCGGCAAAGTAGATGGCATTTACTTAGAATAGGCAATGTAACCTTTAAACGGTTTAGCTACAAGAATCTAGGACCATGGAAAATTGGTCAAGCACTTTCAGGCCATTTATCAGATAACGGTTGAGATGCTGCCTTCTACTCGACCACCTATTACAAATTGAACTTTTAGAAATAGACAGACAGTTGAAGGTGTGTAAATAAAACAGAATTGTTGCATGTTTACCTAATGTACTTTCTAGTACATAGCTTGAAGTCTGTTTATCTAATTGACTTTCTTTGACGGTCGGCACTGCCTCTGGTTGCTAGACGGCCGTCTATAGGTAAACGGGCCGAAGTATGATACAACACTTTTTTATTAGATTCTCAAGGAAATGAGGTGAGCCAAAAAGAAGAAAATTTTCCTTTTTACCGGTAACAAATTCATCGCGCGAATTCCACTGATAACCATTAAACACCTAGCCAATGTCTATTTATCCGCACCCCTTCTAACTCCAATCCCTCAACATAGAAATATAACCCGCGCAATCAAAATCAAAATCAAAATCAAAAAACCTGTTCTAAACATGTCCCATAAACCTGCAAACTCCACCATCCTTAAGAAAATTCATGAACCAGCAAATTCTTTTTGGGTGAATACTTGGGCCAAGGTTGCGGCGAGCGGCGGGAACCCCCGAGTGTTCGCAAGCTCATAGCCAAGGGCACTCAAATGAGTGCCAGGCAGCTCAACGCTAACGGACAGCCCAACGTAACATTATAGGTCACCATAGCAACGTTGCGGCTCAGCAGAACTTTGAGGTTCAATATGAGATTAGTGACTCACAGAATTAAAAGTCGGATGCTTAGTATATAAATCGCGATCTCCTGGTTGTGTCCAGCTTCGATGCCGGTGCATGGACACATAATCAAGAGATGGCAATTTATATACTAAACGCCCGGCTTTTAATTCTGTGAACCACTAATCTCATATTGAGCCTCAAAACTTTGCTAAGCCACAACGTTGGTATGGTAGCCGACAATGCTGCGTTGAGCTGTCCAGTAACGTTGAGCTGTCTGGCACCCATTAGAGTGCCCGCTGTTATGAGCCTGCGAATACCCGGGGATTACCGCCGCTCGCCGCAACCTTAGCACGAGTAAGCCCAAATCAGACACAATAAATACAAGGAGAGTGATAACAAAATATAATTGCTCATTCGGAAAACTAGCCAGAATCCTCGCGCCACTTGATAGTTCTGTCATCCCTGATGCGTGACCGATTTCTCCGGTTTTCTCTATACCCTCCGCTTCCATCCCGGGTATCTTTTCCTTGGTCTAGTCGGTGTTTGGCCAGTACAGTCTGAGTTTCATCCGGGATTAGCGCACCATCCGAGATTTCGATTTCCTCTGAGTTAAGGGTTGAAGCGGGCATTGAGATCTCAGTGGGGGCCCTTGCTAACATGAGATTTCCGGCTAGGGTTGCAGCGAGTCGTAGTGTTTTGGCTAGGATTCCATCCAGCATTACGACCCCAATCACAGCCCCGATTAGGATTCCTGCCAGCATCAAGGTTTCGCTAGCTGTTAGGGTTATGTAATGAATTGATGAACGATTGGAAGCCCTGTCTATGATCGGAATTGAGCGTTGGGGGATTGCTTGTGGAGGATCTAGAATCCAGCATCCAATTCTGGTTAGCAAAGTGCTCTGTGTGTAGGTTGAGTTTGGCATTTGGGTCTTACATTGGGGACATATTTGTGAAATATCGCAGCCCTGCTTTTTCCCCTGATGTTCTTCGGGGACCCTGGAATAAGGGGCCTGCATACCGCGAGACATCGGTTCGGATTTCGGGTGTCTTGTGGAGATTGCTGAGCTCTCGGTGGAGGCTGGATCTAATTGTGTTATCATCGAAGTGTCAATTATAGCTTCAGGGGAGAAGGCTCACCACTCCCTTGTGATCTCGGATTCATCCCTAAACCTACGTCTCCTGTCATGCACCCAGTGTCATCCCCTGTAGGTGGGCCCCTTTTGCTTCTTCTTTTCTCCCGTCGGGAACGTGAAGCTGGTCTGTTTTTGCGCTTTCTGATGTGGGTTCTCTCATCCCATCTTGGTGGTGTCCGACCCTCATCCCCTCCTCTATGTTCTTTGTTGCTCGTGAGGCCCGCCAGCCATACATCGTTCAGTGCGTCCGCCGCGGTTGGGCGACCTCCGGGTTGTATTGAGAGCATGGACTTGAGCAGAGAAACTCCGGCGTCGTCTGTTGGGCGTGATAACCCTCTTAGACTATCTTCGGGAAAGGGCCGTTTGCCAAAGAAGTAACGCGAGACTTGATCCCACGAGGCGAATAGCCTTTTCCCTACAAGTAACTCATATATCACACATCCGAGTGACCAAATGTCAACAGAATTTGTATAGTCTGAGGTTTCACTATTGGAGTCCAATCCCAAAACCTCCGGAGCACCGTACAATGGAGTTGAGACTTGGGTGTGAAGGGTTGTGGTATCTGGAGCCTGGATCCATTTCGACGCCCCGAAATCCCCGAGTTTGACCCGCACCGGAGACATAGAAACCACAAAAATATTCTATGTATTTATTAGTATTCTGCGGTGTGACGTGGCTAAGAGAGGTATTTGGTAAGGGTAATACCGCTGGCTTTATATCCCGATGAGTGATCCCCTCCTGATGCATTACTTTGAGACCTTCGAGTATCTGCTTCGAAATGTTTTGAACGGTTTCTTGCGATAGTGGCGTACTGATATGCTTGGTGAGATCGCATTCCTCGAGATATTCCATCGCAATATACAGGGTCTCGGGACCCTCGAACCATCCCAGGAACCTCACAAACAATGAGGGATACTAAAACAAATGACCATTAGACCACAAGACAACCCCGTTAAGGTAACAGGGTAAAAAAAATTCCCTCCGAGGTGAGAATACAAACATTTGCCAATTTGGCCATCACGAGGAGCTCCCTAGAACAATCGAGTCTGGAGGCTTGCCTCCTATCAATCGCCTTTACTGCGCGGTAGCGGCCTGTAGCTTTCTGGATCTGCCTATAGACAACGCCAAAACCTCCCCTCCCGAGTTCCCCGCAATTGCTCCAATCCTCCTTCACTTTCCGATTCCTATTTTCAGCTTTCTCCACATATCTCGTGTGTCTAACGTGATCCTGAAAGAATTCGGTTTCGAGTTTATACCCCTCAACCAGATCGGATTGCGTCTTATCCATATGTCAAATTTGAGGGTTCCGGACCCACAAACTACTCCGAATGAGCTAAAGAAGTGAAAACGCAGGGCCAGAAAAACAGCCGCTAGCGAGGGGGTAGAAGTGAAGATTTGTGAATTAAGCGAAGAGTTTGAAAGTTCAACGGAAAAGCTCCTAGATTTACTTATCTCTCAGATGGCGACAATTTCTCCCACAGTACCAATATATACAGCGCCACTTCGTAATCGTGCTTCGAGGCATCCCCGGAGGTGCTCTCCAAGCCCAGTTCCGGGGTGCGTTGGCGGTGACCCATAGACAAAACCCCCTACCGGACCAACTCGTGTAAGAGGTGGTGTGATGGTTTGTGTGTGCCTACGGTTGCATAAAGTGGGTCAACTGAATCATGCCAAGCGCTAGGAAAAAAGCCACCAAAGTCACCTGATTTTAGCGAGTAATAGTTGGGGAGCTGACGGAGTTCGAAGCAAGACAACTATGATACTGGTACCTTGTGTTTTTTCGTTTTTTCTGCCAGCAGCGACAATAGAAAGCAAGGAACTGAACACACAATCCCATTATAATACCAACAATTTCAGATACAGTAGGAGCGGAGATAAGGACAGATATCCTAGCTCAAAAAACAAGAGAAAAGCAGTTGACAAAAGCTAAACCTTCATTGAACTTTGTTTCTTCAAATGTTTTAACCCTTCTTTTCTAAATCCCAAGGTTTTAAGCCCAGTCCTGATATACTACTTCTATAAAACTAGTAAAGAAATCCCCGATTTAATTATGCAGGCAAAATTACCCATCATTTATCTTCTATCGCTAATTTTCCTGCTCTATTCGTTGTTCGGTTATTTCAAAAACACCTCCAACTCAAAGCATCTGAGAGGCCAGTTTTCGGGGACCGCACTCATATAATACCGGTAGACTGCCAATATTTATGTTTTCCAAGCTGACAGTTACTTTTTACTTTTTTGAGGCTGAACCGACAGCAACTGCATAAACTGCATAGGCTATGTTACATACAAGTGCGGTGCCTTGTCGATGTTGTGGTGGCAACGCTTAGCGTGCCGCATAGTCGGGAGGACGAGAGTGCTGGCATTGGTCTCGCTTATTTTACAACCTCATCATCGCTCATCGCCCTCTTCCATTCGCCGAAAAAAAGCTTGTCCTCGACCTATACGCTAGGAAGGTAGTTCAGAACACCGCTTCACTCATGACAACAGGCGGCGTAGTATAATACTCGAGTACCGGTAAGTAAAAGTCGGGGGCAGATGGGTTTTTTTTCGCGAGCATAATACCGGTACTCCTGCAATCGCTGGTTACTGACCATACTTGTACGGTAGTCCTTGTCGGGGCCGGTCCGCGCGTCAGCCCTGGTCAGCACCAACACTGCGTGGTGATTGTCCAGCTGTATCCTGGTTCTTCTTCTGGCAGGGAAAAGGCACCACCACACTCCCCGATCCTCCTTCCAGAATCTAAACTGTTGGGGCAAGCTAATCTCCTTTTGGGACTGGTTGATTGCGGAGAATATTCAGGTAAACCCCAAGTGCTAAGCCATTTGCTCACTAAAAAATCCTATTAACTAACAATACACAACTCGCTGCTAGCTCATCCGGCTTTCGAATTTTACTATTCTAGACCCCCCAAGGCATAGGCGATTCAAAAAGTAGGGAACTCAATTAATAGAGAGGTGGTAGCATAGTTAGTGGGCAATAAGGGGACATTATTACCATCTTGAACGGATTCTTCTTCAGCTCTTGGGTAAGTAGGAGGGTAACAGTGAAGGCAGCTATTGTAGCAATGGGGGTGTTGCGGCGATCCTGCCAAGATGGGCTGAGGCCATCTATTTACCCTGTCTGGTACCACAAGAAGTTTTTTTTCCCACAAATCACATTTTTCTCTGCCTAAGATGTCTAAGACCTTCAAAAGCAAAATATTGATGAATACCCCTGGAGAAGGACTATTTTTAGGAGAATATTTGGGTTTTTTATCACTGTATTTTCTCATCCTCTCATCCGGCTGACGTACCGGTATTTTTTCCTTGACTGAGGCTGAAACGTTGCGTGGTGAAAAAATCACTGAGCACAAGGTCCGGTATGTGCTCGGGTATCCATGGTTTTTTTTTGCTAAATCCGCGGACTCGGGTATCCATGGTACGGTACCGGTACTGTAGAGTGCTTGAAAACGTTGACAACCCCTACCAACACATCGAACTTTCCCACCCCATGAGCAACCACCCATGACCTCTTAACGAGGTATCATAACTCGGTAAACCCATGTCCAATCGGATGCGCTGGCATACGATGCCCTGTTGCTTTCTGACGTTTACGAACACCGCTGCGGTTGCTCACCAGCAAAATCCTCAGACTCGGGCCAACCCTTCACTCATATACAATAGCAGCTGTATTCACAAAACAAATATTAGATTACGAATACCCTCCGCCTCACGAGTGGCCATCCAGAACTTATAACCACGTATCCCAGCAAGCCCGTGTGCATATAATATTGCACACTGCATATAACTACCCTGCGTGACGAGTGACCATCCATGACCCAGGAATAAGCGAACTCCGCAAGCCCATGTCCAAATCGGTGCATGCGCACACCAAACCCTAGATCTACCATAATTTCCTGTACCCCTACAAGGGCAACTGGTAGCTGAGGAAAAAAACACGTCTGATGCTACAAGTACCCTTACATTACCGTAGAGGTGAAAGAACAAGTCATAAATTCTCCGTGCTTGCGTGCCCTGGTAGCTCTAACTCTGATCTGGCATCTGACAGGAAAAAATTTAGATGTGCTGCGGGATAGATGAGATGTGTAGTTGGCTTGCCCTCCGGTAACCTGGCACAATAGGGGGGATTCCAGATCGGCGGCCTTTTGGTTTGACTGGATTAACTGCCGGAATCCGGCCGGAGAGCGTGTTTATTCCGTGTATTGGGACCTATGAATTGTTGACTCCCTCTTCTCGTTGTCCTATCTCTTATACAGTCTAAAGATGTTCTTGAGAGATCCCCGACGGGCGCGGTAATCCAGTTTTGGAGGCATTCAATCACGGCTGTGTTGGGTGCCTTCCGAGTGTGGTGAGGGATCTGGGTAGCAGAGACAGGCGGACATTCCCTCCGGCTTAGTAATAATAATATTATGTAATTTATCGAGAGTTGTGTATTACGGATTAATCGCTTGGCAATTATCTAATAATAGTAATTAACATGCTTGAACACCAATACCGCCATGAAAACTTGAGGTTCCGATCCTCTCTCTATTCATGAGTGGAGAATCACCTATTTCGTAATCTAGCAAAGCCATAATTCTCATTAGAGTGGGAGTTGAACACGCTAGGGGAATTGGAGTTGAGCATATTTTATTGGCCAGGTACTCCGGCTGCGGATGTCTCCCCCAGGCTGCCAGTTTACTCGGCCATCTCTTTCCACCGTTTTATCGAACAGATTGTGATGGAAGCTTACAATACCCTCCGGAGGGATATCGAAATTTTTTCATCTAAAATGCTCTTGCTGCTCCGTTGTTAATAGGTATTGTAGTTGAGGCACCAGGAAGGATGTGTGAGCTTTCCAACGTGCCTGAGCTCAGACCTTTAAAGCGTGCTCGGACATCTCGGCACTACCAATACTCGAGCTAGGGCTGGCTACTACCGGTAGTGGAATGTTGTGTTTTTCGGGGATTCTCGGTGGAGAGCCTGGGATTGGCTGGTAGGAAACAAGCTTCTTCTAAGTTATTAGTCATGGGGAACCGGAAAAACTGTTGGAATTCGCCAAGAGATCGTCCCTCCGTCTGTATCCAGACCTCATCCCCGAGCTAAATAGCGACAGCATTGTCACTTGAGGAACCAATGGATTGGGTCCTCGGGACCATAGATCCAATTGGCTAGGTCGCTATTGAGTGACCGGAACCATACCCCGATGAGCCTAGTTTTGGATGATCAGGGGAAATCATATGCTGCAAAAGGAGTGAAATTCGAAAACGAAGGAAGTGAGAAGATTTCTAGGGCATGGCCGAGTCAGTCCTCCATACAGGTGCTTGCTAGTGTTACCAGAATGTCCGGAAATATTAGTACGGTGGCCGTAGGAAAGGTCAAGATTCCCTACTACTTTGCAACGCCCATGTGCTCTCCTGGTAGCCTCGGGAGGGAGGTTCATTCACAAATAGGAAAGCTATTTCTTACCTTATGCGATGTTAAATTAAGACTGGGGATAATGATTAAAACAGACCGGCAGAGGAAACAAAGGTTAGAAATAAGTATTTTTATTTTATTACGCTGCTTGATCGGATTCGCTTTTTTTGCCTACTAAATGCGCCCGTCGCTCCGCCAGTTTTTGACCTTTCTTCCCTCGTTGAAGACAGTAACATTATAGTACTATTAGTACCGTGTCGCACTCCGGAGGATCATTAAAAATCGGTAGCTATTCCCGTGTTGGAAACCGCTGTTTTGCTATTCTCGGCTATATATGCCGAATACAAACGCCCTCAACAAAGCAACGCATAAAAGTATCCCAAGAACAATGTTCGCAGGCGGCCAGTTTGGGTGTTTGCAGCGGGTTGGCCTCGCGGCAAAGCGAGCTTCCGAGTGACCGAACATGATTGAATTGAGTTTAATATTTCACGACCTCTATCAACACCGACACTGATTGAATACACTTGACTGCATGCAACGCCAAATAATTGTAGAACCCAACTGCTTTATAGGTTAATTGAGCCAGGGAAAGAAATCTAAATTGGCATCACCGCCAATAGCCCGGCATTCTCAAGAATCGTGCTATTTCTACCGGGAAATCTTATTGCGTCTTGGGGGCCAGGGGTGGAGAAGGGGCCATTATGAAAAGCGGTACGAAATGATAGGATAATCGCCATTGAGTAAGAGAGTAGTGATAGGTAATTTATCTCTATGCTGTGAATATACCGAGTGATCGGGAATGACCCAGTATCCACACTCCTAGGAGCACAATGGAGACGTTACTGTATCCTGGACTAGCAGAAGATGTCCTCGGATAGCCATGGACCTCTTCGAATACTTATCGGCATCCGGGCATGCCAGCCACGTAGTAATACAATATTAACTATTCGAATGGCATATATGGAGGGACTGCTGGCACCTCCGGGCACCCTTGAAGCCCGTAGGCTAACCTAAAGCCTGACCTGGTAGGACTGGATATCGGCCTGATATCAGGGGGTTGCCCCGGCCGCCTGCGAGCGCTGCCCAAGAAGCGAGCAACTGGAATATAACACCTTTTACTAGAGTTTCAAGGAAAATATCAGAGTCAGGCAAAGGGGTATTCCGTTTTAACTAGTGATCAAGTCATCGCATGAATTTGAGTGACAAAATATCAATACAACAAGTCAATGCCTATTTATCCGCATCCCTTTCAAGCCTAGTCCCTCAGTACACAGAGACAATCCTAGCCAAAACTAAGAAAACTCGTTCGAAACATAAGCCATGATACCCCAACAAATTCCCCAAATCTCACAAGCCAGCGAATTCTTTTGTGAGCCACAAGTACAAGGTTAACGTAGTGAGTACAAAGGCGGTACCAGTCGAATCATGATTGATGGTTCGGAAAGCAAGCCTAAATTTTCAAACCACTTCATGATCCTGTCCCTCTTGAGTCTTGATGGGCCATCTATTCTCGCAGTTTCTTAATTGCCATCTAGTTCCGTCGCTGGTATCGTTTTCTAAGTCTGATCTGCATTCGGCGACTAACCGTCTGAGCTCCATCCGAGATTGGTGTCCCCTCCGAGATGTCGATTTCCTCCGACTCTAGGATTCTAGCTAGGATTAGGATTCCGGTTAGGATTCCAGCCAGTATTAGGATCCCGGTTAGGATTCCGGAGAATATTAGGATTCCGGTCAGGATTCCAGCCAGTAATAGGGGTTTGCAAGGGATCCAGATCTTGTCTGGTATTACAATTTCGCCTGGTTTTAGGGGTTCGCATGGAATTGATGGTTGGCCCATTATGACCTCGGCCGTCCCCCCTACCACTGGTATTAGGTGTTGAATTCCGCAAGGCTTCATCCTCTGAATTTCCGGAACCGTCTTATCCCCACCTAACCGGTCGGGTAGGGTAGGTTCGCTGGTAAGCAATTCTTGATGCAGTCCCATAAAGATCGGAGGCTGCGGCTTGGTGTATTTTTTTCGGTCCGTGTTCCATCGGACCATTTGTCCTAAGGGCCGATCGAAGGCTATTTCCATGATGCGGGTCTGCCGTTGGGGGATCACTTGCCGGAGGTCTAGCATTTAGCATCCAATTTTGATTAGCAACACCCTTTATACTAGTATAGGAGCTGAGTTTGGGATTCGGGGTGCTACTTTGGGAATGTGATTGTGGAATAGTGTGGACCTGTTTCCTTCTCAGCGTCTTGGCGCCCTTGCCAGTAGAATGAGTGATCAGGTAGCTCTGAGGCATCGATTCCGGTTCCAGGGACCCCATCTGGAAAATTGAGTTCTTAGGGGAGACTACATCCAATTGTGTAATTATAGAGCCGTCAATTCTAGCTTTTGGGGTAGTAGCATGACTACCTCCTTGTGATCGCGCTCCTAAAACCACTCCTCCTAGGATGGGCTTTGTATCGTCCTGTGTAATCGGGTTTCTTTCGCGTCGCTTTTTCTTCGGTATATCATG
The DNA here is from genome assembly GCA_003070745.1 of Tuber borchii. NCBI lineage: Eukaryota > Fungi > Ascomycota > Pezizomycetes > Pezizales > Tuberaceae > Tuber > Tuber borchii. The sequence continues at coordinate 203,476 of NESQ01000101.1, forward strand.
AATAGCTAGTTGCTTTCGACCCCTCCTGCCCGAGGCGCCCTCACCCAGGCTTTGTGCCCTCTGGTCTTGATCGTCTCCACTTTCTTCACCGTAACTCTCGAGTCCCGCCAGCCACCCATGGCTTAGCGCACCTGCCGCGGTAGGGCGATCCTCGGGTCGTATTAAGAGCATGGACTTTAGTAATGAAATTCCGATATCGTCTGTTGGAGGGGATAACCCTTTTAGTTTATCTTCGGGAAAGGGCCATTTCCCAAAGAAGTAACGAGACACTTGACCCTCCAAGGGGAACAACTTTGCCCCTGCAAGTAATTCGTATATCACACATCCGAGTGACCAAATGTCAACAGAATTGGTGTAGTTGGAGGTTTCGCTACTGGAGTCTAAGCCAAGAACCTCGGGAGCGCTGTACAATTGAGTCGATACCGGGGTGTGTAGGGTTGTGGTGGCTTGAGCTAGGATCCGCTTTGAAACCCCGAAATCTCCTAGTTTCACCCACACAGGAGACATAGAAACCACAAAAATATTCTATATATTCGTCAGTAACTTTATTCAGCCATTCGACATAGTCGCTTAAGGTATTTTCCAGAAAGGACGATACCGCAGGCTTTAAATCACGATGAGCAATCCCCTGTTGATGCATTACGTTGAGCCCCTCGAGTATCTGCTTTGAAATATGCCGAACGGTCTCCTGTAGCAGTGGTGCACCTATATGTTTGGTGAGATCGCCTGCCTCAAGATACTCCATTGCAATATACAGAGCCTCGGGCTCTTCGAACCATCCCAGGAACTCCACAAATAACGGCGGACGCTAATCAAACTGACCATTAGACCATAACAAGAAAACTCGGTAAGGGCGGTAAAGTGGGGAAAATTCCCTCGGGAGTGAGAAAACAAACCTTTGCCAATATGGCCATAACAAGGAGCTCCCTGGAATAATCGAGTTTGAGGGGTGGCCTCTTGTCAATCGTCTTTACTGCGCGATACCGGCCGGTAGTTTTCCGAATCTGCTTATAGACAACACCGAAACCACCACTTCCGAGCTCCCCGCAATTACTCCAATCTTCCTCCTCTCTCTTATTCCTATTTCTCGCTTCCCCCAAATACCTCGTGTGTCTGACGTGATCCGGAAAGAATTTGGTTTCGAGTTTATACCATTCAATCAAATCGGATTGGGCTTTGTCCATATCTCGGGTTTGGGGCTCTTTTAGCTTAGAACCCACTCTCCATTAGCCAAGAAAGCGGAAATGTTGGACTAGAATGACCTCCGCTGGCGAAAGGATGAAAGTGAAGGTTTGTGAATTAGGCGAAGGGTTGCGAATGTAGAGGAACAAATGGTATGATAATATAAATTATCCCCACGACACTAACATTTAAACGGGACTTCGGGACAACCACTAACCCTGAGGAGAGCAAGCCTAGCCTCGCGCATCTCACAGAGCAAAGAAAAAGGGTGGGGGCAGAAGGCATCGGATTCGCCCATCCATTTCACGATACGGCCATACATAAGTGAGCACCAAGCCAAAGCTCACATTTCGGGAAAATCGCAACACACAAGTACTCGAGCGCCCCAGTGAGGTTTGGCAAGTACTGGTAAGGAATTCCGGCTGATTGGTGCCTAATTTGGTGTTAGGCTATGGCAAACCTTGATGAGGGTGCTGCATGGAGACCATGTTTGTCTTGTTTGGCGCTAGCACAAAAAATTCTTTTCCCACAAATCACATTTCATCTAGCCAATATGTCCTGAAGCCTTTTACAAAAATATCAATAAATGTGGATCAGATTTAACTTACTTTAAATCTTTTTTTTTTTTTTGTTGCATTCTGGCTTAGGAGCCCAAGTGTCATATTAGTTACAGGTGAAACGTGGTGATTTGCTGGCATCAAAAAACTTGGCTGGAATTCAACCGGCCCTGAGATTGGCTGGTATGGGATAGGGTTTTTCGAAGTTACTTATGGAGGGGTACTGGAAAAATTCCCAGAATCCCCTAGCCCAGATATCAGGGGGATAACCGCGTCGGCTGGCCATGCAGGCGCTGCCGAAGCGCTATGAAATCTTGGCACGTTAGGCTAAGTAAGCGCAGGGGATATTCAGATCCGTTCGCAAAACTCAGTCCAATCAGTTGTCAATAGGGCACGGTCCTGGCAGTGCGGTCAACCGGGGAACACCATGAGGAATAGTATCCACAATAACCCACGGCGAAGCGAGTCTCTGGTGAGGCAAGTACGCCCAGAGGTATATAACAGGGATTATTTGTATGGGCATTCTCGCAATGCCGTGGACTCTCCATGCCGTGGAATACTAGGATTTGGACGTGGGTGATCGGACGGACAGGGATTAGTCAATGTATATATCAGCATACATTGACTAATCCCTGTCCGTCCGATTACCTACGTCCATACCCTAGCACTGAAGGAGACAAAACTTTATTTTTTTTAAGTAGGGTAACGGTGCAATCCCTGTTGATGATCCGCCACCGACGTTTGTCATGCCTGGTTGAAGGCTGAAGCTCACGGTTCTCAACCCTGCCCATCCAATACGGTACGGCACCCACAAGTTGGGGGCCAAAAGAAGTGCGGCTCAACTACGAGCTTGTTTGAATAGAGAGCAGCTTTTAGGGGGAGGACTTTTACAAAATATTTTCTACAGGGCTTCATTGTCAAGACTTGTGGCACTTATTTAACGGAGATCGCTGCCAAGAAGAGCTTACCTTGTAGAAGATCTTAAACCACACTTTGTTGCTATTTTGACTTCCTAGCGAGAAAACGAGTTTCACCATTCTGGTTAGTACTGTACAAAACGATCTACCCCCAGCAACCGGGCTTATAAAATGTAAGCTAGCCTTTCAAAATGTCACAAGAGGTGCGATGCAGGGAGTATAGCATATTTTTATTGACTTCTCAGCGGTAATATCCCAGGCTTTAGGAAAGAAGAAATAAAAAACCTATTTTACTAGTGATAAAGACATCGCATGAATTTGCCCGACTTACTTTTAACACACCTAGCTAAGGTTGACCAAGAAAAGTAAATAGAAATTCAATAGAACGAAAGGGCATTAGGGTTAGGTGGCAGTGGTTGTGTATTTCAACAAAGCCCAGACCTGATCTCTATACAAAGCAAAGCATACTCCAAGTCCTGACCCACCAAATTCAACAAGGCCCAAAGTCTAGACTTAAGGAACAATCCTAATTTTAAGTCCAAATCCACGCACCCCCAAACAAGGCCTAATGGTTCAGGTTCCGTCCGAGATTTCGATTTCTCCTGGTGCCGGGATTGCAGCCAACATTGCGGCTCTGGTTAGGATTGCGTCAAGAATCGGGATTCAAGTTAGGATTCGGGCGGGCATCAGGATTTCGGCTCGGATTCCGGCGAGTGTGAGGGGCTTTCTCGTCATTCGGATCCCGTCCTGCAGTAGAGTGTCGCCTGGTATTTTGATTTTTCGTTGAATTGGTGGTTGTGTGGTGTTGGCTTCTACCGGCTCCCCTACTACGCGTATTCGGCTTGGCCCCCTGAATTTTCCGAATCGTTTTATCCGGACCTGCGCTGTCAGTTGGGGTATGTTCGCTGGTGGGAAATTCTCGGAATAGCCTGGTCGGTGGCGCGGGCCCGGGCTTTGTGCGTTCTCTTTCATGTGTGTTCAATTGGCCTGTTGGTCTCTCACCGGGAGTGAAGACTATTTCCACGGTAAGGGTCTGGCGTTTGGGGATCGTTTGAGCGAAATCTAGGATTCAGCATCCAATTCTCATTAGCAACGCATTTTGTGAGTGGGTTGAGTTAGGTATTGGGGGTGCTACTTTGGGGACATGTTTGTGGAGGACGGATCCCTTTGTTCCTTTTTAGTACTTTGGGAGCTTTCGAATTAGTGACCCGGAAGCTCCTAGGCACTAATTCTGATTTTCGGGGGCCAGTCTCGACCTTCGGGCTCAAAGCGGAGGCTGCATCCGATGGTAGTGGTACCATCACGGAAGTGTCAATTATAGTTCCCCGGGTAGCAGGACCACCGCCACTTTGGAATCCCGCACCTACACCCAAATCCAAGCCTCCTGGGGTATACCTTGTGTTGGTTTGCGAAATCCGGTTTCTTTCGCTTCTCCTTTTCTTCGGTCTGTGAGTTGGAGATAGTGTGTTTTCGCGCTTCCTGCTGGGTTTTTCCCTCCGATATCCACTTTGGACTGTCTCAGCTCCATCGTCTCCACTATGTTCATTGTCGCTCTTAAGGTCGGCCAACCATGCGTGGCTCAGTGCATCTGCCGCGGTAGGGCGATCCTGTGGTTGGATTGCGAGCATGGCCTTTAGTAACGAAATTCCGATATCGTCTGTCGGGGGTGATAGTCCCCTTAGCCTACCTTCCGGGAAAGGCCATTTCCCATAGAAGTAGCCGGATAATTGAAGCTCCGAGACGAATAACTTTGTCCCTACAAGTAACTCATATATCACACATCCGAGTGACCAAATGTCGACAGAATTCGTATATTCCGAGGTTTCGCTATTAGGGTCCAACCCCCGAACCTCGGGAGCGCTGTACAATGGAGTTGATACCTGGGTGTGAAATGTTGTGGTACCTGGGACAGGGATCCACTTCGACACTCCGAAATCCCCTAGTTTGACCCATACTGGAGACATAGAAACCACAAAAACGTTCTATACATTTATCAGTATTCTACGATGCGACATTATCAAGTGAGGTGTTCGGTGGAAGGGGCCATACCGCGGGCTTTAAATCCCGATGAGCTATTCCTTGTTGATGCATTACTTTAAGGCCCTCAAGTATCTGCTTTGAAATATTCCGAACGGTTTCTTGTAGTAGTGGGGCACCAATGTGCTTCGTGAGATCGCCTTCCTCAATATATTCCATTGCAATGTAGAGAGTCTCGGGTCCCTCGAACCACCCTAGGAACTCAACAAATAAAGACGGCCGCTGACAAAACTAAGCATTAGACCACAGCAAGAAAAACCTTGCAGGAGTGGTCACTGGGGAAAATTTCCCCAGGAGTGAAAACACAAACCTTCGCCAATTTGGCCATCACAAGGAGCTCCCTAGAATAATCGACACTGAGGGGTTGCCTCTTATCAATCGCCTTTACTGCCCGGTAGTGACCTGTAGCTTTCTCGATCTGCTTATGGACAATACCGAAACCTCCCCTGCCGAGCTCCCCACAATCGCTCCAATCCTCTTTTACCTTCTCATTCCTATTTCTCGCTTCCTCCACGTATCTTGTGTGCTTGGCATGATCAGGAAAGAATTCGGTTTCGAGTTTGTACCATATAATCAAATCGGATTGAGCCTTGTCCATGTCTCTGATTTGGGGCTCTTTGGATCCAGGGCTCGCTCCGAAATAACTAAAAGAGTCGAGATGTAGGCCTGAATGACTGCGGGGGGGAAGTGGGTGGGAGTGGAGACTTGTGAATCAAGCGAGGCGTTGCAAATTTAGGGAAGAGATAGTCAGTTAACTTATCTCCCAGCGAAAAGTTCTCGGGAGCGCCGATATTTATACGCACCACTTTTATAACAGTGATGCAGAAGAATGAGAAGAACATACCAAGTTCTAGTCTCACAAGAGCGAGTGAAAAGAATGTACCAAGTGTTAGTCTCACAAGAGCGAATGAGAAAAGAGTAACAAGTGCTAGTCTCACAAGACCGAACGAGAAGAAGGCCACAAGTGCCAGTCTCAAGAGCGAATGAGATGAAGAAGGCAACTGAGGAAATAGGCAGGGATTGTGTGAACTGCGGCACCAAGTACCAGTCTCACAAGAGCGAATGAGGTGAAGAAAGCAACGAAGAAATAGGCAGGGATTGCGTGAACTGCGGCACCAAGTGCCAGTCTCACAAGAGCGAGTGAGATGAAGAAGGCAACTGAGGAAATAGGCAGGGATTGTGTGAACTGCGGCACCAAGTACCAGTCTCACAAGAGCGAATGAGATGAAGAAAGCAACGAAGAAATAGGCAGGGATTGCGTGAACTGCGGCACCAAGTGCCAGTCTCACAAGAGCGAGTGAGATGAAGAAGGCAACTAAGGAAATAGGCAGGGATTGCGTGAATTGCGGCACCAAGTACCAGTCTCACAAGAGCGAATCAGATGAGGAATGTAACTTAGGAAATAGGCAGGGGAGTACGTGAACTGCGGTACCGGTACCAGTAATGTGGGAGAGAACATGCGGGTGTGAGCAGGGGCAATTGTCTCACAGGACCAACAGCTTTTTTTCCTTACCAGGGAAACAGCTAAGATTGGCGCTTTGCATGGTTACACTCACCAAATTTTGACCAGCTAATACCGGTAGCGATGACAACGAATAAACGCTCACCCCACAAGACAAGGTAATTGAAAATTGTTCGCTGAGCCCCTGTTGGTCGCTCACCCTCCCACGCCATCTCTCTGATGCCTAATTCACTCCTCTAGTACCTACACCTTGTACCCTCTGGAATCACCGAAGCAGAGGAGTGGGAGAAAGAGGGGGCTGTGGCGCAAGTCTCGCGTATCTGAGCCACATCTTGCCCACTCTCGGCCTCCGCTCGAGTACCTGTACACCCCAACGCATAAATATCGCATAAATATACAAGAGTCAATCCAACGAGGTGAAAAGAAAAAGATTCCTCCATTGCTTTCTCTTTTACTATTTTCTGTTCACTCTCCTTTCCATTTCCTACTACCGTACCTCCTTCTTTACTTTTTCGACTCTTCGGTGGTTTCGCGTTTTATCACTACATACCATACAGCCACCTATAGCGAAGCGAGCCCACAGTGAGGCGAGAACTCCCATGGACCTTTTACAGGACAGGGATTATTTTCATGGGCATTCTCATTTTGCCGTCGACTCGCTTTGTCGTGGAATACTGCACTCGAGTACCACTCCTGCGGAAGAGTGAGAAGAACAGGAAAAACAAAAAAAGCCAAGAAAAGAAGCCAGAAAAAGGAAAAGAAAAAAGAAAGAAAAAAACGTCCAACCCGCGTCGCACTTACAAACGGTAAGCTGTAACAGGAGGGGGAAGGGGGCCTTTCCCCACTTTTTTCTACTCCTGGTTTCTTCAATAGTTCGCCCTTCCATGCTCTCTTTCTATTCCATTTCCATAATTCATGACTCCAGAGGCAACCCCGCTTCCAGAACCACTCACCCAAACCCCACGAATCAGACAGGGTAAACTAGGTACACTTCTCAGTTTTAGAATTTTCCCTAATGTTAAGAAGTACAAGAGCCATAGATGGCTCGTGTCCCTTAAAAGTTGCGTAAACCTCCCTTTTAGGAGTGTATAGGTACGATAAACTGGATCCTCTGAGACTATGCCTGTTTCCTTGGGCACAACAAGAAATTATTTTTCGCAAACATACGGTTCTCTGCCTAATACCCCTACGACTTTCAAATAAAATTATTCTTAAATATGTGTGGACCCAATTTATTGTAAGGGAATGTTTACATTTTTTTTCACACTTTATGGTTGGTTTTCTCATCTAGAAGTTTAAGTATTGTTTTCTCGGCTACATGTGGAACGCGGCGTTGTGCTAGCACAAAAAGCATTCCCGGCACAAGGGTCTTGCATTTAACCATTGTGTGGCGCCCAGCAGCATTGACCAATGGATCTATGTTGGAAATCGCAGTCTTGAGGCCGCACTTGATGCGGGATGTGCCCGCACCTCAAGGCCGCACCGGCTCGCTTACGCACTAGTCTAAGGACGCGCAAATCATGACAATGTTTCCACCCCTTTTCTTTTTGTTTCCTTTCTCTCCCTTCTCACCTATGTTCTTCACTCCACTTCGCTTCTCTCTCAATTCTTTCCTTTCATCAATCAACCACCATCAATTACGGTTTTCATCTTCTCTCAATACAAACTTTATCTCTCCGCTTAAGCTATTCTTCTCCGCTGCGCAAACCCTCACAGTAAATCACTACCTCCGCATCGAACATTTTCAACAATCTAAGTTCCTCACTTCACGAGTGGCCACCCATGACCTCATAATAATGTATCGTAACTCGGTGAACCCATGTTGGAATCGGCCTATAGGTATGCAATGCGGTCTATCGGGCTCGGATCTGAAAAGCGAGCGACCATCTATGATAGCGGAAGCGACGCATCGTGTGACAACCCAGGGAATCTAATAGCCGGTTCCCCTCCTAATTCGCTGGCGCTCATAGTCGGAGAAAGCAAGTGGGACACGCCGGCTTTTTTTTTTTGTACCCCAAGAAAGGCTTACGTAATAGTAGCTTTCACCCACAAACCGAGTGCTAAGTAGGTCACGTGTTTCTATTCAGATTTGCCAACGATTTTGATGGGCAATTTAGTGTTTCTCTTTTGTTTTTCCATGAGATAGAAGTAGGGTCAGAGCTTTCCTTTGAATATTTTCTTCGCTTCCAGCATGGAAGAAGCTTCGGAATCGAAGATTGCGTGACCTACCGGTACCCAGCACTCGGTTTATGGGTGAAAACTACTATTACGTAAGCATTTCTTGGGGTACAAAAAAGAAGCCGGCGTGTCCCACTTGCTTTCGCATCCCACTTGCTTTCACCGACTATGAGCGACGGCGAAATGGGAGGGGAGCCGGCTATTATGTCCAAGTCGGCTCGGGGCATAGGATACCGCGCATCAAGTGTGTTGAATAGTAAAAAGCACCCCAGTAAAGGTAACGGTGAAATGGGCTTTTTACACCAAAAAACAGCGATTGTTAGCTACTTGTATAGTAGTTCATTAACCACAAAGGATTTTCCAACCTAACCTCTGATACATAGTTACAACACTTCTTTCCTCCTACTCTTGCACAACTATTAATAAATTTGGTCCAAAATTGAAAATGTTAGGTTGTCAGTCTGCAAAAAGTGTCATTTTACATACATACAAATTGGGATTGCAACAGGTATGATCCGCTTTGGAGACTAGTAGCTTAGACCCATAAAATAAATTGACCTAATAAGTGGTGCCAGGTGAGCGCTGCAATGAAGCTGAAAACAGCTAAGCAAGCTACGAACATTATTTGAAGCAATTTCAGGTATGGGGTTGACCAAACATGACGAGATTTGGTGCAAAGAGGCCGTTTCACTAACACTTTTGCTTAGGTACTCTATCAAGAGAAAGCGACAGAGCTAAGAGTGGCAAACAAAGCAAGCAAGTAATTTGTATTGCTTATAGAGAAAGATAAGGAAGAAATTGGAGAAGAGAAGGGAAAAAGGAGAAAGGAAAAACAGTGGTAGCAGGAAGATGGGCCTGGAAACAGACAAGACACAGGTGGATGACTCGAGCAGTCATGAGGGGTCACTCGTAACTGCTGAAAATACAAGAGCTCAAACACGATTTCCAACAGGACTTGTATCCCATGAAAGAGCGACCCCCATGACAGTGGAACTAGCGATTGACATCGTAACAGTGGGCCCAATTGGGCTTGCGAGTGATGAGGTGTGAACGAGGTTTTGCGGAAGATAGACATGCTCAAACACAATTCCCAACCTATTAAATCCCCCCTCCGATTAGGAGATTACCATGAACTTTAACCTCTAAAGGTATAGGTGCAAGGAGTCCAAGCCGCACTCATTTCCTACCCTTACATCAGCTAGCGTGAAAGTCCTTTTGGTTTCTTGTATCCAGCTCCATATAAAACAGTCCATGGCAACCGATACCTTGGATTTAAGTCACATCTCCTCCACTCCTTGATAATATTTAAAAATTCTGTAATATTCCCTGCGTTATCTACAAGCTTACTAATTCACTACGAAATTTTGGAAGATTCCCGTAGGCGATATAGTTTGGAGGAGGGGGTGGGTGGTGAAGGTAACTTAGCCACTTTTGGTATAAAATAGATATCGGGCGAAAGTTTTTGAGTTAGTATCATACTGTATGATATAATTCTCTTGGCCGCCGGTCAAACATTTTTTTCTTATATCCAAGGGGGAGGCCTGGGGTTGGCTGGGGTAGAATAAGTTCTTTAGAATCCCCTTGTCATCGGGTGCAGGACAAACTCTGGGAATTCGCCAAGAGATCGTCTCTCCGTCTGTATTCAGACCTTGATAAATAGTATAGTATCGCCACATGAGGAATCTTTTGATTAGGTCCTCCGGGGTATAAATCCCATTGACCAGGTCACTATTGATTGAGCAGAACCATACCTCCATGAGCCCAGTTTTGGATAATGAGGGGAAAGGATACGCACAAAAAGGCAGTGAAATTCGGAAACGAAGGAAGGAACTAGATTACTAGGGCATTGACGAGTCAGTCTTCCATAAGGGCGCTTGCTAGCTTTACCAGAATATCCGGAAATCTAGTACGGTGACTGTAGGAAAGGTCAAGATTCCCTACTACTTTGCAACGCCTATGTGCTCTCCTGGAAACCCGGGTGAGGGTCCATTCACAAATATGAAAACTATTTCTTACCACCTTATGCAATTTTAAATTGAGACGGGGGATATGATTAAAACAGGCCGGCAGAGGAACAAGGGTCAGAAATAGGTATTTGTTGTTACCCTACCTCGATAAATTCCCTTCTTTTGGCTACTAAATATGCCCCGTTGAAGACCATAATATTATAGTACCATTGGTACTGTGTCGCACTCCGGGGGATCGCTGGAAATAGGTAGCCATTCCCGTGTTGGAAACCTCTGTTTGCTGTTCTCGGCTATATATGCCGAATACAAGCACCCCTCAACAAGGCAACACATAAAAGTATCCCAAGAGCAATGTTCGCAAGCGGCCGGCTTAAGTTTTTGTAGAGGTTGGCCTCGCCACACAGCGAGCTTCCGAGTGATGGAGCATGATTGGATTGAGTTTGGATATATTTCACGACCTCTATCAACACTGCCACGAATTGGATGCACCTAACCTCATGCAACGCCAGATAATTGTAGACCTCAACTGCTTCATAGGTTAATTGAGACAGGGAAAGAAATCCAAATTGGCATCACCGGCAATAGCCCGGTATTCTCAAGAATCGTCCTATATATACCAAGAAATCTTATTGCGTCTTGGGGAGCCGGGGGCGGAGAAGCGGCTATTGTGGAAATCGGTATGAAATAATTGGATAATAGTTAGAGAGTAAGAGCGTGGTTATTAATAATTTGTCACTATGCTGTGTATATACTGAGTGATATGTAATTGCCTGATATCCACACTACTCGGGGCACGTTAGAGGCATTACTGTATCAAGGAATGAAACCAGAAGAAGACATCTTTATGCATTTAAAAATATTTGCAGCCATCCTCAGACGTCTACCGGTGTCTGTAGATATTCGTGGGCATCTAGGGATATCCGCCATGCATTAACTAATTATAAAAGATTATCTACTATTCGGATGGCATATACGGAAACCCTACTGGCCCCTCTGGACACCCACGAAGCCCATAGGCCCCCCCAAAGCCTGGTCTAGCAGGACCATATACCGGTCGGCTATCTGGGGGCCGGCCTGGCCGCAAGCGAGCACTGTCCAAGAGTGGAGGAACAGGAGTATAACACCTTTACTAGTGTTTCAAGGAAAATATCAGAGCCAGGCAAAGCGGGATTCCATTTTAACTAGTGATCAAGCCATCGCATGAATTGTTCTGATAAAACATCAATACAATAAGTCAATGCCTATTTATCCGCATCCCTTCCAACCCCAGTCTCAGCACAGAAAGATAAGCACCATAACCAAAATCAAGAAAACTCGTTCGAAACATAAGCCATGATATCCTAACCAATTCCTTAAATCTCATAAGACAGCGAATTCTTTTTAGAGCCATGGGCACAAGCTTAATGCCGCGCATACAAGGATGGTAGAAGTCGAATCATAATTGATGGATCGGAAAGCCACCCCGAATTTTCAAACTACTTCATGATCCTGTCCCTCTTGAGTCTTGATGGGCCATCTATTCCCGCGGTTTCTTATATGCCATCCAGTTCCGTCGCTGGTATCGTTTTCTAAGTCTGATCTGCATTCGGCGACTAACCGTCTGAGCTCCATCCGAGATTGGTGTCCCCTCCGAGATGTCGATTTCCTCCGACTCTAGGGTTCTAGCTAGAATTAGGATTCCGGTTAAGATTCCAGCCAGTATTAGGATCCCGGTTAGGATTCCAGAGAATATTAGGATTCCGGTCAGGATTCCAGCCAGTAATTGGGGTTTGCAAGGAATCCAGATCTTGTCTGGTATTACAATTTCGCCTGGTTTTAGGGGTTCGCATGGAATTGATGGTTGGCCCATTGTGGCCTCGGCCGTCCCCCCTACCACTGGTATTAGGTGTTGAATTCCGCAAGGCTTCCTCCTCTGAATTTCCGGAACCGTCTTATCCCCACCTAACCGGTCGGGTAGGGTAGGTTCGCTGGTAAGCAATTCTTGACGCAGTCCAATAAAGATCGGAGGCTGCGGCTTGGTGTATTTTTTTCGGTCAGTGTTCCATCGGACCGTTTGTCCTAAGCAGTGTTCCCAAGCGTCCAGTCCGTCCGTCTTTGACCTAGGACGGGACGGACGCCAAGTTGGAGACCCTTGCCCGGGACGGACGCTGAGTGGTAGTCCGTCCTGATCTATGCCCGGGACGGACGGCCGGGCCTATAGGTGTCTTAGTTTATGTTTCATACTTGAATCTCATGAGAATTAGGTTTGTGTTATGAAGAAGCGAAGCATTGTTATTCTAATGTAGAGAAGATCAGGCTTGACTATCATATATCAAATTTGGCTATGAATCAACTAATGCTTGGAGTGATATCTGATCCTGGTTCCGAGCACACTGAACCCATTCCACTTCCTTGACCTAGCGCTTGTCCTCCCTCAGGACGGTAGGTATCTGCAAATGACGGCTGGTACCTACAGGTAACGCCCGTCCTCACTCAGGACTGTAGGTACCTACAGGTAACGGTAGGTAGACGCCAGTCCTTACTCAGGACGGTAGGTAGACGCCCGTCCTTACTCAGGACGGTAGGTAGACGCCCGTCTTTACTCATGACAACCGGGCCCTACCGGAAGTTATCATTTCCAAAAAAGACGGCAGGCCCGCCCGTCAACCTACAGGACGGCCATGTTTAATAAAGACGGACGCCTTGCCCGGCCGTCCTTACCCACCCGGACGGGACGGACGGGACTATATGACGCCAGGGCCCTGGCGTCCGGACGGGACGGTTGGGAACACTGGTCCTAAGGGCCGATCGAAGGCTATTTCCATGATGCGGGTCTGCCGTTGGGGGATCGCTCGCCGGAGGTCTAGCATTTAGCATCCAATTTTGATTAGCAACACCCTTTATACTAGTATAGGAGCTGAGTTTGGGATTTGGGGTGCTACTTTGGGCATGTGATTGTGGAATAGTGTGGACCTGTTTCCTTCTCAGCGTCTTGGCGCCCTTGCCGGTGGAATGAGTGATCAGGAGGCTCTCAGGTATCAATTCCGGTTTCAGGGACCTCATCTGGAAAGTTGAGCTCTCGGGGGAGACTACATCCAATTGTGTAATTACAGAGCCGTCAATTCTAGCTTTTTGGGTAGTAGCATGACCGCCTCTTTGTGGTCGCGCATTCGCTCCTAAACCCACTCCTCCTAGGATGCACCTTGTGTCGTCTTGCGGAATTGGGTTTCCTTCACCTCGTTTCTCCTTAGGTATATCACGCATAGCTAATTGCTTTTCACCCCTCCTCCCCAGGAACCCCTCATCCAGGATTTGTGTTGTCCGGTCTTGATCATCTTCGCTATCTTCACAGTCACTCTTAATCCCCGCCAACCACCCATGGCTTAGCGCACCAGCTGCTGTCGGGCGACCCTCAGGTTGTATTAGGAGCATGGACTTTAGAAATGAAATTCCGATATCGTCTGTTGGAGGTGATAACCCTTTTAGTTTATCTTCGGGGAAGGGACATTTCCCGAAGAAGTAACGGGACACTTGACCCTCTAAGGCGAACAATTTTGTCCCTGTGAGTAATTCATATATAACACATCCGAGTGACCAAATGTCAACAGAATTGGTGTAATCGGAGGTTTCGCTGTTGGAGTCTAAGCCAAGAACCTCGGGAGCGCTATACAATTGAGTTGACACTGGGGTGTGAAGGGTCGTGGTTGATTGGGCCCGGATGCGCTTTGAGGCCCCGAAATCTCCGAGTTTCACCCACACGGGAGACAGAAACAACAAAAATGTTCTGTGGATTTATCAGTATTCTGCGATGTGAGATGTTCAAGCGTGGTATTTAGTATTAGAAATCATACCGCAGGTTTTAGATCCCGATGAGCTATCCCTTGTTGATGCATTACTTTGAGACCCTCGAGTATCTGTTTTGAAATGTTTCGAACAGTTTCTTGTAGTAGTGGAGCACCGATATGCTTGGTGAGGTCGCCTTCCTCAAGATATTCCATGGCAATATACAGTGTCTCGGGCTCCTCGAACCATCCTAGGAACTGCACGAATAGCGACGGACGCTAAACAGCTGAACGTTAGACCATGACAAAAAGTCTGAGGGGGAGCAAGCCAAGGCGAAATGCCTCGGGAATGAGAGCACCAACCTTTACTAATATGGCCAAGGAGCTCCCTAGAATAATCGAGTCTGAGGGGTGGCCTCTTATCAATTGTCTTTACTGCGCGATACCGGCCCGTAGCTCTCTGAATCTGCTTATTGACGACACCGAAACCTCCCTTGCCGAGTTCACAGCAATTACTCCAATCCTCCTTCACTCTCTTATTCCTGTTTCTCGCTTCCCCTAAATATCTTGTATGCCTGACGTGATCCTGAAAGAATTCGGTTTCGAGTTGATACCACATAATTAAATCGGATTGAGTATTGTCCATATCCCGGACTTGGGGCTCTTTGAACCAAGAACCCATTCTGAAACAGATAAGAAAGTTGAATTGTAAGAGTAGAATGACTTCGGCTAATAAGATGGAAGTTAAGGTTTGTGAATTGAGCGAAGAGTTGCGAATTTCGAGGAAAAGCTGGCAACTTAACCTGTCCCCATACCAACATTTAAAGCTCCTCAGTTCATCAGGGTGAGGGTGGTCGATGTAGGTCCGGTTTAGGGGAAAATGCACTTTGTACAGAGAAGGGCAAGAAAAGAAAAGTGCAAGGGCAATAATACTCGAGTGCCTAGTCTGTCACTACTCTTCATACGCCAAGACGTAATAGGTATGAACCAGTCCCGGTAAGGCGAACACTCCGCCTTGATATTTTTTTTCGGCACAACTGGTGCACACGCCTTGCCATACTTTTCAGGCAAGAATGAGGCTCTTCGATGCTCGAGTCCAGGAAGAGGGTTCACTAAAGTGCGGAAACTACACGTCCCAGGCATATTGAACCTGAACACTTGAGTCCGAATTTAGTATGGGCAGACAATTCGCCATACAAAATTTTTACCCCCTGTGTTCGGGTTCAATATGCCTGGGACGTGGAAGCGGGGTGAAACACTGGCAGGGCCAAGAAAAACTGGACGATCACAATATCTGCGAAGAATGCTGGGTTATACGATAGCTTAAAACAACACTTGTTGCACTGAGTAATTAGTGATGACGGCAGAGCTTGAATAACTACCCTTGCACAGTTCTATAATCCGGGCAATAGCGCTGGATTTTGGCAGTATGCGATAGGAGTTGTGTTCACAAATATTCAATTACAAGATTTTATCATCATAGGTTTTATTGTTGCCATTTCTTTCATCATACTGGTTTATTGATTGTGAATCCCGGTTGTCACTTTCCAATTTTTCAGAGTTCTTATTACTCAGAGATTTCAACCGTGATCCCCTCTTTCCAATGATTAGCGAACCCCTCTGTAGATCGAGTTTCTTCCCTGCATATCCCGAATCATGTACTAGTATCCAATAGGCCGCTATGCTCATTTTTGGTAAGGGAAAGAGCACGCCAAGCTCTTGGCGCAGCGGCTCAAGCAAACGCTATTCTCAGTAGGGAGAAGGCCCTAAGCCCACCAGAGGAAGCTTCGCCTATTAGAGGGATCCAGCAGTGAAACCCAATCCCTGCGGAAAATGGCGTAACCACAGCAACAGTGATAAATCAGGAAAGGCGAAATACCAAGATGTAAACAATTGCCAAGGCAAAGTCTAAACCACAATGAGTATGGTAGCTACCATTTCTTCACACAATGCTTGAATGCTATGACAATATGGGCTAGGCCAGGTCAGAGGCTATTGCCCACTTGCTCTCAAGTCATCTTGGCATCCTGTTTCAGTGCTGGAAGTCAAAAATTTCCTGCAGTTCACATCATGCTCGTCCTTTTGTGCTTGGCATTTTCCGTAGGGATTAGGTTTCACTGCTGGATCCCTCTATTTACCCTTCATAATATACCCGAGTATGATACCAGGCGCTATAACAGCTCTCAAGGGTCACTTGGCTAGTGAGATATTAGTAAAACATTGTGAGGTTTTAGAGTTGTACGACCGTGCTTTCACTAAGAACCCGGACATCTGGGTGGCTCTTCAACCCCTCTTCAACCCCACCAAGACTTCAGCCTCCATGACACCCATACAGCATGAAATACACCTGCAACCGTGTACTCCCAGAATAACTCACGGAAGCCCACAAAAAATACAAAGACCACAGCAGCATCTTTGGTTTACCCTCTTTAATTATCAATTGTGTTTTTTTAAAAAATACAGTTATCTAAACAATAGCCCATATCGCTTAATATCCTGCCCATAAATCTCGTTTTTTTTTAGAGAATGCCTAGGCAGAAATCCTACCAGATAGATTGAGTCCGTGTTTATTACCCTTTGTCACCGGTACAACAAATTGCTTCTGATCGCACAAAGGACATTTCCAAGCTCGGTTACCACTACTTTCCGGACGCCGCTTTTCACCTTCCTGATTAGGAAGGTCAGAACGGGGCTCAACACCACTACAAAGATCTCACGATCCTGCCCGGCCACTGAACTTGGAGCTTCATAAGTGTGCTGGAATGGTATCCTCTGAGATAAAGAACACTATGGCTAGCAGCCTACTGCCTACCTAATCCTCTTTCATAGCCCCAGACTGGGGGGTTCTTCCACTTTCAGTCTGAGGTTACGGAAGAGGTAATGACAATAAGAATAGGATTCCCTGTGTTGCTGGGGGATTTCCTAAAAGAACATGAATGCCAACTTGGTTTGGTTTCATGAACTATCAATTGTTTTTCAATTATGAGGAGATTTGATGTAGTATTTACCGTTTAATTGTTATTTGGAAGGGGGGTGAAGTTGCTTTTGTTACTTGGGTTTTTAGGCCATACCTTCGGGTGCTTGCCATGGATTTTCCTGTAGTTAGCTACAAATAAACCGAGGACTTAACAAAAAAAAAAAAAGCACCAAGGACATTTCCTCTAGCTAATATGTTCCTAAGCTTTTCACAAAAAATATGAATAAATATGGGTCTGATCCGATTTATTTTTAAAGAAACATGTTGAATGTTTACAATTGTGTTTTCTACACTAGGAGTTGAAGTACCGGTATAGGGTCCGGTAGGAAGTGATTGAACGATTATTTAAGGTTAACTAGTGGAATATATTCCCGTACGTTCAGGTCAATTCTTCCATACCCTTGTGCTACTATTTTCTTGGCTACTAGTAAAGCCTTGTGTTTTTCAGGCATGAAAAAACATTGACAGTATGCTACAAGGGGGTCGGGATTGGCTGGTATCGCTTGGTCTGTAGGGTGCCCAGGTTTTAATCTGAGACTTATTCCACCGATCTCTTGGACGCTCTAACAAACTAAGGGATAGAATAAGTTTTTTCTTGGAATTCGCTACGGTAGCTTACCAGATTATCAGGGGGATAACCGGGTCGGCAAGCCTGGCATGCTTTGCCAACGTAACCCACGCGAAGCGAGTCCACCGTGAGGCCAGTACACCTATAACTTAGGGTTTTATAAGGCAGGGAATATCTGTATCCCATAATCCGTCGAGACATTCCAGCCCTGTTTAAAATCTGTAACACTAGCTTATTTAGGCAAGCGGGAGTAAATCTACGCGGCATCTCTTATTTCTATCAT
The DNA here is from genome assembly GCA_003070745.1 of Tuber borchii. NCBI lineage: Eukaryota > Fungi > Ascomycota > Pezizomycetes > Pezizales > Tuberaceae > Tuber > Tuber borchii. Next base: position 221,365 of record NESQ01000101.1, read on the forward strand.
GGCCGTACTGAGCAGTCCAGATCTTGCGGTATTCTGAGCAGTACACCTTTTTCTAGCAAGAGGGTTTTTCCTATCATGATTACTCAAATAGGCTAGTGTTACAGATTTTGAACAGGACCGGAATGTCTTGACGGGTTATGGGATAGGTATTCTCGATATGCTGGGAACTCACCATGCTGTGGAATACTGTACACGTACACGTACTCGAGTACTTAGGTATGGATGTAAGTGATCAGACAGACAGGGACTAGAAAATGTATGTATAAGCATACACTTTCTAACCCCTGTGTGTCCGATGACCCACGTCCATACCCAAGCACCGGCACCTACAGGAGGCGAGAAACGTGAATTTGTCAAGCAGGGTAACAAAAGAATCCCTCATTCTTACCCCACGCCGGCCCTGTCATTCCCGGTTGGAGGCGCAGTTCTCAACCTGCAAGCTGGGGGCCAAAAGAAGTGCGGCTCAACTGCGAGCTTGTTTGAGTAGAGAGTATGATCCCTTCGTCTGTATTCAGGACCTCACGCTAAGTACGGGCACTGCTGGTAGTAGAAGCGATCGATGGTGAAGTAACTAAAACTAGCAAAGTTAGGAATAATTGTGACAACTATGATGTAATTAGCATGAAGGGTGGTACCGGTATCCCCTTCACTGCTGAGATAGCTTATTTGGGTAATCATGATATGAAAAACTTTGTGCTTCAGAAGTGGTGTAGTGCTCAGAACAGTGCCAAATGAGTACTGCTCAGCATGGCCATGATGGGCACCAGGTTTTCTGCGTATATTTGCTCCTGACTACGGTACAAGTACGAGTACTTCACCTGATTTTAATCTATCTTGTGGTGTTGTATATCGTTGCCTTTCCTGTCATAGATGTTGCCGATCATCCTAATACTGCAACGCTAAAAGGTTCTGAAATTCTGTCACAGACGAAGGGATAGAAACCAGTTCTGGAGGCATTATATGATGTGGGTTGTGCAACCAAGACCAAGGTACCAGGTCTGGTAGCCGAGCTGTGAGTGCGAGAGCGACAGCAGAGGAATCATTAGTAATGATCGGGAAACTAAGCCCAAATGTTCATACCAGTTAGCGATGATATCCTTCCTGATATGTAATTTATCCCTCCAGTTTCCTATATACCCTCCGCTTCTACCGCTGGTACCGTTTCCTTAGTCTGAGCTGTCTTCGGCACCAAGGCCCTGTTCGGCTCGTCAATACCCAGCCCCAAAGATTCAGCGGGGATGCCTTGATATTCAATCCCATGGAACAGAGGCTTGGTATGTTCGGATATCTAGGGCGTTTGAGATAATAAGGTATTTAGATTACACAATAAATAGACAACATCGGACGGAGGTGGAGCTTGATTAATTTTTGCCAAAGCGTCCACTCGTTGTATCTGCCTTGGCATTGGCTATAATATATACAGCACCAACTATATGATACTAGAAGGGAGTCTACAATAATGAAAGCCGGGGCTTTGGAGCCATGTTTTACTAAACATAGTCCGGTGTTGTCAAGTAGTAATCATTTGTGTATCGGATGTATCTTTCACCAGTAGTTGACTAAGAAAAGTAAATAAAATTTTAATAGAACAAAAGGACACTAGGGTTAGATAACAGTGATTGTGTATTTCAACAAAGTCCAGATTTGATCTCTAGCCTACAAAACAAAGTTTGCTCCGGGTCCTAGCCCACCAAATCCAACAAAACACAAGGTCTAGGCTTAAGGCATAATCCTGATTTTAAGTCCAAATCCACGTGCACCAAACAGGGCCTAACGGTTTGGGTTCTGTCCGTCATTCCGATTTCCCTCGGTGTAGGGATTTCAGCCAGCATTGCCGTTCTGATTAGGGTTGCGTTAGGTGTCGGGATTCAGGTTAGGATTCCCGCCGGTGTGAGGGGGTTTCTTGGCATTTGGATCTTGTCTTCCAGTTGAGCATCGCCTGGTGTTTTGATTTTGCATTGAATTGGTGGCTGTGTGATTTTGGCTTCTGCCGACTCCCCTACCGCGCGTATTCGGCTTCATCCTCTGAATTTTCCTAACTGTTTTATCCAAACTTGCGCCGCCGGGTGGGGTAGTTTCGCCCGTAGATAGTTCTTGATGTACTATTGTCGGTGGTGGGGGCCCGGGGTTTCTGTATTTTCTTTCGCGTGTATTCCGTTGGCCCGTTGGTCCCTCGCGTGGCTTGACGACTATTTCCACGGCAAGGGTCTGGCATTGGGGGATCGGTCGAGGTAGGTCGCCTAGGATTCGGCATCAAACGCTCATTAGCAACAGGTTTTATGAGTGGGTTGAGTTTGGTATTCGGGGTATTACTTTGGGGACATGTTTGTGGAGTATTGGGGATCGTTTTGTTTCTTCTTAGTTGGTTATGGCCCTTGGAATCAGTGGCCCGGAAGCTGGTAGGCATCAATTCCGATTTCCGGAGGCGAGTCTCGACCCCTGAGTTCTTAGGGAAGGCTGGATCTGATAGTGATGATACCGTCACGGAAGTGTCAAATATAGTTTTCCGGGCAGTAGGACTACCCCCCCTTTGGGATCCCGCATCTGCATCCAAAGCCACGCCTCCTGGGATGCACCTTGTGTCAGCCTGTGAAACCCGGTTCCTTTCGCTTCTCCTTTTCTTCGGCCTGTCATGTGTAGCTAGTTTGTTTTCGTGCTTCCTGCTGGGTATGCTCCGGTATCCACATTGTGTCGTCTCAGATACACCGTCTCCGCTATTGCCATTGCCGCCCTCGAGACCCGCCAACCACCCATGGCTTAGTGCATCTGCCGCGGTAGGGCGACCCTCGGGTTGAATTAAGAGCATGGCCTTTAGTAGCGCAATTCCGGTATCGTCTGTCGGGGGTGATAATCCTCTTAGCCTATCTTCCGGAAAAGGCCATTTCCCGTAGAAGTAACCAGACAATTGGAACTCTGAGACAAATAGCTTTGTCCCTACAAGTAATTCATATATCACACATCCGAGTGACCAAATGTCAACAGAATTTGTGTAGTCGGAGGTTTCGCTATTCGAGTCCAATCCTAGAACCTCGGGAGCGCTGTATAATGGAGTTGATACCTGGGTGTGAAATGTTGTGGTACCTTGAGCCAGAATCCTCTTTGACACTCCGAAATCCCCTAGCTTTACCCACACGGGAGACATGGAAACTACAAAAATGTTCTATGAATTTATCAGTATTCTGTGATGCGACACGGTCAAGCGAGGTATTCGGTGGTAAGGATCGTACCGCGGGCTTTAAATCTCGATGAGCTATCCCTTGTTCGTGCATTACTTTGAGACCTTCAAGTATCTGTTTTGAAATATTTTGAACAGTTCTTTGTAGTAGTGGTGCACCGATGTGCCTCGTGAGGTCGCCTTCCTCAAGATATTCCATTGTAATATACATGGCCTCGGGTTCCTCGAACCATCCCAGGAACTCCACAAATAACGACGGCCGCTAACAAAATTGAACATTAGACTATAACAGGAAAATCCGGTAGAGGTGGTAAATTGGGGAAAATTCCCTCGGGAGTGAGAAAACAAACCTTCGCCAATATTGCCATAACAAGGAGCTCCCTGGAATAATCTAGTCCGAGGGGCGGCCTCTTATCAATCATCTTTACTGCGCGATAGTGGCCAGTGGTTTTCTCAATCTGCTTATGGACGACACCAAAACCCCCCTTCCCGAGTTCCCCACAATTTCTCCAATCCTCCTCTACCTTCTCATTCCTATTTCTCGCTTTCCCCACATATCTTGTGTGTCTGACGTGATCGTGAAAAAATTCGGTTTCGAGTTTATACCATTCGACTAAATCGGATTGCACTCTATCCATGGCTCAGATTTGCGGCTCTTTGAATCTAGGACACTCTGAATTAGCCGAGAAAGTGGAGACTTGGAGCTGGAATGACAACGGGTGGCAAGAGAATGGAAGCGAATATTTCTAAATCTAGCGAAGGATTGCGAATTTCTGGAAAAGATACTAAGTTAACTTATCTCTCTCCTGGCGAAAAGCTCTCGGATAGAACTAATATTTATACCCACCCTAATCGAGAGGAAAATATTTGTAGGTGTGGAAGAAATGATAATCTTTGCAAGCCAAGTGACCCAGGAGCCAATGAGGTTGCAAGTCCAACCTGCAAGTAATGCTTGGCTCACGCCGGAATTCCCCCGGCATCTGGCAGCATCATTGTCTGTCTCTCTGCATGAGAGTTCTGTGCTCGTGCGGGGGTTAGCAGTTTCTGTGGTTACACCCATCAAATCTCATCCAGTTAAACTTTTGTCTTACCCACACTCCAAGTTACCCCTCGACGGTACCTAGCTCCCAGCTCCCAGGCTGCATGAGCGCAGCCTCACCAACCATCAGATAAAAGATCTGGGCAACTCCCCTAATACTGCGGCTCTGGATTCCCCCCGTAATCCCCTCAGAGCTCCAGCATCCGCATTACGCTCTAATACCTGTACTTATCCACTTGATAAGGATCCTGCCAAGATGTGCAGAAGCTATTTTTTTACCTGATTCGGAACCACAAGAAATTTGTTTTCACAAATCACATTTTCTCCACTTGACTCGTCCCAAGACCCTCAAAAAAACTCTCTAAATAAGCCTAGATCTAGCTTATTTTCAAGAGAATATTTAGATTTTTTTAGACCTTTTGTAACCATATTTCCTACAGAGAAGTTAGTTTATTGCTTTCTCGGCTGCAGAAAAGCATTGCCTTCAGGTGGCCCAGTGCTTGTACGAAAAGCTTTGACTTCTTGGAACCCTATCAATCTCTTCATTGACATCAATACCTGAGAAGGTAAGTGATATGGTAGGAGCTAATTACTAGTGCGTTCAATAGATACGTTCGTCACATGTGTCATCGAGGGACAGCTCGAGCAAGAAAGGCTCACTAATCCTTTCCTCTCGGAACCGGGTGGCGCATTATCTACCGGTATCGTATCGCATCGCAAAAGCCGGATTGGCGCAAGGGCTGGCCTGTCCAATCACCTCTCAGCACCTGCTTAAAGTGTGGCGATTCGGAAGTTAAATTGCCCTCTCCTTGGCTCGGTTGTCTTTAGTTCCAATCTACTTCACGGGTATCGGCCACACTATCAGTAGTAGGACAACTGATGGTGGCGCTAGGCCGTCAAGTATTTCCCTGTTAGATTAAGCAGGACTAGCAGATTTCTCTTTCAGCCTTCAGTTGGGACAACTAAAAAGAAAAATACTACTGGCCTTACTAGGAATGACAACTCCAACTCCCTAGCTAGATTCTCGATGATTCCAGTTCTTCCGATAAGCTTGGCCATCGAAGGGTAACAACGCTTAAAATTGAAAGCTTCGACCTAAATTCAAGTACCTTTGAGCTCCGTTCGCTAAGGGTTTCTCACCAAATAATACAACAAAGATACTTGAGTTCGAGTCTGATTCACGGCATCTTGGCCCCATAGACAGACCCCATAGGCAGATCTACTATTGGGGATTGATCGTCCGAGGGGGGGGCATGCGCCACAGGAATTGCCATACTTAGCCACAATACGCTTAGCGAGTAGGTTAGCAGCATTGCGAATACAAGTTAATGATACCTCGCAAGTTCAGTTCGTGTAAGCTTACTTGATACAGTACTTGTACCATGTCTAGAAAACACTACGGAGGTACGGCCCATAAGTATTGTATGTTACACAGGCACTTGACGCATAACCCTCTGCCTGTGTAACATACAATACTTATGGGCTGTACCTTCGTATTGCTTCTTGGGTCGCTCTGTCTCTGGTTGCTAAGATCGCCGACGGTGGATCTTGCGAAGAGACGTGATACTTTGCAATGCGCATCTACCGGCGGCGGTAGCCTACTTGCGCATTAACAAATTTTCCGGAAATTCGGAGTTTAGGCTTGGCACCTTTTAGCAGGGGGCCCTTGGAGCCAGGTTTTACCAAATACAGCTGGACTTCATCAATTAATCATTTGTGTATCGGATGTAACTACCACCGGTGATTGACCAAGAAAAGTAAATAAAAATTTAATAGAACAAAAGGACATGGTTAGATAACAGTGATTGTAGCTTTCGACAAAAGTCCAGATTTGATCTCTGATCTGCAAAGCAAAGTCTACTCCAAGCCCTGACCCACCAAATTCAACAAGCCCTAAAGTTTAGACTTAAGGAACAATCCTAATTAAATTTTTAAGTCTAAATCCACGCGCCTCCAAACAAGGTCTAACGGTTTAGGTTCTGTCCGCCATTTAGATTTCTCCTGGTGCCGGGATTGTAACCAGAATTGCGGTTCTGGTTAGGATTGCGTCAGGTGTCGGGATTCAGGTTAGGATTCGGGCGGGCATCCGGATCCCCGCTAGGATTCCAGCGAGTGTGAGGAGTTTGCCCGTAATCCGGATCCTGCCCTGCAGTAGAGTGCCGCCTGGAGTTTTGATTCTTCATGGAATTGGCCGTCGTGTGGTGTTGGCTTCTGCCGGCTCCACCACCGCGCGTATTCGGCTTCGTCCTTTGAATTTTCCGAATCGTGTTATCCGGACCTGCGCTATCAGTTAGGGTATGTTCGCTGGTGGGAAATTCTTGGAAGAGCCTGGTTGGTGGCGTGGGCCCGGGCTTTATGCGCTCTCTTTCGTGTGTGTTCAATTGGCCCTTTGGTCTCCCACCGGGAGTGAAGACCATTTCCACGGTAAGGGTCTGGCGTTGGGGGATCGTTTGAGCGAAATCTAGGATTCGGCATCCAATTCTCATTAGCAACACTTTTATGAGTGGGTTGAGTTAGGTATTGGGGGTGCTACTTTGGGGACATGTTTGTGGATTGAGGATCCCTTTGTTCCTTTTTAGTGCTTTGGGGGCTTTCGAATTAGTGGCCTGGAAGCTCCCAGGCACCAATTCCAATTTCTGGGGGCCAGTCTCGACCTCTGGGTTCAAAGTGGAGGCTGCATCCGATGGTAGTAACACCATCACGGGAGTGTCAATTATAGTTCCCCGGGTAGCGGGACCACCGCCACTTTGGAATCCGGCCCCTGCACCCAAATCCAAGCCTCCAGGGGTGCGTCTTGTATCAGCCTGCGAAATCTGGTTTCTTTCGCTTCTCTTTTTCTTCGGTCTGTCAGTTGTAGATAGTGTGTTTTCGCGCTTCCTGCTGGGTTTTTCCCTCCGATATCCACTCTGGATTGTCTCAACTCCATCGTCTCCACTATGTTCATTGTCGCTCTTAAGGTCGGCTAACCATGCGTGGTTCAGTGCATCTGCTGCGGTAGGGCGATCCTGGGGTTGTATTGCGAGCATGGCCTTTAGTAACGAAATTCCGATATCGCCTGTCGGGGGTGATAGTCCCCTTAGTCTATCTGCCGGAAAAGGCCATTTCCCGTAGAAGTAACCGGATAATTGAAACTCCGAGACGAATAACTTTGTCCCCGCAAGTAACTCATATATCACACATCCGAGTGACCAAACGTTGACAGAATTCGTATATTCCGAGGTTTCGCTATTAGGGTCCAACCCCCGAACCTCGGGAGAGCTATATAATAGAGTTAATACCTAGGTGTGAAATATTATAGTACTTAGGGCAGGGATCCACTTCGACACTCCGAAATCCCCTAGTTTGACCCACACTAGAGACATAGAAACAACAAAAATGTTCTGTGGATTTATCAGTATTCTGCTATGTGAAACGTTCAAGTGGGGTATTTATAGTAGAACTCATACCGCGAGCTTTATATCCCGATGAGCAATCCCTTGTTGATGCATTACTTCAAGGCCCTCAAGTATCTGCTCTGAAATATTCCGAACGGTTTCTCGTGGTAGTGGTGCACCAATGTGCTTCGTGAGATCGCCTTCCTCAAGAAATTCCATTACAATGTAGAGGATCTCCGGTCCCTCGAACCACCCCAAGAACTCAACAAATAACGACGGCCGCTGACAAAACCAAGCATTAGACCACAGCAAGAAAAACCTTGTAGGAGTGGTAAACTAGGGGAAATTTCCCCAGGAGTGAAGACACAAACCTTCGCCAATTTCGCCATCACAAGGAGCTCCCTAGGATAATCGACACTGAGGGGTTGCCTCTTATCAATCGCCTTTACTGCCCGGTAGTCACCTGTAGCTTTCTCGATCTGCTTATGGACAATACCGAAACCTCCCCTGCCGAGCTCCTCACAATTTCTCCAATCCTCTTTTACCTTCTCATTCCTATTTCTCGCTTTCTCCACGTATCTTGTGTGTCTGACATGATCGTGAAAAAATTCAGTTTCGAGTTTATACCATTCGACCAAATCTGATTGCACCCTATCCATGGCTCAGATTTGGGGCTCTTTGAATCTAAGACTCATTCTGAATTAGCCGAGAAAGTGGAGATGTAGGGTCGGAATGACCACTTATGGTAAGAGGATGGAAACGAAGATTCGTAAATCCAGCGAAGAGTTGCAAATTTCGAGAAAATATACCAAGTTAACTTATCCCTCTCCTTGCGGAGAGTTCTCGGCAGCACCAATATTTATACCCTCCACTTTTGTAATGGTGTTGTAGGCCGCCTTGTGGGAGCTGACAAGTGCAATTTTGGCCTAGCGGGAAAGGGCGAAAGTGAAATACCGGTAGAAGGGGAATTGGTCGTTATTGGCTCTTGGGCCGCTTGGCAAGTAAGGATTAACTCATTTGAACATCTAAGCTTGGATTCCTCTGATCCTCATATGGATTGCCGTGAATGCAACGAGATTTCCTAACTAGAAAGCTTATTCGCCGATAAAGGACAAGTGAGATTCAGGTTTTACAAGGCACAGGGAGGTGAGTTTCGCACACACCAAAGTGGCTTACCAGCGTAAAATCCGTGAGGTCACAAACTGGTGTGTCCGAACTTACCCCCCCTGGCACTTGTAACACCACACCCTGTACAATCAAAAAAATGTGACTAATTTAAGCCCGCGGTATCTCCTGGGCGGTCAAGACGGTGGGAAAATTGGTCTCATGCATTAGTGCGACTAAATTCGCCTTATATAGATAAGTAACACATCTGTAGGTTAGCTTTAGTCTTGGCCACGGAATAATGGGCTGGACTCGTAATACGTTTGCTATCATCGGTATTATTAGTAATCTGAATCGGCACTAATGCATGAGACCAATTTTCCCACCGTCTTGACCGCCCAGGAGATAATAGAGATATGTGGGGGTGAGAAGTAGAAAACCCTCATTCACGGAAGTTGTTGTCTCCCTTGTTTTTTTAATAACAAGTTTGAACCTATCCAGAGAGCTAAGAGGTACTGATTGATTAAAATCAACCAGCATTTTTGTCATTCTCGCAGTAAGACTCTTTCGGCTTCGTCCCTATAGCTTAACTTTGACCTGTACTCTGCAACTGAATCTCTCACGAGGGAGGGAGGGAGTAATTCTGGATCCCGGCTGCTCGGCGCAAAATAAAGATTCCGAAGGAGCGATCCTGATATCTACGTTGTAACGTTAACCATAGATTTTGTTTATCACATGATCCGAATTTTTAATTTGCCCCAAAGCATGAAACAGCAATCGCAATTGTGATGTTCCGTTGCTGTTATCACGCTGCTACCGGTACTTTAAAAGGCCTGATTTCCTATGACTGAATCGTCCGACGTCACTCACAATGCCGACTAGCCAAACCCTGTCCCCCACACTTACCCCTCAAGTCATACGAGTTCCCCCACTGCCAAGCTGCATGGTGCGCCCTCGCCAAGGGCCCGAAGAAAGCTCTAAGAGGGCCCTAACTTGTGATAGATCCCCACACTTAGAGTTAGCCTCCCACATTCCTATTGGAGAAGTTATCTCTTGGATTGTTCAAACGGTGGAAAATTTTATGTTACAAGGCACAGGGATAAAGTTTCGTACAAAGCAGGGTTTATTTTGCGGGCTAACCTAAATTAACTGTTCGGTAACTTTCTAGGGGGCATTATCCCTCTCAATATCTAAGACACGTATTAATAAGGAACTTTTGTTAATTACTACAACTTCACAGGTGCGTATACCCCAGACCATAGTTAATATTAGCAATATGATTGTACCTACGCACATCATCACTGAAGAATACTGAGGGGGCATCTTAGTAATTTCTGTCTCGGACATAGAGAGGGGGGGCATAAAATCTCCCACCATTTCAGGAGTCCAAGCGATACACTGGGTCAGTATCCGGCCAAGATGGAATTTTATTACTTTATTTGGTACTCGGAGGGTTCATTAAAAATTGGAAAACATAACCCTTGTCTCCACAGAGGTTTGTATAGGAACAGCAGAAATAGTTTTCAGGTTTTTACTGACCACCCCCCTAGTACTTCACGGTACTATAAGAAAAAAATTTCCCATGAATCATTTTCTCCGCCTAATATCCCCTAAGACCCCCGAAACAGAAAAGACAACAATATACACACCTGTTCACCCCATCAATAACGTCCATACCCGAGCAGATAAAAGATAGGGTAAGAACTACTAGTACAGCCGATAGATATATTCGTCACGTATCTCATTGAAGAACAACCCAACAAGAAAGGCTCACTAGATCTTTTCCCATCAGAACCACGTGGCGCACACATCTACTAGTTTCGTAAAAAGTCGGAATGACGCTAGTGCTTGCCTGTCCAATTACCTTTCAGTAGCTGCTTAGAGTGTGGCGATTCGGAAGTTTAATTTCCTTCTCATTGGCTCGGTTGTCTTTAGTTCCAATTCAACTTTCACGAGATGATCCGGGTATCGGCTTTACTAGTAGGACAATTGTGAGTGGCGCTAGGACGTCCAGTATCTCCCCTATTGGATTAAGCGAAGAACACACCGCTGGAAGATTTCTCTTTGACCGTGGGTTGGGACAGATGGGGAGAAAAAACGCAACTGGCGTTACTAGGAGTGGCAACTCCAACGTCCAAGCTAGATTCTCGATTATTCCAGTTCTTCCGGTAAGGTTGGCTGTCAATGGATATGGAGTGTAGAATTTGCTGTGATTGCTTCAACTGGTGCTGGTGCTGATATGATAATGCACAATTCCAGCTGGCATCTTACACTCTCCCAACTCTAATTGCAACTGCTTCGGCTACACTAATCTAGGAATCCAATTAACAATGAATCTAGTGGACCAAAAGGCAGCTCAAGGATTTCTAGAGAGGGAGCCGAGAAATTGCGATGAGATCTTAATTTCATCATCTATGGCTGTTGATACTCGAACATGTTTCTATCTAATGAGTGTTTCCTACGGCCTAGTCCGTCCGTCTTGGATGCAGTACTAGACTCTGGGCTATAGTCTGTCTTTTCTCGGGCAATGGAGCGTCCTACTCCAAACAGCCGAAAGACCAGACAGACTGGGTGCCCAAGAATCCCGTACAATGAGCTGAGTTATGACAATTAGCCTCGTGCCCTCATGCTCCTCCGCCGCCCTTTATATTATGCGACTAAAGCTTACCCCGTATGGCGGCGCACGGCTTTCTCTATCACTCCGAATACAGATTTAGACTATAAACTTACATAAATCAGACTACTTATATCATCTTACTCTCGATGGGTGCTTCACCCCCTATAGGTTTGGGGATATGGTTACTAGCGAGACACCACCGGATTAAATACGCCTAGCCCTGCCACTAATTGAGGAAGCAGATAAAACCCCAAGATTCGCTCCGGAACAAGGAAAATCCACAAATTCAAACTCCGGGATCCCTACCCGGTTCATTTAATGCCGGGTTGGGAATAACCCATTGCCAATTAGGCAAAGCGCACAGCGGATCACCCACCTACAGGAACGCGTCTCGGAGGTCGTTGGAAAAAGGTTTAACCGGTTACTCGCCAAGCGCGGGTCATAGCTCGCCGATAATGGGTCTGTGGACCTCCTGCATATATACAATTCTCCACCTCCCCCAAACCACGAGATCACCAAGCTTCCTACACCTCGCGTACTTTATCGCCAGATTCTTTATTTTTCCCCACCCTCCTTCTCTACATTGCTACAAAGTGTCCTCATTGTTATCACAGGATAATCGGCGGCAAAAAATCTCCGGCAACAAAGGCAGCGACAACCTCACCAAACTCTTCCGGCAGTGGAACATCTCTATGACAACCGAAAAAAGGAAGCATTTGGTGGATTTCGGTTTTTCCTTTCCCTTTTTTCCTTATATTTTTGAATTTCATTTTCTATCTTATTAGTATCCATATCAATGTACTTGGCTTTGAAAAATTGGTCCCACTTTTTTGACCAGATTAATAAATATAGTCAGGGTTGAAATCATGAACCATCACTCATGTTTGCCTAACTGCCCAAAGCCCCGGGCTCTTAGCGGCCCCCCCGCTAGGTCTTGTGCCCTTGACTGTTGGGAGCAGTACTCTAATACCGTTTTTCTGTGTCGATGAGAATTTAAAGAAATTTAAAAGGTTGGTGCAATGGCCTGTTTCCCTTAATCGTACTTGAGTTTATATCCAGTCGAAAAAGGTAGGCATAGTGCCCATCCAGTTACTTCTTATTATGCCAAGCATAAGCCAAGAGAGCAGATTGCGAGCAAGAGCAACATATGGAAATACGTAGTGTATAAATGCTTCACCGGAAACTTGGTAACTTCATTGAATATAGTTAAACTCCAGTAATTGAATAGAATGGTTGTCAGAAAATTAAAGTATCTTAAATAATATTGAAATTACGGGTAGTAATACTGCCCGGGTAGAAGGAAGCTTAGCGTAGCGAAACTTAGGTTTACTGATGCCGAAGTCAAACGACGAATTCGACTGAGAACTTTTGGCTATCATACATCTAGCAGATGTCTATTTATTCTCAACCACCCCAACTCTAATCGTTCACCACAGAAATACAACATCTACAGCCAAAATCTAGAGAACTCAGTATAAACATACCGTAAAAACTCAAATAGGAGAAAATTTTTCTAGGACGTTAGAATTTCCCTTCTCAGCTACGCGAGGGGAAAACATCGCAAACTCAGCCCTAAGTTGAGACAAAACAAAAGGAATATACGAGGCACCTTACTAGGAGAGGCAACCCCAACGTCCTAGCACATTTCTCTTCTATTTGAGTTCTTACAGTATGACATTATCCATACGATCGCAACCAACTTTGGAGGATCTGGTGACCGAGAAAGTCCCTTTTGGCGCCACAGAGTCAAATTTGACTCTATGAATATAGGGCTAATGGCAATGAAGTTATCAATGATCATAGTAAAGGCCCAAATTTTCATATAATTTCCCGATCCTGTCCTTGCTGATCTGAGACCTGTCTCTCAGGTTTCCTATTTACCCCCCATATCCTCAGCTGGTATCGTTGCCTTACTCTGGCTTGTGTTCCGCTATTAAAGCCCGTTTGTACCCGACGGGGATTTGGCCGACCAAGAAAGCGAAGCGCACAGTAATGGAGGTTAACACTTCGGAGCTGGGCCTTACCGAGCACAGGTAGGCTTTCATTAATTAGAAAAAAAAATTTTGTCGGGTGTAAATCTCACCAATAGCGAATCAAGAGAGCTAAGTGAAAATAGAAGGAAAGGACCTTAGGGTTGAATAATATTAGCTACATTTCCAAGAAAATCAAGATTTAAAATCCCAATCAGATTCTCTAATTTACAAAGCAAAGCCAACTACTACTCCAAGTCCCGACCCACCAAACTCAATGCAACCCAGAGTCGAGAATGAAAGCATAATCCCGATCCTAGATTTGAACCCACACTTATAATACCAAACATAACCTAACAGTTTGAGTTCCGCCCGGGATTGGGATTTCCCCCGGTGTTAGGGTTCAAGCCAGCATTGGGGGTTTGCTTGAAATTCTGCCCCTGTCCTCGATTAATATTTCTCCAAGTGTTCGGATTTCGCATCGGGTTGATGGTTGTGCCATTTTTGTTTCTGTCCTCTCGGGTACCAGCGGCGTTGGGCTTCGCCCTCGAAATTCTTCGAACCGTCTCATCCGAGCCTGCTCTGCCGGGTAGCGTAGATTCGCTAGTGGATAATTCACGATATATTTCTGTCGCAGGTGGAGGCGGAGGTGAAGGCAGGGGCTTTGGGCGTTTTCTTTCGCTTGTGTTTCATTGGCCTATTAGTCTCCCGGGTGGATTGGAGGTTATCTCCAGGGTAGGGGTCGGACGCTGGGGGATTGCTTGCTGGAGGCCTGGGATGCATCGAATTCATATTAGCAACAGGCTTTGTGAGTAGATTGAGTGCAGTCTTTGGAGTGATACTTAGGGGACATGTTTCTGGAGTATAGAGGGCATTTTTTTCTCTTAGTGCGTTAGGGCACTTCGAATCAGTACTGAGACCGCCCCCCGTTTGTATCCCCGGATGTCCCCCCGAGGCCACGCCGTATGGGATGCACCTTGTACCGGCTTGTGTAATCTTATTTCCCCCGCTTCTTCTTTTCTTTGGCTCGTCAGGCATAGCCAGGGTATTTTTCCGCTTGCCACTCGGGGCGCTGTCGGCCCGACCTTGAGTCACCTCATCTTGACCCTGGTCACTATTATCATTGACACCATGAATGCCCGCCAGCCACGCATGGCTCAGTGCGCCCGCCGCGGTAGGGCGATCCTCAGGTTGTATTAAGAGCATAGACTTTAGTAGTGAAATCCCGATATCGTCGGTTGGGGGTGATAACCCTTTTAGCTTATCTTCGGGGAAGGGCAATTTCCCGAAATAGTAACTGGATACTTGACCTTTTAAGGCGAATAACTTTGTCCCCACAAGTAATTCATATATCACACATCCGAGTGACCAAATGTCAACAGAATTAGTGTAGTCGGAGGTTTCTCTATTCGAGCCCAACCCGAGAACCTCGGGAGCGCCGTATGCTAGAGTAAATACATGGGTGTGAAATGTTGTGGCATCTTGTGCCAGGATCCGTTTTGACGCTCCGAAATCTCCTAGCTTGACCCACACGGGAGACATAGAAACTACAAAAATGTTCTGTGAATTTATCAGTATCCTGTGATGTGAAACGTTCAAGAGAGGTATTTAGTAGTAAAAATCATACCGCGGGCTTTATATCCCGATTAGCAATCCCTTGTTCATGCATTACTTTAAGACCCTCAAGTAACTGCTTAGAAATGTTTTTAACGGTTTCTTGTAGCCGGGGTGCACCAATATGTTGGGTGAGATCGCCTTCCGCAAGATATTCCATTGCAATATACAGAGTCTCGGGCTCCTCGAACCATCCCAGGAACTCCACAAATAACGACGGCTGCTAGCAATATTGAACATTAGACCATAACAAGAAATCCTCGTAGGGGTGGTAAACTAGGGAAAATTCCCTCCAGAGTGAGAGCACAAACCTTCGCCAATATAGCCATCACAAGAAGCTCCCTAGAATAATTGGGTTGCCTCTTATTAATCCTTTTCACTGCACGATAGTGACCCGTTGTTTTCTCAATCTGCTTATGGACAACCCCGAAACCTCCCCTCCCGAGTTCCTCACAATTACTCCAATCCTCCTTCACTTTCTCATTCCTATTTTTCGCTTCCCCCAAATATCTCGTGTGTCTGACATGATCCTGAAAGAATTCAGTTTCGAGTTTATACCATTTAATTAAATCGGATTGAGTCTTGTCCATCTTGAACTTGGGGCTCTTTGAGCTTAGAACCAGCTTTAGATTAACTAAAAGGTGGAAATATAGGGCCTGAATGACCTCAGTTGGTGAGAGAATGGAAGTGAAGATTTGAAAATTGAGCGAAGAGTTCCGGAATTAGCCGAAAAGATGCTAGGTGAACTTAACTTTCTCGTAGTGGAAAGAAGGTGGAAAGAAGATGGAAAGGTTCCCTCAACAGCTGGCGCCTATTTAAGCTTTAGGTTAACCATGTTAACCATGTTAGCCATGTTTGCCATGTTGGCCATGTTCGCTATGTCGGCCATGGTAGCCACTCATTGTTGCGGGGTTCCCGGTTGCAAGTCAATGTATCACCTGCTCACTCTTGGTAAGAGGAAATGTTCCGCCTATCAGCATCGCGGCTGGAGCAAACACTGTCATCGGAGTGGTCGAGAAAGCATTCGAGCCAACTAGAGAGCGTTCCGCAAGCTTGCCCTCAGGGTTCTCAATAGTCCGACCGGTCAAGTATTGGAGGTAGGACCAGGCTGGTCAGTCCTGGTTGATGTCAATGACAAGACTTGACTAACGCGAGTGGTCCGGTCTAATCTAGACTAGTCCCAGACCAGCCTCTATAAAAGAGTGCATATTCATGTATTATCACTCATTCAGCGCACCGAATCTTTTTTTGATACTCATGAATCTGTTTTCGCTAGCTCTAATCTAGGCGAGGCACTATCTCCACCCCAACTCTCCTCAGATTCTACAGTATAATCGAGGGAAACAATGAGTCTAACTAAGAAAAGCTTTGTCTGAGCGTAATGTATTGCGATAAAAGGAGTAAAAAAACAAAAAGCGATGCTAATTCTGTCAAAGGGTTGTGCATATCCTATCGCTTGGCAGGCCGGGTCGGACCAGCCCTGGCCGAGTCGGTTCCGATACTCCCGACCGTAGAGTCGGTCTAACATCCACTATTAGACTAGACTTTACTTGCGACTGGACTAGCTGGCCCCACCCAGTCTTCCGCGGACAATTCGGAACCCTGCTTGCCCTTCATATAGCGGGGATCATAATTACGCGACAGTGAGCATCGTAGCCGGCATTCCAACCCATGTACTGTACCACTAAACCGTAACTTGAATGAATTAGTTACCAGGATGTGGAGTGAGTAGAAGTACTGTGTTACCGGTAGTACATTGTTGAGACGCTGGCTACGGTGCTCACGGTCGCGGAATTATGGCCCGTCAATACCTCCTTGCTCATACCTGGTATGATACAGGTGTTAAAAGTTTGAGATTAGTAACTTGAGATTTCTGTGGTAAATTCCCGAGCTTGTCAGACACTTTCCACTACCCAAAAAGCAGCCAATATTGTCTCTTTCCACGGCTCCCCTCACCAAATCCCCACCTTAAACTCGTCCCACTGGCCCTCACCCAGTTATTCACCCTTTGGAGATAAATGATTGTACCCTCACCAAGAACTCAAATAGCATCTGGTCGGCTCTCGTTAATTCTCAATAATGTTAAAGCAAGCGGCTATTAAGACGACCTGTGTCGCTGAAAATTCTGCTAGTGAATCTCCTTTGGGGGGCTGGGCAGGGATCCTGCAAGATGAGCTGAGATCATGTTTATTGCCATACCTTGCTTAGTACCAGTATTATACCACAAGTAATTTTCCCAGCTATTATACTAATGAAAAGTTGTTTGCTGGTATGAAATAACATGGCTGGTATTCTACCAGGATTGGCTGGTATGGAATAAGGTTTTTCGGAGCTACTTGGCAAGGGCTGTCATGGGGTACCGGAAGAATTCTTGGAATTCGCTTGCTCACCAGATTCCCAGGGGCGATCACCGGGTCGGCCCGGAATGCAGGCGCGGACATGCTTTGTCAGAGCGCCTGAAAATCTTGGCACATTAACCAAGGAAACGCCAAGGGTTATCAGATGCTCGAGCACCCTATTTTCTGCTACTCGCCCGACGGTGGATCTTGCGAGGAGACGTGATACTTTCACAATGCGGACCTACCGGTGGCGGTAGCCTACCTGCGGATTAACAAATTTTCCGGAAATGCGGAGCTTAGACTTGGGACTCTTTAGCATGGGGCCTTTGGAGCCAGGTCTTACCAAATACAGCTGGACCTCATCAATTAATCATTTGTATGTCGGGTTGGGACAACCCATTGCCAATTGGGTAAAGCGTGGAAAGTATCGCTCGGGGTAGTGGGGGAAAAGGGTATAGCCAGTCGCGTCCTTACCCGGAGGTCTTAGCTCGCTATCCATGGGCCCGGGAGCCACCTGCATATATAGGAGGCTTCCCCCCCTGGGATTGGGAGACCTCGAAGCTCGCCTCAGCTCACCTTCTGGCCAAGCTCGCTACAGCTCGCGTTCTTTGTTTTCCCCACCCACCTCCCCGGATTTCATCTTGCGCCCTCATTGTCACCTTGGGAGATATCGGTGCCAACGATCTCACCAGACAAGGGCAGCGACACCCCGCAACGCCTCCGGCAGTGGATCTCTTCGGGAAGCGCAATGGATAGAATGAAGGAATGGCTAGGACGTTTGGTTTCAGGATTTCTATTATGTACTCTCTTGTCGTCTCATCATTTCTCATATCAGTTATTATTATTATCTCAATGTATTGGCGGCTCGACAAAATTGGGTATTGGATGTAATTATCACCGGTGGTTGACCAAGAAAAGTAAACAAAAATTTAATAGAACAAAAGGACATGGTTAGATAACAGTGATTGTGGCTTTCGACAAAAGCCCAGATTTGATCTCCAATCTGCAAAACAAAGCCTACTCCAAGTCCTGACCACATTCAACAGGGCCGGAAGTCCAGACTTAAGGCGCAATCCCGATTTTAAGTACAAATCCGCACACACTAAACATGGCCCAACAGTTGGGGTTCCATCCAAGATCTCGATTTCGCTTGGTGCCAGAATTCCAGTCAGCACTGCGATCCCGGTTAGGACTTGCCTCGTCTATTGGGGTTCGGGTTAGGATTCGGGCCGGCATCAAGATTCCCGTTAGGATTCCAGCTAGTTTGTCCGGCATTCAGATCCTGCCCTGCAGTAGAGCGTCGCCTGGTGTTCTGATTTTGCATTGAATTGGTGGCCATGCGGCTTTGGTTTCTGCCAGCTCCCCTACCGTCCGTATTTAGCTTCCTCTGAAGTTTCCGAACTTTTTTATCCAAACCCGCGCCGGTGGGTAGGGTGGGTTCGCCCGTTGATGGTTCTTGATGTAGTATTGCCGGTGGTGCGGGAGCGGGCTTTCGCCATTTTCTTTCGTGTGTGTTCCATTGCCCGATCGGTCTCCCGGGTGGATTGAAGATTATTTCTACGGTAAAGGTCTGGCGTTGGGGGATCACTTGAGAGAGGTCTAGGATTTGGCACCCAATTCTCGTTAGCAACACGTTTTGTGAGTAAGTTGAGTTTGGTATTCGGGGTGTTACTTTGGGTAAATGTCTGCGGAGTATTGGGGATCGCTTTGTTTCTTAGTACGTTGGGCCACTTCGAACCAGTGGCCTGGAAGTTGCCAAGCATCAATTCCGATTCCGGGAGACTAGTCTCGACTCTTGAGCTCTCAGCGGAGGCTGCATCTGATGGTGATGGTGCCATCACGGAGGTGTCGATTATGTTTTTCCGAGTAGTAGGGCCACCACCCCGGTTGGATCTCTCACATGCACCCATAACCGCGCCTCTTGGGATGCACCTTGTGTTGGCCTGCGAAATCCGGTTCCTTTCGCTTCTCCTTTCCTTCGGTCTGTCATGTGTAGCTAGTTTATTTTCGTGCTTCCTGCTGGGTATACTTCGGTATTTATATTGTGTCGTCTCAGATCTACTGTCTCCACTATGGCCATTGCCGCTCTTAAGATCCGTTAACCACCCATGGCTTAGTGCATCTCCCGCGGTAGGGCGACCCTCGGGCTGAATTAAGAGCATAGCCTTTAGTAGCGAAATTCCGATATCGTCTGTCGGGGGCGATAATCCTCTTAGCCTATCTTCCGGAAAAGGCCATTTCCCGTAGAAGTAACCGGATAATTGAAACTCCGAGACGAATAACTTTGTCCCTACAAGCAACTCATATATGACACATCCGAGTGACCAAACGTCGACAGAATTTGTATATTCCGAGGTTTCGCTATTAGGGTCCAATCCTAGAACCTCGGGAGCGCTGTACAATGGGGTCGATACCTGGGTATGAAGGGTTGTGGTAGCTTGAGCCAGGATCCGCTTTGACACGCCGAAATCCCCTAGTTTGACCCACACGGGAGACATGGAAACTACAAAAATGTTCTATGCATTGGTCAGTATTCTGTGACATGATGCTGTTAAGTGAGGTATTTAGTGGTAGGGATCGTACCGCAGGCTTTAAATCTCGATGAGCAATCCCTTGTTGATGCATTACTTTGAGACCTTCAAGCACCTGCTTTGAAATATTTCGAACGGTTTCTTGCGGTAGTGGTGCACCAATATGTTTAGTGAGATCGCCTTCCGCAAGATATTCCATTGCGATATATAGAGTCTCGGGCTCCTCGAACCATCCCAGAAACTCCACAAATAATGACGGACGCTAACAAAACTGACCATTAGACAATAACAAGAAAATCTGGTAATGGGGGCAAGCCGGGAAAAATTCCCTCGGGAGTGAGAAAACAAACCTTCGCCAATATGGCCATAACAAGGAGCTCCCTAGAATGATCGACACTGAAGGGTTGCCTCTTATCAATCGCCTTTACTGCCCGGTAGTGACCTGTAGTTTTCTCGATCTGCTTATGGACAATACCGAAACCTCCCCTGCCGAGCTCCCCACAATTGCTCCAATCCTCTTTTATCTTCTCATTCCTATTCCTCGCTTTCCCCAAATGTCTTGTGTGTCTAACGTGATCAGGAAAGAATTCGGTTTCGAGTTTGTACCATTCAACCAAATCAGATTGATCCTTGTCCATATCTCTAGCTCTTTGAATCTAGGGCTAACTCTGAATTAGCTTACAAAGTGGAGACGGAATTAGCTAACAAAGCGGAGACCTACGGCAGAATGGCCTTGGGTGGCAAGAAGATGGAAGTGAAGATTTGTCAATTCAGCAAAAGTTGCGAATTTAGGGAAAAGATTCCAGATTAACTCATCTCTCTCTTGGAAAAAATTTCTAGGAGAGCACCAATATTTATACACACCACTTTCACAACAGTGATCCGAGATCTGGAGGGGTGGGTTGGCTGTTCAATAACCTGCACTTGGACAATGCGAATGAAAGGGCATTAATGTCCTCGACAGAGAGGTGGCGCACACTCGCGCCTCGTCGCTACTGTTAAAGCGGCGAATTGGATAATAATATTCATTGTCCATTCCACTATCATAGGCACGTAAGAGATGAATTTTCTAATACAATGCAACAAAAAAATATCAAAAACTCCCAAACCCAAGCAAAACATAAGTTAATAGAGACACGTGGGGATGTGAAGGGAAAGCCCTAATCCAGGGACGTTTTGTCTCCCTTGTTTTTCAAGGCAACTTAGAACTTATCCAGAGAGTCAAGCGATGTTGATCAACTAAATTAGTCGGTATGATACTTTTTGTCAGTCTTGTAGTAAGCCTTTTGACCTTATCCCTAGTAGTTTGACTTCAACCTATACAGTACCCCACAACTGAAGTTCATGACGGAGGGTGTAATTAAAGATCCCAACTACGGCTAGCTTGTGGTAATAGCCTTATCCTTGCTATCATGCTGCTTTAGAGCCAGTGCAAAGCCATCCCTAATCGATCGGTACGGGATATTACGACGACCAAAAAAAGGTGGACAGGGAGGACGGGGAATTCCGCCGTTCCGGCCACAAAACTTTCGCCAGTAGAACCTCACCCTCCCATGAGATGCCACTCCACACCACCCAGCTTCCAAACTGCATGTGCTGTTCATGAATGCAGCTCAACCAAGCACCCGAGGAAAAATCTGGGGATCTTTTTCAATTCCGGAGTATTGCAATTTGACCCTAGATCTAGTTTATTTTCAAGAGAATATTTAGGTTTTCTAGGACCTTTTGTAACCATACTCCTTACAGAAAAATTAGCGTATTGTTTTCTCGGCTGCATGGAAGATTCCCTTCAGGCAGAACAGTGCTTGCACGAAAAGCTTTGACTCCTTAAACCCCTGTCAATCCCATCACAAATATCCATTCCTGCGTACGGAGGTACAGCTCCTAAGCTTTGTATATTCCACAGGGGGTGAGGGCAGCCAACCTCGTTTGTGGAACACAAAAAACTCAGGCGCTGTGCCTCCATAAGCAACGATACAGTAAGAGCTACTAGTGCGGCCGATAGATACATTCGTCACGTGTTTCATCGGGGGACGCTCCAACAAGAAAGGCTCACCAAATTTTCCCAATTGGAACCATGTGGCGCACTATCTACCGATGCGGTATCACATCGCAAAAGTCGGATTGGTGCGAGTGCGGGCCTGTCAAATCACCTCTACCTAAGTAAGTACCCGCTTAAAGTGTGGCGATTCGGAAGTTTAATTACCCTCTCCTTGGCTCGGTTGTCCTTAGTTCTAATCTAGCCTTCACGGGTATCGGCAGTACTACCGTAGTAGGACAATTGATAGTGGCGCTAAGGCGTTTAGTATTTCCCCTATTAGATTAAGCGGAGAGAAGCGAGCTTGAAGATTTCTCTTCCAGCCGTCATTTGGGACAAATAAAGGGAGGGGGCACAACCGGCGTTAACAGGGTTGGCTACCAAAGGGTAGAATTTGCTGTGATTGATTCTACTCCTGATAGTATTAGGCTAATAATATGATAATACACAATTCCGGTCAGCATCTTATCACTCGCTTCAACTCCAATTGCAACAGCTTCCGCAACACTAATTTGAAACTCAATTCACTATGAAGTAGTGGACCAAAAGGCAACTCAAGGATTCCTAGAGAGGGAGCCGAGAAATTGCGATGAGATACAGTGTTAATTTCACCTTCAATTGTTGTTGATACTCAAACATGCTTCTAGCCAATTAGTGTTTCCGACGGCCTAGTCCGCCCGTCTTCGAGGCAGGACTAGACTATGAACTATAGTCTATCACTTCTCGGGCAATGGGGCGCCCTACCCTCAACAGCCGAAATACCAGACAGACTGCGTACCCAAGAATCCCGTGCAATGGGCTAAGTTATGGCAATTAGCCTCATGCCCTCATGCTCCCCCGTCCTTTGTATTATGCCACTAAAATTTGCCTCGTATCGCGGCACACGGCTTTGTCCGTCCCCTCCGGATACAGATTCAGACTATAAACTTAGATCAATTAGACTCCTTATACCATCTTATTCTCAATAAGTGCTTCACCCCTGTAGAGTTAGAGACACGGTTACTAGCAAATACACCCCCGGATTGAATGCGCCTAGGCCTGCCACCAATTGAGGAAGCTGATAAAACCCCAATATTCGTCCCAGAACAGAAGGCAAATCCAGAAACTCAAACTCCGGGATCCCTACCCGGCTCATTCATCCCACTTGTTTAACAGGATTTCTGCGCAGATATAGGCAGAGCTGAAATCATGAAGCGTCACTCATTCTGTCCCCCGCCCTTCGGGGCTCTTGGGAGGCCCCCGCCTGGCCCCGTGGGACCTAGGCCTATCAGGAACATATGGTAACCCGTAGCGCACGGATACTGCACTCGAACTTGGCAACTTTATAAAGTCTTTATCGGACAGAATAAAACTCCAGTTATTGAACGGTATAGTTGTCGGAAAATTAAAGCATTTTAAATGATGAAATTATGGGTATTAATGCTCTTTGAGTAGAAACACATTGAGTGTAGCGAAAATTAAATGTACTGGCGACGAAGTCACCGGATGAATTCGGCAAAGGCTCTTTGGCTGCACCTAGCCCATGCACACCTATCTACAGCCCTGCCAATTCTAGTGCTTCATCATAGAAATATATCTTCTACAGCCGGAATTTAGAGAACTCGGCATTAACATACTGTAAATCATGATATGAGCTATGTAATCGTAACCAACTTTCCAGGACCTAATGAATCCCGCTTAGCGTCACAAGCCCAAGTTTAACTCTATGAATATAGGAGTGATGACAGTGAAATTCCGATTGACCATTTAGAAACTAAGCCCGAATTCTCATCCCACTTCGCGATTTCTATCCTTGCTTTCATTGATTGAAAATCAGTTATGTATCAGATGTAAATCTCATCGATGTTTGATCAAGAGAGCTAAGCGAAAATAGAAAGAAAGCGCCTTACGGCTAGATAACGTTAACTGCGTTTTCCAAGAAAATACAGATTTGAAATATTAATCCCTAATTTACAAAGCAAAGCCTGCTACTACTCCAAGTCCTGACCCACCAAACGCAATACAACCGAAAGTCGAGAATGAAAGCACAATCACGATCGCGGATTAGAACCCACATGTGTAATACCAAGCATGACTTAGCAGTTGTAATTCCACCCCGGGTTTCCTCCGGTATTAGGATTCGTGCCAGCATTGGGAGTTTGCTTGATATTCTGCCCCTGTCGTCGGTTAATGTTTCGCCTAGTGTTCGGATTTCGGATCGAGTTGATGGTTGTGCCATTTTGGTTACTGCCCTCTCCCATACTAGTGGTATTAGAGTTAGTCCGCTGAATACTCCAGACCGTCGCATCCGAACCTGCTCTGCCGGGTAGGGTAGGTTCGCCGGGGTGCAATTCACGATATAGTTCCGTCACGGGTAGAGGCTGGGGTGAAGGCGGGAGCTTTGTGCGTTTTCTTTCACATGTGTTCAATTGGCCAATTGGGCCCCCGAGTGGATTGAAGACAATTTCCAC
Organism: Tuber borchii; assembly: GCA_003070745.1. Classification (NCBI taxonomy): domain Eukaryota; kingdom Fungi; phylum Ascomycota; class Pezizomycetes; order Pezizales; family Tuberaceae; genus Tuber; species Tuber borchii. Next base: position 245,616 of record NESQ01000101.1, read on the forward strand.
GGTAGGAATCGGGCGCTGGCGGGCTGCTTGAGGAAGGTCTAAGATTGAGCATCCAATTCTCATTAGCAACACGTTTTGCGAGTAGATTGAGCGTAGTATTTGGAGCGCTACCTTGGGCACATGCTGGAGAAATATAGCAGATCTTTGTTTTTCTTAGAGCATTGGAGCCCTCTGAATTAGCAACCTCGAAATTGTAAGGCATCAATTCCGATTTCCGGCGTTCAGTCTCGACCCCCGAGCTCTTGACGGAGGCGGCATCGGCTGGTGATGGTGTCCTTACAGAAGTATCGATTACGGTTTTCTGGGGATTAAGATCACCGACGCTTTGGGATCCTATATCCGCGTCCAAAGCCGCACCTCCTAGAATGCATATGGTATCGGCCTGTGCAGTCTGGTTTCGTTTGCATCTTCTTTTCTTCAGTCGGTTATGCTTAGCTAGGCTATTTTTGCGCTTCCTACTCCGGGTGCTCTCATCGCGACCTTGTGTTACCCGATCCCGATCTTGGCAATTATCTTCACCGTCACTATGAATGCCCACCAGCCACTCATGGCTCAGTGCGGCCGCCGCGGTTGGGCGATCTTCGGGTTGTATTAAGAGCATAGACTTAAGTAGAGAAATTCCGATATCGTCGGTTGGGGGTGACAATCCTTTTAGTTTATCTTCGGGGAAGGGCAATTTCCCGAAATAGTAACGGGATACTTGACCTTCTAAGGCGAATAACTTTGTCCCTGTAATTAATCCATATATCACACATCCGAGGGACCAAATGTCAACAGAATTGGTGTAGTCGGAGGTTTCGCTATTCGAATCCAATCCCAGAACCTCGGGAGCGCTGTATGTTTGAGTCGACACCGGGGTGTGCAGGGTTGTAGCACCTTGGGCTAGGATTCGCTTAGACACTCCGAAATCCCCTAGCTTCACCCACACAGGAGACTTCGAAACCACGAAAATGTTCTGTGCGTCCGTTAGAATTTTGTAACGCGACACGGTCAAGCGAGGTGTTTGGCGGTAACGATCATACCTCAGGCTTTAGATCCCGATGAGCTATCCCTTGTTGATGCATTACTTTAAGACCCTCGAGGATCTGCGTTGAAATTCTTTGAACGGTTTCTTGTAGCAGTGGAAGACCAATATGCTTGCTAAGATCTCCTTCTTTGAGATATTCCATTGCAATATAGAGTCTCGGGCTCCTCGAACCATCCCTGGAACTCAACGAATAACGACGGGCGCTAACACAACCCACTATTAGACCACAACAATCAAATCTAGTAGGCGTGGTAAACTGGAGAAAATCCCTTGAGAGTGAGAACACCAACCTTCGCCAATATGGCCATCACAAGAAGCTCCCTAGAATAATCGAGTCTGAGGGGTGGCCTCTGATCAATCGCCTTCATGGCGCGATACCAGCCGGTATTTTTCTCGACCTGCTTATAGACAACCCCGAAACCTCCCCTCCCAAGTTCCCCACAATTGCTCCAATCCTCCTTCACCCTCTCGTTCCTATTATTCGCTTCCGCCAAATATCTTGTGTGTCTGACATGATCCTGCAAAAACTCGGTTTCGAGTTTATACCACTCAATCAAATCGGATGGAGCCTTGTCCATGAGTCTGGTTGAGGCTCTTTAAACCTGGAACTCTAAATTAACCGAGAAAGTGGAAAGCAAGACTAGAATGACAGCAGCCGGTGGAACGATGAGAGTCAAGATTTGTGAATCAAGCGAAGAGTTGCGAATCAACTGACCTCCCTTGTGGGGGAAAGTTCTCCCATAGCATCAATTTATAGCTGTACTGGGAACCCCAAGGGGGGGCTCAAATTCGGGAACAGGTTCAGGATTTAGCATAGTAGAAACCATCGGGAAAGATCCAAAACAAAAAAAAATACTAGTCTTGGAAGAGCAAATAAGGATTGTCGGTCTGGTATGGGGCCGGATGGGGTGTGGGCAGCTGAAGCCAATAGATGGGGATGTAGAACCGGCACCGCCGGTCGGGAAAAAATTTGCTCAAGGATGTCAAAGAGCGAATGAGAGGAAGCAGACGAAATTGTAGCGAAGAGGGAACTCTCGGTACTCACGTACCGTTGGGTGCGAGCAAGTGTGGGGTCCGGCAACAGCAGCAACGGGGGAGACCAGGACACCGGTATTACTTTTTTCCTTTTCCCAGGAACTGCGAACAATAACGTAACCATTCCACGCCATAGCGAACGCCCGGCATCGCGAGCCATCTGCAAGTTCAATCAATGCGATTGGCTGAACCTCAGTCCAGATTTAAATAGCGGCTAGTATTTGGGTGGCTCGCATCGCCGGGCGCTTACTATGGCGTGGAATGAGTTGGGGATGACAGGACAATGTCGCCAACGAGATAAAGTCGCGCCTGCAAAATGGTTGCAAGAGCAAACCCTGATCACATACAGTACCAATACGCTTAATTTTTCTAGAGACGCGATATTGTTCTATTAGCAATATTATCCTATCATTCACTTTACTCAAGGATAGCAAGAGGCACTATGGGGCCTTGTTAACAAAAAATATTCTAGCGAATGGGAAGAGTGTGGAAGAAATGAGCAGGAAAAGGTAGTGAGCGAACTGGTATGGGGCCAAATGTGGGTGGAAGCAGCAAGAGGTATATGAGACTACGGTATCGGCATTACTTTTTTCCGTTAACCCCCCAGAGTTGGGGTTGAAAAAGTACTCTTACAAACACTAAAGGGTTGGAGGGGATACTGTCAAGACTTGGGCAGCAAAAATAATACCAGTCTCAAAAGAGTGAATGAGAAGGAGGTAGAATAAAATGGGAAGGGAAAGAGGGGTGAGCGCACTCCAGGTAGTGTGGGAGCAAATGTGGGGTGAGCAACATAGCAGACTACGGCATCGGTATAACATTTTTCCCTAACCAGGGGCGTTGGAAACACAAAAGATACTCAGGGATGGCAGGAGGCACCACGAGGACTTGACAGCAATAAAATACTGAAGCGGCCAAATTGAAATGAGAAGGCTCTATTTTGGACTAGTGTATGTCAAGTAACAACTAACCATATACGGTGTAAATTCGTCAAACTCGGTGAAAAATCTCATCATGCTTCTTGTGCCGTACGCATGGAAGCCTTGGCTGCATGGCGAGTTGGGAAAATTTATACCGTATGTGGTTAGTTTTCACCTAACATGCACTAGTCCAAAATAGAGCCTTCTCATTTCAATCCGGCCGCCTTAGTACAAATCTCGAATACCATCAACGAATGGGAAGGGGTTGGAAGAAAATAGGTAGGGAAATGGGAGTGCGCAAACCGGTGCGGGTGCAGAAAGCCCTTTCGTCGCACAGGACCCTATTGCTTTTTCTCTTATCCCAGCAATGGTCACTCGCCAAATTTTGACCAGTTAACGGGTAGTGACGAATCCGTCACCAGTGGGATCATGGTGAAACCAAGCGGCGGCGAACAGGGATTAATTACCAGTAATTTTTTGTAACCCTAACCTTAACGAATTCATTTTTGCCCATCAAGTACTCGGAGGGTTCATTAACAATTGGAAAACATAACCCTTGTCTCCACAGAGGTTGTATGGGATCGGCAGAAATAGTTGGCTCCATACAATAAAGTACTAGTAGATAGCAACTGATACCTGGGACTTGAATGATATTTTCTCCACTACTTACTTGAAAATTCTATAAAATTCCTCATGTGATCTACAACCTTGCTAATGCACTACCAAATTAGGGAAGATTCTCGTCGGCCTCCAAGTGTGGGGGTGAATACCAACACTTTTGGTGTAAAATAGACATTGGATGAAACATTTTGAACTAAGATCTTGCTGTATGATATTATTTTCTTGGCTACTGGTGAAACATTGTGTTTTGCTGGGATCCTAGAGGGGGTCTAGGATCTGCTGGTGGGAAATAAGTTCCATTGAGGTTACCCACAGTGAGGTACCGGAAAAACTGTTGGAATTCGCCAAGAGATCGTCCCTCCATCTGTACTCGGGCCTCACGCTTGAGCTTAATAGCGATGGTATGATAGCTTGAGGAATAGATCAATTAGGTTCTCGGCGGTAAACCCTATTGGCTAGGTCACTACTGAGCCACCGGAACCATACCTCTATGAGCTAGCTTTGGATGAGAGAGGGAAAGGATAAGCACCAAAAGATAACACTAGACGGGAGTAGAATATTAGGAGATGGTTACGTTGACCCGGCATACCGGTGCCGCTATTCCTATAATACGAAAATACCCGAGAAATCTTAGCACACACCCTGGGAAACGTCAAGATCCTCGGATCTTCTGCGCCACCTAAGTGCCCTACGGGTGCCGGGAGGGGGGTAATCAAAAATGGGAAAACTATTTCTGCCAATCCTATAATTCTCCACAGACAGGGGATATGATTTCCGGTTTTTAATGATCCTCCCCCGAGTGCGATAGGTGACCAATAGCACTATATGGTCTTCCACAATGGAACTACAAAAAAAGGCGGACGAACAGGGATAATTAGCAGGTAAAAAATGTGAATTCACGAAGGGGGTAGGGTAACCAAAAAAATAATACTTAACGTATCGCCTCATAAGAACTCGAATAATCGGACTATCATATGTCTTAAGACGTTGGACTTGCCTCTCTTTGTAAGGTCTGGTATGCTTTTGTTCTTCTTTTGCCTTGAGGGCAGATTTCTGGTATGTTTTTCGCCCCCCCTTTTCCAGAGGAGGAAATTTTAGTCTACATAGCAGGTGGTCAGATTATTGGAGTTCTTTGGGCATTTCTTGCGCCTTTTTGCTTCGGTTGTCTGTTTTAGCCATTCCTCATTCCCCGGTTGAAGATGGTAGTTTGCTATTCTCGCCGATATATATCCAATTCTGGAGTTAGTAACTCACAAAACACCCCCTCAACAAACTAATACAGGAAAGTGTCTTAAGAGGTGAGAAACGGGAGTATAAGACCTTTTTATTAGAGTTTTAAAGAAAATATCAGAGCCAGACAAAGGGGTATTCCGGTTTTACTAGTGAAAAAGTGATCGCATGAATTTGAGTGACGAAGTATCAATACAAGAAGTCAATCCCTATTTATCCGCAACCCTTCCCAGCCCAGTCTCTCAGCACAGAATGATAAACCCCCCAGCTCAAACCAAGAAAACTCCTTTTAAACATAAGCCATGCTATCCCAACCAATTCCCAATATCCCATAAGCCAGCGAATTATTTTTAAAGCTATGAGCACAAGCTTGACGTCGCGAATAAAAGGGTGGTAGCAGTTGAATCATGATTAATGGTTCGGAAAGCTAGCCCGAATCGTGATGCCACTTCATGATCCTATCCCTCCTAATGCGCCATCTATTCCCGCGGCACCCTACGGGACACCCAGTTACGTCGCTGGTGTCGTTTCCTTAGTCTGATCTGGGCTCGGAGGCTAACCATCTGAGCTCCATCCGAGATTGGTGTCCCCTCCGAGATGTCTGTTTCCTCCGACTCAGGGGCTCCAGCCAGAATCAGGATTGCCGTTAGGATTCCGGCCAGTATTAGGATCCCGGTTAGGATTCCAGAGAGCATTAGGATTCCGATCAGCATTGCAGCCAGCAATTGGAGTTTGCCCGAGATCCGGGTCTTGGATGGCATTACCGTTTCGGCTGGTTTTAGGGGTTTGCGTAGAATTGATGGTTGGCTCTTTGGGGCTTCTGCCCTCTCTCCTACCACTGGTAGTAGACCTGGAATTCCATAAGGCTTCGTGCTTTGCGTTTTCGGAACGGTCCTACCCGGATCTGCTCTGTCGAGTATGATAAGTCCGCCGGCAAGCAACTCTTGACTCAGTTTCATCAAGAATGGAGGCGGGAGCTTGGTGTATTTTCTTGGGCACGGGTTCCGTCTGGCCATTAGCTCCAGGGGTCGATTGGATGTTGTTTCCACGACGCGGGTCTGCCGTTGGGGGATTCCTCGTGGGTGGTCTAGAATTTAGCATCCAACCCTTGTTAGCAACAGTTTTTATATGGAGGTTAAGTTTGGTTTTTGGGGTGCTACTTTGGGCGCATGATTGTGGGATCATCGCAGAACTGTCAATTATAGCTCCCAGAGTGGTGGCATGACCACCTCTCTGTGATTGCGCATTTGCCACTAAAACCACTTCTCCTAAGATGCACCTTTTGTCTTCTTGGGTAACAGGGCTTCTTTCACTACTGCTTCCCTTGGGTACGTCAAGGGAAGCTAGTTGCTTTCCGCCACTCCAGCCCAGGGCGTCCTCACCCATGCATTGTGCTGTCTCATCTTGATCGTCTCCGCTATCTTTATCGTCACTCTTAAGTCCCGCCAACCACCCATGGCTTAGAGCGTCGGCCGCAGTAGGGCGGTCCTCTGGTTTTATTAGGAGCATGGACTTTAGTAATAAAACTCCGATATCTTCCATTGGGGGTGATAACTCTTTTAGTTTGTTTTCGGGAAAGGGCCATTGCCCGTAGAGGTAACCGGATAATTGAAACCCCGAGACGAATAACTTTGTCCCTACAAGTAATTCATATATGACACATCCGAGTGACCAGATGTCAACAGAATTAGTGTAGTTGGAGGTTTCGCTATTCGAGTCCACCCCCTGAACCTCTGGAGCGCCGTACCCTTGAGTGAATACCCGGGTGTGAAAGGTTGTGGTAGCTTGATCTAGGATCCGCTTCGAGACCCCGAAATCCCCTAGTTTGACCCAAACGGGAGACATGGAAACCACAAAAATATTCTATGCATTTATCAGTATTCTACGATACGACACGGTCAAGTGAGGTGTTTTGTGGTAGGGATCATACAGCAGGCTTTAGATCCCGATGAGCTATCCCTTGTTGATGCATCAATTTGAGACCCTCGAGGATCTGCTTTGAAATGTTTCGAACTGATTCTTGTGGCAGTGGACTGCCTATGTGCCTGGTGAGGTCGCCTTCCTTAAGATATTCCATTGCAATATACAGTGTCTCGGGCTCCTCGAACCATCCCTGGAACTCCACGAATAGCGACGGACGCTAAATAGTCAAGGATTAGACACCGCAAGAAAGTCCCGCAGGGGCAGTATGCTGAGACGAAACGTCTCTGGAATGAGAACACCAACCTTCGCCAATATGGCCATCACAAGTAGCTCCCTAGAATAATCGAGCCTCTTATCAATCGTCTTTATGGCGCGATACCGGCCGGTATTTTTCTCGATCTGCTTATGGACAACCCCGAACCCCCCCCTCCCGAGTTCCCCACAATTGCTCCAATCTTCCTTCACCTTCTCGTTCCTATTTTTCGCTTTCCTCGAATATTTTGTGTGTGTGACATGATCTTGAAAGAATTCGGTTTCGAGTTTATACCATACAACCAAATCGGATTGAGCCTTATCCATGACTGGGGATTGTGGCATTTTAACCCTAACCCAGAACTCTGAATTAGCCGAGAAAGTGGAAAAGGAGGACTGAAATGACAGCAGCCTGTGGGAAGGTGAAAGTCAAGATTTGTGAATCAAGAGAAGAGTTGCGAATTAACTTACCTCCTTTGTGGGGAAAAGCTCTCCCATAGCACCTGTTTATAGTTGTTCTGGGAACTCGGGACGGGCAAGGGCACTTCACCCAGCACCCATAAAACAAATACTCACAATCTCACACCCGTTTCGTGAGCGAATAGGAATAAATTGGTGCAGATGGCAGCAGGTCGGTGACGTGGGAGGGGGTGCAGCCGATGGGGGCTCATGCAAGGTGAGCCCAGTCAGTCAATAATTCTCCTGGAAAACTGTCGGGGTACAAGAAGAAAAAAATAAGGGTCCTGTGCGACTACTACGGGTGCTCGCTCATTCCCGAGCTCCCCCACGCAAATGATTCTCCTCCCACTCCCATTTCCCAACTTTCTTCCTTTTCCTTCTGTCCAATGTTTGCTTTGTTTCCGAATTTTTGGGCAAGGGAAAAAAGTAATACCGGTACCGTAGTCTCATACCGACATGCTGCGGTTGCTAGCTGTTGCCCACCCCACATTTCCCACACACACACCCTATGGCCACCAAAGCAAAACAGGGAGAATGGCGGGTGAACCAAGGTCGATGCGAGTCTGGCCATCTCAACCACATAATATTGCGGTTATAAATTCTAGAGGTATCATACCGTAACCACGCTTTCAGAACCACTCACCCAAACCCCATGTGAGAGTAAACCAGGCACAGTTCTAGGTTTTCGAATTTTCTCCCAGGTCAAAAAGTAAATTTAGTTATGATAATATTATATAGGTAGATACCTCGTGCCCCTCAACGTTCGTGTGTAAATCTCCCTTTTAGGAGAATACCTAGGAAGAATGCTTTTAAGTTTGTTTCCATCTTGAGCACAATAAGAAATTGTTTTTCATTTCACCTGCCTAACGCCCCTAGGACTTTCGAATAAAATTATCAATAAATATGCATGGCTCGGTTTACTTCTAAGGGAAATTATATTTTTTCGCGCTTTATGGTTGATTTTCTCAGCTAGAAGTTGAGGCACTTGTACCGTAAAATCCCTTAGAATTCGGTATCGCAACTGTGCCAGCTTGCCAGCTAAACCTACTCTGGGCTGGTGCCGTTATTTGTAGGGGTATTTGGCACTACCGAATCGAAAAAGTTTTTACGGTACTATTGTCTCGGCTACACGTCGGCGTTGCGCTTTACTGCTATTCAAGTATGATACCGATACCAAAAACCATTGGTGGTATAATACAAGGATCATGCAGTAACTATGGCTGTGGCTGGAAAGCGTTGACCAACCCCGACTACAGTCACTACTGCGGCAACGACGAAACTGGGCGGGTGACGAACAGGGATTAATTACAAGTAAGTTTTTGTAACCCTAACCTTGACGAATCCACTTTTCCCTTTGAAGGACCCTTGTTCATCACCCGCCCAGTTTCGCCGTTGCCCCAGTAGAGACTGTACTGGTACCACAGCCTCCTCATGATATAATATTATTATCATAACTTAGTGAACCCATGCCCGAATCGGCCACGCGCATGTGATACCATCCAGCTTGTATCTTGCAAACGAGTAATTCCCAATGACTCTCAGGTTGAGGTATTATCTCCTGGGCGGTCAAGACGGTGGGAAAATTGGTCTCATGCATTAGTGCGACTAAATTTGCCTTATATGGATAAGTAACACATCAGTAGGTTAGCTTTAGTCTTGGCCACGGAATAATGAGCTACTAGACTCGTTATACTTTTACTATCCTCGGTATTATTAGTAATCTGAATCGGCACTAATGCATGAGACCAATTTTCCCACCGTCTTGACCGTCCAAGAGATAACTCAGGGGAACCATGTCCGAATCTGAGCGATATTGTGCATTGAGCTCAAGTCCCACGACCGAGTGATCCCCGATGATAATTAACGGGCAATTAGAGCATCGAACATACACTCATGTTAGAAATGATCCGTGATAAGCCAAACACCACAAGCGATAAATGGAATAGATTATTTGCATAGCCGATTATTGGGTACTGGAAGTGCCGGAAGAGCTTTACTGAAGACGAGAACAAGAGAGAAATTAAAGTTGAAATGAGGGTAGTGTTGAGACCAGTTTCATTAGTTTCTGTTCTGATCTTAAGAATAGCTTATTAAGAGGAGAGAAGAGAACTGAAACGAAACAAAAAGAGAGCACAAAAGGACAAGCGAGCTCCGCAACCAATAACACCCAGGTAAACCTCATGACTAAGCTTCCGTAAATAATTGATAATATCCAACAACTCAATCGGGCATGCTCGTACTTCTTTCGTGGCATGGGTGATGGAAATGGTGATTATGTGTTCAACGTTAAATCCCATTGCATCTCCCATAGGCTACCGTAAAAACTCGAATAATTGAACTAGGTGTGGGGACGTTGGACTTGCCCTTCTTAGTAAGGCCGGTGTTACCTTACTTTTTTTTCTCTCGGGGGATATTTTTTTGGTGTTTCCACCCCCTTTTCCAGAGGAGGAAATTTCGAACTACATAGCACGCGGTCCAGTTATTCGAATTTTTACGGCAGCCGATGTCCAATTATCCGCAACCCAGATAATTCTGTCCTTCATCATAGAAGTATAACGTCTACAGCCGCAATCCGGGGAACTCGGCATAAACATAATATGATAAACTATGCAATCGCAACCAACTTTCCAAGATCTAAATGACCAACCAAATCCATTTTAAAGTCATTAGCCCAAATTTGACACTCTGAAAATGGGGCTGATGGTAGTGGAATTATCACCGATTATTCTGAAACTAGGCATAAATTCTCATACCGCTTCGCGATTCTGTCTTTTCTGGTGCGAGATCGATTTCTCCACTTTACTATATACTCCCATCTCTGCCGCCGGTACTGTTTCCACACTCTAGTGTGTATTCGGCTACTATTATAAAGCCCGTTTGGTACGGCCGGAACGGAATCATACCACGGATTTAACAAAAAAAAAAAAGTACGGCCGGACAAAGATTTACCCCCAGGGCCCGGACTAAGAAAGGGAAGTCGACAAAAGTGAAACTCGAGACTTTAGAGCAGACCTTACCGAACACAGGTCGATTTAGACTTAGGCTTTCATCAGTTGGAGGTCACTTATGTATTAGGTGTAAATATCATCTATGGTTGATCGAGAAAACTAAAGAAAATAGAACTAAGGGCCTTAGGGTTAGGTAACCTTAACTGCGCTTCCCAAGAAATACAAATTTAAAATCCTAATCTCTAATCTACAAAGCAAAAGCCTACTCCAAACCCTAACCCACCAACACAATGGAACCCAAAGCCGAGGCTCCAGGCATGATCCCAGCTTTGGATCCGAATCCACATGGGTAATGCACACCAAACATTGCCTAACAGTTTGAATTCCATCCGAGATTTCGACTTCCTCCGGTATTAGGGTTCGAGCCAGCGCTTGGGGTTTGCTTGGCATTCCGCTCCCGTCCCCGATTAATGTTTCGCCAAGTGTTCGGATTTCGCATCGGGTTGATGGTTCTGTCCATTCTCGTAGCAGCCGTATTCGGCTTCGTCCTCCGAATCCTCCGAATCGTCTCGTTAGAACCTGCTCTGCCGGGTAGGGTAGATTCACTAGTGGGTAATTCACGATCTAGTTCTGTTGCAGGTGGAGGCGGGGGCGAAGGCGGGGATTTTGTGCATTTTCTTTCACGTGTGTTCCATTGGCCCATTGGGCTCCCGGGTGGATTAGAGACTATTTCCACGGTAGGTGTCGGGCGTTCGGGGGCCGCTTGAGGGAGGTCTAGAATTCAGCCTCCAATTTTCATTAGGGATAGGTTCTATGAGTAAATCGAGTCTAGTATTTGGGGAGCTACCTTGGAGGCCTGTTTGTGGAATATAGCGGGTATTGTTTTCTCTCAGTGCATAGCGGCCCTTCGAATTGGTGATCTGGGAATTGTGAGACATCAATTCCGATCTCCGGGGCCCGGTCTCGGCTCCTAAGCTCTCAGCGGAGGCTGTGTCGGCTCGTGATCGTGTTATCACAGAAGTGTTGATAACGGTATTCTGGGTCCTAAGATCACCGCCGCCTTGGGATCCCGCACCGGCACCAAAAGCCACACCTCCGGGAATGCTCCTTATGTCGCCTAGTGTAGCCTGGTTTCTTTTGCTTCTTCTTTTCTTCGGTCGGCCATGCGTAGACAGGCTGTTTTTGCGTTTGGCGCTCCTGGTGCTCTCATCTCGGCTTTGTGTCACCTCGTCTTGATCCTGGCCACTATCTTCATTGTCACGATGAATGCCCGCTAGCCACGCATGGTTCAGCGCCGCCGCCGCAGTAGGGCGATCCTCGGGTTGTATTAAGAGCATAGATTTTAGTAGTGAAATTCCGATATCGTCGGTTGGGGGTGATAGCCCTTTAAGTTTATCTTCGGGAAAGGGCAATTTCCCAAAATAGTAACGGCATAATTGACCTTCGGAAGGAAATAACTTCGTCCCTACAAGTAATTCATATATAACACACCCGAGTGACCAGATATCAACCGAATTGGTATAGTCGGAGGTTTCGCTATTCGAGTCCAACCCCAAAACCTCGGGAGCACTGTATGCTTGAGTCGACACTGGGGTATGCAGGGTTGTATCAGCTTGAGCCAGGATCCTCTTTGACACTCCGAAATCTCCTAGTTTGACCCACACGGGAGACATAGAAACTGCAAAAATATTCTATGTATCCGTCAGTATTATGCAAAGCAGCACGGTCAAGCGAGATGTTTTGTGGTAGGGATCATACCGCAGGCTTTAAATCCCGATGAGCTATTCCTTGTTGATGCATTACTCCGAGGCCCTCGAGTATCTGCTTGGAAATATTTTGAACGGTTTCTCGTGGTAGCGGAGTACCGATATGCTTGCTAAGGTCTCCTTCTTCGAGATATTCCATTGCAATGTACAAAGTTTTGGGCCCCTCGAACCATCCCAGGAACTCAACGAATAACGACGGACGCTACGGCTCAACTCCATTAGAGAACACCAACAAAACCTCGTAAGGTGGAAAAACCAGGGGAAATCCGCTTAGGAGTGAGAACACAAACCTTTGCCAATATGGCGTTCACAAGGAGCTCCCTGGAATAATCGAGCACGAGGGGTGGCCTCTTATCAATCGTTTTCACAGCGCGAAGGCTTCCAGTTGTGCTCTCGACCTGTTTATGGACAACACCGAAACCTCCCCTCCCGAGTTCTCCACAATTGCTCCAATCTTCCTTCACCTTCTTATTCCTATTTTTCGCTTTCCCTAAATATTTTGTGTGCCTGACACGATTCTGTAAGAATTCGGTTTCGAGTTTATACCATACAATCAAATCGGATTGAAGATTGTCCATGATTGAATCTGTGCTCTTTAATCCTAGAACTCTAAATTAGTCGAGAAAGTGACAATGCAGAACTATGATAACAACAGCTGGTGACAAGATAGAAGTCAAGATTCTTGGATCAAGAGAAGAGTTGCGAGCTAACTTGTGTCTGGGTACCGGTAGGGGAGGAGGAGTGACCAAGCTGGTGGAGGTCTATAAGTACGAGTAGTTGGGGAGTTGCGGCTGCAGCTCATGTTGCCTGTGCTCCTCCTTTTGCAGAAAACAATGATTGGCTCTTCCCCTGGTTACACTCACTAAAATCTTGTCTTTCTTTTTCCTCTCTGCCGCAACTCGTTTTCTACCTCGTGCTCCTCCCTTCACACCGTGGTCATACCATCATATTACCTCCTTCCCACCAAGTCTGCTTTCCCCCCCCTCCTGTAACCGTGCCAAGGTTGTGACAGAGTCACAACCCGCGCTTGCTCGCTTGCTCGCAATCTTGGGCACTCTCCTAGAGAGTGCCCCACAGCTCAAAGCCAGAATCGGGTCAAAGCCAGATTTTTTTTGTATGTGAATTTAAGAATCACTATCACCACCAAACACTCCCAATGCTTTGAATGTGCTTCAAGCTTTACAAGATATTACTTTAAATCTTTACAAATAAGCCTGCAATTGTTTTTCCTCTCCTTTGAAACCTTTACTTTCGCTAGGTGGGTCTTTGGTTTGGACTAAGCGTAAAAGTGATGTTGAGCCAGATCTATTGTAAGCGGGAGGGGAAAAAATTGAAGGCTTATTTGCAAAGGCTTAAAAGAATGTCTGGGAAAGCTAGGAGGATATTTAAAGGATTGGGTGGTGTTTGGTGGTGGTTGATGATTCTTAAATTCACATACAAAAAAAATCTGGCTTTGAGCTGTTGGGCACTTTCTAACTTAGGAGAGTGCCCAAGATTGCAAGCGAGCAAGCACGGGTTGTGAGTCTGTCACAACCTTGGCACAGTGAAACTCAACACCATACAAGTACACCTCTTGGGAAAATGTGAGACATCTAACTAAAAATTTCATGAATACTTTTGCCTAGAGACCGTATCTCCTCTCGCCCTCTTACTTCCACACACACATAGCTCCAGAGGAGCACAGCATCTTAAACCCCTTCGCTTCTCTTCTTAGATTGCAGTCCTTTTTCATCTTTCCTCTCTTTGCGACGTTACGACATCTACAGACAGGAACGACTCGGAAGGGAGTATTCTATACCAGATTTTCCTTACCTCCTTTTCTCGTTCAATCGTACACAGGAGTCTCGAGTCCTTGCTTGCCCTTAATTAACACCTCTGTTTTCTTTCTTAGTTCACACATATTTTGACTAGCGGTAGTCAACAGCGGCAACAACGAACAGATGCTCAGGCTCCGTTTGTTTAACTATGGACTGTTCACCTGCCGTTCCAGACATGTCCGTTCCCAGCTGTGAACGGTTGCTTGAGATTTGGTCCATCGCAAGAAAAGCTGTTCGGTTAATTAGACAATGCAACCCGACCATTCCTTAGTCAGACGATTTTGTATGTGTCGGAGAGGAGCCATCGTGGTTGTCAACATCGACGAACAGCCGACGAAAAGGACCTCCGGAGGTCCTTTTCACTTTTGATCGCTCGCTGCTATCTTCAGCAAACGGTAGGATGGTAACCGAACACCAAATCTTCTTCCTCAACGGCCCCGTTGGATGCAACGGTTCAACCCTCTGATTCCCTACTCGAACGGTCAGTTCAGCTATAATACTAACCGACCGCACCCTAAATTCCAGAGGTGTCATAGTCACGCTTCCAGAACCACCCACCCAAACTCCACGAATTAGAGTGC
>NESQ01000102.1:0-257820 GCA_003070745.1 Tuber borchii
TATTCCTCTCATTTATCACAGCAACCTTTCTAAATCAACTAATATCCTACTCTACAAACACTTCTACAAATACCAACAGCTTTATCTCCAATATCCCACTATTCACCCTCATTTGTCTTCTCAATTCTCTCACCTCATTCTATTACTACATACTTAATACCTACCTCTATAACCATAGTTTTCACTACCAAGACTACCACTCAAAAGTGGATGACATTTCTCGAAATGGGCAATGAAAATACACCACTACTGGATGAAGATCACTATACCTGCACCCAGGTTGTTATGTATCAAACTCGAGCAACAAAGGATTCCTATGTTAATAGAATCACAGAGGATGTCGAAAGCTCAATCGAAAGGGGCAAATTAACCCGTGCAAAGGGGACTACCAAGATTGAAAACTGGTCAAAAGGTGTCACAAACGGTGACTAGTGAAGGAATTGGTTTCACACTATTCACGGTTATGAATAGTAGGTTTGTGTTTCCTCTCACATGACTCGCACTTGCGAAACCATAGTTATTATTGTTATATATTTATGTTATGCGTGTGACCACACTTGGTGGTCACTTGATATGTATTTTGCACATGACTCATAGTTATAAGTCATGGGTCTCGCGCATGTGACCCCTTTGGGCACATGACTAGTTAGGAGCGCGATGATTGGTTTGGTATAGTGCGCAGTTGACTCATAGGAGTCAGCTGATGGATTTCACACTATGACTCGCTTTGAGTCATGGGAGCATGTGACTCATAGGTACGAGTCACCAGGGTTAGGTATGTGAGGAGGCGCCGATATAAAAAGCGAGGCTTGGGACCTGTAGTTAGCTCCTTACGCAGTCATCTAAGTACTTTCCTATCTACTATCTTGAATGATACTTCTTTATATCCCTTTTTTTATAATCAACATAATATGAGAACAGCGTTGTCTGTATACAACGTAGGAACGGTCTAAGAATGTTCTCGTATACTATATGGATTGATCGTCATCTATTGCATCACCTTTCACGAACCCGGAACGTTACATTTGACTGCGTCTCCCTTTTCAATACCTGACGATCACCAAAGGGACATGGACAGGGAAAACCCTCAGGACTACAAACCCTTTTAAGGGGAGTACCTGAGTGGGGGAGAGGACCCTATGGCGTGGGTCCTAGGAAAAAGAGCCCTGTATGGGGGAGCTATGAAAAAAACTGGAATCCGGACGAACAACACGATCGGACATCAAAAGACAAGGACTGGAACCCTTTACTGGGACATCGAGTCAAAAACACAAAGACAGGACAACATCTGGTGAATTATCTACGAACGATATACAAGACGAACAACAAAACCAGCCAGACAAGAAGACAGAAACCGACCCCAAATCGAAATTTTTTTTTTCTAGTATACTACACCTTATAGGGGGAAGAGGGGAGCTCAGAAGGTCGCTCTGTGGGACAAGGGCTGGGGAGAAATGAGCTAGTAAGGGGGTCAGGAGAGCCTGAGGGAAAAAGGCACACCCCTTACAAGGTTCAATGAGAACGATATCGACAAGCGAACGAGAGAGAAGCGAAGACGAAGGAAGTACGAATGAACCTATCAACAGCAAGGTTCAATGAGAACGATATCGACAAGCGAACGAGAGAGAAGCAAAGATGAAGGAAGTACGAATTAACCTATCAACAGCAAGGTTCAATGAGAACGATATCGACAAGCGAACGAGAGAGAAGCGAAGACGAGCAAAAAACGATTGAACCCTTAGAGATCTATCGTCAAGTTAAATGGAAAGAACTCACCCCTACTTAGGAAGTCAAAATTCAGGAAAATTTTTTTTCTGAATTAGATAGCCTTGTGGGACCAAGGCTAGAGGGAGGGGAGTGAAAAGCGATACTCACCTCGGAGGGAGGGAAGAAATGAGTTACTCAAATACTCGCCTCGGAGGGGGGGAAGAAATGAGCTACGCAAATATTCGCCTCGGAGGGGGGGAAGAAATGAGCTACTCAAATATTCGCCTCGGAGGGGGGAAGAAATGAGCTACTCAAATACTCGCCTCGGAGGGGGGGAAGAAATGAGCTACTGAAATACTCGCCTCGAAGGGGGGGAAGAAATGAGCTACTTCGCTTGCAATGAAGAAGAGCAACTGTTAAGGACAGTTAGCTACATACGATATGGAAAGGAACTACACACGATTGACTCGAATCAAACGATGGAAGTACCTATGAACCTCAGAAGTCATAGGGAAGTCGGTCACCTACAACGAACAACCTACCAGAAACAAGAAACCTCTCTGCACAAGACAGCAGATGAACGACGGCCATGAATGATAGGAGTCAAGAGCACTCAGCTATCAAAACAACAACAAGAAACATCTCTGCACAAGACAGCAGATGAACTACGGCCATGAATGATAGGAGTCAAGAGTACTCAGCTATCAAAACAACAACAAGAAATATCTCTGCACAAGACAGCAGATGAACGATGGCCATGAATGATAGGAGTCAAGAGTACTCAGCTATCAAAACAACAACAAGAAACATCTCTGGACAAGACAGCAGATGAACGACGGCCATGAATGATAGGAGTCAAGAGTACTCAGCTATCAAAACAACAACAAGAAACATCTCTGAACAAGACAACAGAGGAATGACGAAGAACGAAAAGACTTGGACGACAAGAAAAGAAGAGGAAGGAAGAAAAGAAGCAACATGCCGTGAGAATATCTCACTGGATGGAAGTACCTATTAGACATTAGTAGCCATAGGGAATGTTGTCTCTGATCAACCGACCGAAGGATTACGACACGGAATGCATGATAAGCATTAGCCAATGCAAGAAAAGATCATGAGACAACAAGCGACCGAAGGATTACAACACGGAATGCATGATAAGCATTAGCCGATGCAAGAAAAGATCATGAGACAACAAGCGACCGAAGGATTACAACACGGAATGCATGATAAGCATTAGCCGATGCAAGAAAAGTTCATGAGACAACAAGCGACCGAAGGATTACAATACGGAATGCATGATAAGCATTAGCCGATGCAAGAAAAGATCATAAGACAACAAGCGACCGAAAGATTACGACACGGAATGCATGATAAGCATTAGCCGATGCAAGAAAAGATCAGAAGACAACAAGCGACCGAAGGACTACGACACGGAATACACGATAAGAAACAGCCTATGCAACCAAAGGATCATACGACAAGAAACGAATGAGAAATCACACCACTCGACAACAGAAGAGAAAATATACGATATGCACAGGACGAGAAGAAAATGATTACAAGGAAAAGAAGACAATGAGAATGGGGAGGACGGAATCGCATAAGAGGAAGCCAGTCGGCACGACAGAAGAAGAGGACCAGCAAGCTTCGACATACTGAACAGTCTACCTCCTACCTTCGTCAACCAAGCCTGTTTATCCCTTCCAAAACCTACCACTACCTAGAACCACTCAACGAACGATATGAAGTACCCTACACAACAGAACGGAGAAGCAAGCAATGCCACCAAGAAGACCGAGACGCCGCATGCCGCCATGAGCTGGACAGCCTGCTTCGACGACGGGTGCCCTGTGCACCTTAGCAACAAACAAGGGGCATATTATCCCCAAAGAACAACACGATGGCAGCCCCAGCGCAAGGGCAAGAAAGTGCGCTGGGGCGAGCCAGCGGAAGAACCGAAGGCCCACCACGAGGTGGGGCAGTTCGTGGTCGAACTGCAGGAAGAAATGGTGAAGATGGCTGAAGAGATGAGCCGCCTCAAGGAGGAGAATCGAGCGATGAAGAGGAGGGTGGTCATCGCGGAGGAGAATGCCCGCCGGGCATCGATCAGCGACCAACGCCGCGTATACGAGAAGTTAGAGCTTCAGACTCGAGTATGACGAGCGGCCGAGGAAGTGGCCAAGCTGGCCAAAGCAATCGAGGAGGATAAGCAGTTTGCCGATTTCATCGGCATTACAGTCGAGGGAAAAGAGTGGGAAGCGGAGGAGTATACCAACGGAGAAGGGGCTACGAAGCTGGAGGAAGTGATCGCCTCATGGGATTGAGGCGAAGGAGTCAAGAGAAGGAAGGTTTTAGGATCGTGGGACCGATCCTAGTGGAGGAGGGAGCTAATGTCACAAACGGTGACTAGTGAAGGAATTGGTTTCACACTATTCACGGTTATGAATAGTAGGTTTGTGTTTCCTCTCACATGACTCGCACTTGTGAAGCCATAGTTATTATTGTTATATGTTTATGTTATGCGCGTGACCACACTTGGTGGTCACTTGATATGTATTTTGCACATGACTCATAGTTATAAGTCATGGGTCTCGTGCATGTGACCCCTTTGGGCACATGACTAGTTAGGAGCGCGATGATTGGTTTGGTATAGTGCGCAGTTGACTCATAGGAGTCAGCTGATGGATTTCACACTATGACTCACTTTGAGTCATGGGAGCATGTGACTCATAGGTACGAGTCACCAGGGTTAGGTATGTGAGGAGGCGCCGATATAAAAAGCGAGGCTTGGGACCTGTAGTTAGCTCCTTACGCAGTCATCTAAGTACTCTCCTATCTACTATCTTGAATGATACTTCTTTATATCCCTTTTTTTATAATCAACATAATATAAGAACAGCGTTGTCTGTATACAACGTAGGAACAGCCTATGAATGTTCTCGTATACTATATGGATTGATCGTCACCTATTGCATCACCTCTCACGATCCCGGAACGTTACCAAAGGGTTGACAATTGGAGGATTTTTACCACTTATTAAAAGCCAAGGCACTGTGGCCGTATTTACTAATGCCTTAGGAAATGCGGCCGACTTGAGCAAACCTTGGATTTCTAGTTTAAATCTGGACTGAGGTTTAACCAATCACATTGTCTAAACTTGCAGCTCGCTATGCCGGGCGCTCACTATGGCGTTGAATAAGTTAGACTACTGGCACCCGAGTACCGGTACTTGATTGTCTAAGGTGCCGAGAAGGATAGTAGCAAGAACCATCATCTTAGAGGAGATACCACACTTAACTAAGTTAACCCGAATGAAAACCCGCTAGCTTATCCGAGAAAGTAATTAGTGGTATTCAAAGTTAGAAAAGGTTGAGAGTAGGATCAGGTCTCCACTAGAATATGCATTAGTCTACTGGAGGAGAAGGACCAATAGTATTTCTAAACCTATAGTATCAGAGCTGATCACCCCATGTTCTGTTAAAAATAGTTTAGAGTAAAGTGTAGTAACTCTTCCTTTTGTAAGTCATGAGTGCTTGAGTAACCGAGTGGAATCCAGACACCAAAGGCCGGAATTCCCATGAAAAATTTTCAACTTCAATTCCTTCATACTGGTTCATTGAGCAGGATACAAAGAACAGATCACCCCTCATGAAATAAACAATTGATGATTGTTCTCAATAGACGATTTTGCTTAAGTCATTTGCCACTTTTCACCTTTTCTAATATGTAAGGTCTCTATCTGACTGTTGTCTAGTTCTCCTTTACCTTTAAATTTTACTAGTAAGCTCGCTGACAACTATTAAATTTTGTAACTACCAACTTTTACCAGTTACGGACCTCCAGACCTCCGTATATGCTAAAATGGTTCAGTAAAGGTAAGGTATCGCAATGGTAAATTAACTCTTCTTGGGCTGGCCAAGCTTACACGAAACAGCGAAGTAAGCTAAGGTTTCCCCGCTTCCTTAACTAAATACTGCTAGTGCTTCTCGCTACTATATAATTCTATGTACTTTATTAAGTAGTCTACTGGATCTGCTATTGGCTTACCGTATCAACAAGGTCCCTCTGCAGGGTTCAATGAGTATCAGGCAGTAGAATTCCGGTATTCTTTAGAAAACTGTGGGTCGGTTATAGTAGTGAGGGTGCAATATGAGCACTTGCAAAGGGGGAGTGTAAGTTGACGATGAGGGGAAGTGTGTAATCCCCGCACTTCCTTTTTTTTTAATAAGCAGAAGGTAGCCAACCGCGCTGTCTTGAAGTTTAGAAGCACAATGGATTGAGGATTTGTATGCAAGCCACCCTGTGGTTAGAGGTTGCACTCTTCCACCTACTGCTTCTGGCTAGAGGGAGATGTGTATTAGGCACCTTATTGCGCTCCACAACTTAAATACCGCCTTTCAGCCAAAATTTATTCTGGCCAGACCAACCCGGCTCCCACTAAGCAATGGATGGAACAAAGTAAACCACTGGCTTACCTACTTCTACCCCTGAAAATTGACCCTTTTTGGTGCCGGCATAGGAGTAAAGTTAGAGCCCACTGTTCCTGGCAGGAATCAGGAGAATTTTATGTGGTACGAAGCCTTAGGTTGGGAAAGTGTAGTTTTAGAGCCATTAAGGTCAAGGAGTGTTGCCATAGTAATGTATAGGTACTGTAACTTACAATCTACCACTTTATATGATTTTAGAATTAATATATTTTGTGTTCTGGTCTGCATCATGGAAGTTTAGTAGGAAGAAAGAGAATGTCAAATGTATATATTAAATTAAAGAAAAGGAAATAAGAACTTGTGCCCACAATTTAGATCCTTGCCATCAAGTGATAACCAGCCTATCTTAGATCAAATATACTTGGGGTGTGGGTAGCACATGTCAGCCTCGGGTAGGCTTTTATTGCAGCTTGGACTGTTACCGGTTCGAGGTATTGTCTATATGTGTGTCCATCGTGCACCAGGCTTTTAGGGCGTTTGAGGCATAGCTGTTAACCCGTTCAAATGCATAAGGAATTCCTTCAAGAAGGTTGGCTGGGTTAAAATTAACTCATTAAATCCAGCTACCGCCCGCAACAACCCGAGCTTCCAGGAAGCATATTGCGCCAAAAATTTCAGAATCGGATGCGGGCTGGGAAGGTTATCGTATGCATAGGCTATCACCATGACAAGGCCAGTCGTATCTCTTTCGTTCTTTGGGTCAATGGACTTGATCTCGGTGTGAAATTTTGATTCTGCCAGCCGTTGTAGGATAGGGATGTTGAACTTATCAGCGAATACGCAAAGTTGAAGGTGCTTGTGAAGGATCGGCCATGGGTCCTTTGGGTCCGCAGGGTTTCTCAGTGCGGTGCTTTTGTGGCCATAATCTCCCGTATATGCCCATTCAGTGAAAAGGGTGAGCACTTCTTCACTCTCGTCTGGCAAACGAATTATGCCCTCGATACCCTCTTTCATGTCGTTGTTGACATGCTTGTCAAGCTCTGGGGATATGCTGGCTAGGAGATTTTTGTGCATATCCATTATTTTGGGCTTTGCTCCGACGTACAACGTGATAGTTCCGCCGGACAGAAAGCTGATAAACAAATATTAATCACAGAGCTCAAGCGACACAATTTTGGAAAGTGGGGAGTGTTAGTCTTACTCTTGGTACTCTGGAGAATGCTCAGGTGTGGTTTTATCAGGGGGTAGAGGGAGATAATTCCTACAGTGCGGACAATTCATGGAGAGGTGATGTGAAAGGTATGTATCGGAAAACTTGGTAAAACAACTGCTGCGGTTAGGGCTAGCTATCGCAATTGGAGGAATAGTGCTTACCTAACACGGTAGGCTCAAATAAATCCAGCTTACTGGATCTCGTTAACTAGCGTGCGTAATTTCCTTAGTCTGCCCAGCCAGGGTAATTCTGGCTTCGCGTATCTAGTATGATAATAGGGCAGGAGAGTGTTCGTGGAAAGCTGTGGGTGAGTTGTAGCGGTAAGAGCGCAATGTAAGCACTCGTAAAGGAGACATAGATAGGGAGCAAGATGGAACTTCAATTTATATATGGAGAAGGGTATGTGCTAAGTACTCGAGCACTGCACTATATTGTAGGCCTCAACTTGAATCTTTAATTCAAATTTGCTCAAGCACCTTATTCAACATTTTCGTTAGGAGATAGGGTATCTAAGGTTTAGTGTTTTTCTTATAACCAATAATTTGTGGATACCCCTAACTTCTGCGATGCGCCTTATTTCAGGAATTCTACGAGTGACGGTATCGCATTTTCTAGGAACCTCGTTATTGAGCTAAGAGGTCAGAATTAGGTGTGAGTCAAACTCCCTTGCAAAGAAACTCTTCCCGGTTAGTTATTTCCTTGGAATAGAGGACAAATATCTCGAAAACAACACCAAGAGTGAATTTTTGTGAATATCCTACCCTAAAGGCTACATTCTACTCAACGGAGCTCGTGTATTTCACTACACTTTCTTTCGATCTCAGCGTGAACATGAGCTTCACCAGCAAATGCGCTATTCATTCGGCTGATAAAAGCTGTGCCAAATTCCATGCACTTTTCAAATAGGGTAACATTCTATTATTGCGAGGAGACTTTTCCGCAAAAAAGACGCACGAGTTTTGTGAAGCGGGAGGGGGTTACTAGACCACACCAGGATTAGGAAAGCGGGGAGTCCGGGTATCTTTATCTATCCAAGAGAGGAAATTTCAGACGTCTTAGCGCGAGGTTCAATTATTCCAGTTCTTATAGTAGTCTACCAGATCTGCTATCGGCATACCGTAGCAATAAGGCCCCTCCGATACCTGAGCGGCTCAACCGTCACGCCTACGAGATTCTGCCTTATTTATTTACTTACTCTATAGATGACAGGCATGAAAGCAGGGATAGAATGAGGTGCGCCTAAGGCCTACCTTGTTCAATCTCGGAAACCTGCGCTCTTTTCTGCGTGAAAGACACAAGAACAGAGTCCACAGTTCCCGTAAGAAGGGCTTTATGTGGTGGGGGGCTTTAGGTTGGAAAATGCAGCATTGGGGGATGTAAGTTAGGGCACGGTCTATTGGTTTGGATTATCGTGGTTCTGGGTTGAAGAAACGGGTGAGGATGTGAAGGCAAAGGGTGTGATGAGAGGTGCTTCTGTTGGTGTGCTGGTATGCCTTGTGGAGACGAGGCCAATCCTTGCACTTGTGTCAATTATAGAGCGAAGGGATGTCGCCCCAGTAAGGATGTACAAGTACTGCAGTTTAGGCTCTAAGTTACTGCTCCATACAATGTCAGGATTGATATATTTTGTGTTATTGCTAAGGTTGTGGGAGGGGATGAGAAGAAAAAGAGTATCGAATGTATTCATTACATCATAGAAAGAAGCAAAAAAATAAAAATCCATATCCACAATCAGATCTTTGCCTTTGAGCGAGAACTGGCTCATCGCGGGTCAAATGTACTCCGTATCGGGATGGCAATGGAAACTCTCTGGCTGGCCTTCAGTACAGCCTGGGCTGTTACCAGCGGCCTTTCCTCGGCTTGAGAGTGGATGCGAACTGAGCTTGTCGCGTGAGCTTTTGGGATGCCATAGGCTTTGTTTTTGGCCCATTCAGATTCCTAAGCAGCTCCCTCAAGAAGTCTGGCTGGCTCAAGACTAAGTCATTAAAGCTAGTTGTCTCCCGTAGTAACTCCAGTCTCCAAGCAGCATACTGTGCCAAAAATTTCAGAACCGGATCTGAGCTGGGAAGATTATCATAGGCATAACCTATCACCAGGACAAGACCAGACACATCTCTAGCGCCGTTTGATTCAACCGTGACAGGGCTGATCTCGGTATGAAATTTCGATTCTGCGAGCTGTTTTAAGATTGGGATGTTGAATTTTTCTGCAAAGGCGCAGAGCTGAAGGTGTTTGTGAAGGCTCGGCCACGGGTCTTGTTGTTTCAGTTCCTTGGGCTTTCCCGTATTTGCAGGCAGTGTGTCGTTCTTGGCATAGTCCCCGGTGTATGCCCATTCAGTGAAAAGAGCAAGCACCTCTTCCCCCTCATCTGGTAAACATATTATGCCCTCGATACCCTCTTTCATGTCATTGTTGACGTGCTTGTCAAGCTCGGGGGATATGCTCGCGAGAAGTTTTTTATGCATCTCCATTTTTTTGCGCTTTGGTCCGACGTACAATGTGACGTTTCCGCCAAACAGAAAGCTAATAAACAAATGTTGTTAATCACAGGGCTCGGCCGGAGCAATTTGGGAGCGCCTGGAGTGTTAGTCTTACTCTTTGTACTCTGGAGAATGCTTATTTGTGGCACCATCGGCCGTGGGTTTAGGAGGCGCCTCATTGCAATACCCACAATTTTCACACTCCATGGAGAGAAGATCTGGATGGTACGGTACGTTAGACCTAACCGTTGCAATTAGAGGAATAGAGCTTCCTTACTGGTAATACTGTGGGCTCAGATAAGCTGGATGTTGTTAACTGGGGTGCGTAATTTCCTTAGCCGTCCCGCCAAAGCAATTGTAGCCTAGCGCAGCCGATATGATAGCTGGGCAAGGGAATATTCGTTGGAAAATGGTGGGCGAGCTGCAGTGGTGAGAGCGTAATATGAGCGCTGGCAAAGGAGGCGTCGGCGGATGGTGAGATGGAATTTCAATTTCTTTGGAGAAAGATATGTGTTGAGCACTGCACCGGGGGTTAAGGGTAAGTTGGGCGAACATCCACGGTTACTCCTACAACCCCAGCGATTGAAATCTCACCTCCTTGTGATGTGTCATATCTTTCCAGTGGGCCAATCTGGGTCCTTGATTCCTATCTCACGATGGCTTCAAGTCTTCTTTACCATTACGATGGTTTAGAAAATTTTGGTGTTCAAGGCTTGTTATCATCCCTTTTCATCATTTTTAATCGTTTTCCATCTAGGGGTATTCGTTTACGAACGTTTCGCGACTTTATTGTCACCTTCGGATTCGGTTTAGGGGCCTATTTCACTACGGTGATCCTGGCAGGCGTGTAGGACGCGGGTGAGGGGGTGGCTGAAGCTGCGAGGCTGAGGTCGAGGCGTCGTAGGTGTGGCGCAAGGTATGTGGCGATGGAGAAGTGTGGCTGAAGAAAGGGAAGTGGCGTGTGGGTGTGGCTTGGCTAGGTTACACCCGAGGGGAGCGTGCCCGTGCGCCGATAGTTTGGTTGATGGAGTTTGTTGTTGGTTTAGGGAGCCCGAGTTATGTGGGCAGGGGTGGAAATAGGTGCCGGGGATGAGGGGTATTACCCATTGCAAGTGGTACAACTCATGGCTTCGGTGGCCCGTGTGGAAGGTTGAGAGGGTATAGGAGATGATGGAGGAAAGTTGTTTTGATGGAGAAAGAGATGCCGCCAAGGATCTCCAATCGACGGGAGAACGAAACGCCTATCGAAGAAACACCCGAAGGTAACCAGGCTACACTTATCAATATACCGTACCTGGGAAGGACGCTCGGCTAAGACTTAAAAAATTGGGCTGGGATCAACATCCGTATTACGAACCCGGGGGAGCTGGAGGGAAAGTTTAATGGTTTCTTCGACAATGAGTACTAGTATTTTGGGTTTTTGAGGGCTGGACCAGGTGATACTTTCCGGAGATATGTTGGTTAGGGAGGTATGGGGTTTGCTACTGACTAGGTTCCGGCTATTGGTTGGTGGTCGACATACCGGCTGAGGATTATCCCGGAGGAATGGATTTGGGTGTTAGTTTCGTCCGAGGAGGTTGGGTGAGGCGGGTACTGTGGCAAGAGGGCAGACGGCTAATTGCCAAAGAAAGCCCGTAGAGTATTTGTTTTTAGTGTAGAAGTAGCTAGCTAAAATGCAATGCCGAAAAGTTTAAAAAAAAAAAAAAAAAAAAAAAAAAAAAATTGGGCGAACTGACTCTCACGGGCTCCTGGGTCACTCAGCCAACGAGAGCATAATGTCATGAAGTTTCTAGGGCCGTTTCCATGGTTACACTCACCAAATTCTGACCAATGAAGGCCCCATTCACCTCACTTTTTGTTTTATTTGTATGATCAGCCCCTCGTATGATACTGCCTTGTCAGCCTTAATTTAAATACCTTTCTTAATCCAAATTTACTCTAGCGATACCATCCTGGTTATTCTACCAACTGATAAGAAGTGTGTCATATTCCCCGCCTTTCGGACAGGGTAACTCTATTATTGCGAGGAGGCTTTTTCACTACCAATATTAAAACCCTTTGGCACCTATTTTTTCTCACATGAAGAATTCACATTCTGAGTTGAAATTTCTCGTTTCTTGGCATGCACGGACATATTTTTTTGCATCATAGGGATGGCATGATGAAATTTGAGATTTCCCCAAACAAAAATCATAAGCGCCAAATGGCTGTAACAAGACGCTTGATATTTCATGGGTTTTGTGAAGTGTGGCTACTAGGCCCACCAGGATTAGGAAAACAGGGAATCCTAATGTCTTATCAGTCAATGGGATAGACTACTAGCACCCAAGTGCTGATCACCTAAGGTATCATGCTAAGAAGGATAGCAGCGAGAACCAGCATCTTCGAGGAAATACCACACTTGACATGAATGAAAAATGCTAACTTATCCGAGCAAGGCAGTGGCTCTCATTTAGTGTTATTCACGAGCCGAGCGGGCTCGAGTCGTTCGAGCCTGGGGGGGCCTCGAGCCGGAGGTGGAAATGTGGGAAGAGGTAGAGGAAAACCCGTGTGGAATTGGAATTGGGCATAGTGGGAAGGTCCTTTGGCTAGTTGTATATACTTTCAAGTTGCGATACAATTGTTGGAATGATAATACCAGTGTGCAGGGGTATCGTGGCCACTCAGCCTCAAATGTCTTGGCGGCTCGAGCCGGCTCGTGAACAACACTACTCTCATTCCATCTCGGAAAACTGGGCTCTTTTCTGCGAGGAAGTTATAGGGATAGAGTTCACAGTTCCCGTAAGGAGGGCCTTACATGGTTTGGGGCTTTAGGTTGGAAAATGCAGCTTTGGGAGATGTAAGTTAGGCCCTGTTAGGGCATGGTCTATCGGTTTTGATTATTGTGGTTCTGGGTTGAAGAAACGAGTGAGGATGTGTGAAGGTAGACGGTGAGATGAGAGGTGTTTCTGTTGGTGTGCTCGTGTGGTAGGCTATAGATTGTACTGTATGCTTTATGGAGACAAGGCCAATCTTTGCACTTGTATCAATTATATGGCAAAGGGATGTCGCTGCAGGAAGGGTGTACTGTACAAGTACCGCAGTTTAGGCTCTACTGCTCCATACAATGTCAGGCTTGGCCTATTTTGCGTTCTTGCCTAGGCTGGGGAGGGTATTGTTGAGAAGTATCGGAGCTTGGAGTGGGCAAGCGAAGTGAGTATTATCACTGATTCCAGCGAGATGCAGTATCTGAAGAGGGCAAACAACTTGTATTGCTAGATAGACTAAAGAGACAAATTAAGCGAAAGAGCAAAAGAAGGAAGCGAAAAGGGAAGAAAGAGAAACATAGTGTTGAGGCGAGAGGGGGTGACGCAAGCGGTCACGAGGTGTCACTCGTGACCGTGACAACCGAGATATAGAGAACACAACCGTGACTATGAATACAGTTTCCAACAGGTATGAAAGAAAATGAGTATCGAATGTATTTATTACATCAGAAAAGGAAACAAAAAAATAAGAATCCATATCAGCAATTCAGATCCTTGCCCTTGAGCGTGAACTAGCCTATCGTGAGTCTAATGTACTCAATGCCCGAATAACAATGGAAACTCTCTGGCTGGCCTTCACTATAGCCAAGGCTGTTACCAAAGATATTGCTTGCGAGCGTATGTGTGTGCAGCTTATGGCCTGTGCTTTCGGGGCGCCTTAGGCTTAGCTTTTGGCCCACGCACGTTCATAAGCAATTCCTTCAGGAAATCTGGCTGGCTCGAGACTAAGTCATTAAAACTAGCTGTCTCCCGTAGCAACTCCAGCCTCCAAGCAGCATATTGTGCTAAAAATTTCAGAACCGGATCTGAGCTGGGAAGATTATCACAGGCATAACCTATCGCCTTGACAAGGCTAGACACATTTCTGCTGCAGTTTGATTCAACCGAGACAGGGCCGATCTCGATGTGAAACTTCGATTCCGCGAGCCGTTTTAAGATTGGGACGTTGAACTTTTCTGCAAAGGCGTAGAGCTGAAGATGTTTGTGGAGGCTCGGCCATGGGTCCTGTTTCAGTTTCTTGGGGTTTCCCCTGTCTGCACGTAGTGCATCGTCCTTGCTAGCATAGTCCCCGGTGTATGCCCATTCAGTGAAAAGCGTGAGCACTTCTTCCCCCTCGTCTGGTAAATATATTTTACCCTCGATACCCTCTCTCATGTCGTTGTTGACGTGCTTGTCAAGTTCTGAGGATATGCTCGCGAGAAGCTTTTTGTGTATCTCCATTCTTTTGCGCTTTGGTCCGACGTACAATGTGACGTTTCCGCCAAACAGAAAGCTAATAAAAAAGTGTTAATCACAGGATTCAACCGACACAATTTGGGAAAGTAGGGAGTATCAGTCTTACTCTTTGTACACTGGAGAATGCTTAATCGTGGGACTATTGGCAGTTGGTTTACTGCAAACTAGAGGAGGCGACCCACAGCTTTCACACCCTATGTAGAGTCCACCACAATCTTCACACTCCATCGAGAGGAGATCTGGGTAGTACGGTAGGTATCGGAAAACTTGGTAAATTAACTGTTGTAGTTAGACTTAACCGCTGCAATTGGAGAAATAGTGCTTCCTTACTGGTTATAAGCTAGGCTCGGATAAGCCAAGCTTGCTGGATCTTGTTAACCGGGGTGCTTAATTTCCTTGGCCTGCCCAGCCAAAGCAATTGTAGCCTAGTTCAGCCGATATGATAGTTGGGTAAGGGATATTCGTTGGAAAATGGTGGGTGAGGTGCAGCCGTGAGGGTGCATATGAGGGCTGGCAAAAGAAGCGTTGACGGATGGTGGGATGGAATTTCGATTTTTTCGGAGAAAGGTACAGTCACAACCGGGGGCATGGCGAAACCGGGCGGATGGCGAACAGGGATTAATTGTTAGTAATTTTTTTGTAACCCTAACCTTAGCGAATCCATTTTTGCCCATGAAGTACCCCTGTTCGCCATCCCCCCAGTTTCGCCATGCCCCCGGTTGTGACTGTATGTGCTGAGCACCGTACCGGGGGTTAGGGTAAGTCAGCCAAACGAGAGTATGATTTCATGAAGCTTCTAGGGTCAGAATTTTTGCGCTCGTCTGACCTTTTTCCTCCTCCAAAAAAACGCCAAGATTGGCCGTTTCCATAGTTACACTACTGAAACCTTCATTAGCCTCACTTTTTTTTTTTTTTGATAACCCCCTCGTACCGCGTTATCGGCCTTAATTTAAATACTTTTCTTAGATCCAAACTTACTTTAGCGATATCTTACTTTAGGAATTGGCGAGTAACTTATAGTACAATTTTTTTCTGCATGGCGCTGAATAGATTGTTTCCTAATTACACTCTTACTAAAATTTTCCATAAAAGAAAGCCATGGGTTTATTCCCCCCCTCAGAGGTGGCTTGATCTAGTTAGTTTTATTTCTATAAAATTCATCGTTGTTGTTGACATCGGGACTGGCTTGTTTTTAGGACTGCTTCTGAGCCTCTTTGCACTCGGGTACTCATACTGGTATGATACTTGGTGATTGACAATGTCCCAGTACTATTCAAGTAATGCCACAACTAACTAACTCTTCCCTTACAAGAACCCCCAAGACACCCCGACGAACCCATACCCCCAAAACACTAACCAGAAATTTCAAACCTCAAATACCTATCAAACTTCTTGAATGTCCTTGATGACTACTTATACGCTCTAACCCACCTCATAACCTCCCACCCCAATCCCAAAACTCAATTCACAAAACCACAATTATAAAACAGGAGAAAATAATGTCGCCGATCAACGCCACCCCCACAAACCGTCAAACACCCGGTTACGCCCTTGCCCTACAGATCGGTCCGCCTGGATCGAACCAGGTAGTGGTATTGCCCCCCGCCTTGGGAATTCCAAGTGCGCTTGTTACGCCACCGCTGGCCGGAAGTCACGCAAAT
Source organism: Tuber borchii (assembly GCA_003070745.1). Taxonomy (NCBI): domain Eukaryota; kingdom Fungi; phylum Ascomycota; class Pezizomycetes; order Pezizales; family Tuberaceae; genus Tuber; species Tuber borchii. The sequence continues at coordinate 15,754 of NESQ01000102.1, forward strand.
GCTGCAGTTGGCACCGGAGCACTGTCAGTAGTTGTTGAAGCGGTCCATCCGGAAGAAGAAGATGGTAAAAGGAGGAAGTGATGGAAGTGTTTCTCGGTTGGTTACTTCTATGAGGTGGGGATTAGTAGTTTAGTTATCATATAATAATTTTTCAAGGTATTGTGCTAGTATCAACATTAATGATTAGAAACTTCATTAAATTTTTTGTAATAGTATCATAATATCATCCTGGGTATTCCACCAACTGATAAGGAGTGTGCCATATTCCCCGCCTTTCGAACCGGGTAACTCTCTTGTTATTGCCAGGAGGCATGTTCACTACCGATATTAAAGTCATTTGGCACCTATTTTTTTTCTCACTCAAAAAGCTCAAATTCTGAGTTGAAATTTCTCGTTTCTTGGCATGCGCGGACACAATTTATATGAGATGGTATAATAACTTGAAATTTAGGATATTCCCAAATAAAAACAATAAGCGCCAAATGGTTGGAACAAGAAGCTTGATATTTCACGGGTTTTGTGAAGTAGGGCCACTAGGCCACACTAGGATTAGGAAAGTAGAGAATCTGGACGACTTATCGGTCAATGGGATAGACTACTGGCATCCAAGTACTTGATCACCTAAGGTACCAAGAAGGATAGTAGCGAGAACCAGCATCTTCGAAGAGATACCACACTTGAGTGACTTGACTTGAAGGAAAAGCGTTAACTCGTCTGAGGAAGGCAGTGGTTCTCGTTCTATCTCGGAAAACTGGGCTCTATTATGCGTGGAAGTCATAGGGATAGAGTTCACGGTTCCTGTTAGAAGGGTATTATGTGGTGCGGGGCTTTAGGTTGGAAAATGCAGGATTCAGGGTTGTAGGTTAGGGCATGGTCTATCGGTTTTGATTATTGGGGTTCTACGTTGAAGAAACGAGGGAGGATGTGTGAAGCAAAGGGTGAATGAGAGGCGTTTCTGTGGGTGTGCTGGTGTGCTGGTGTGGTAGGTTAGAGATTGTAGGCTTTATGAAGACGAGGCCAATCCTTGCGCTTGTGTCGATTATAGGGCGAAGGGGGTCACCGTAGTAAGGATGTACAGTACAAGTACTGTAGTTTAGGCTCAACTGCTTCATACAATGTCAGACTTGACATGATTTGTATTCTTGCCTAGGTTGTAGGATGGTATGAAAAGAAAAAGAGTATCGAATGTATTCATTACATCAGAGAAGGAAACAAAAAAGTAAAAATCCATATCCATAATTCAGATCCTTGCCCTTGAGCGAGAACTAGCCTATCGTGGGTCAAATGCACTCCGTGCTGGGATGGCAATAGAAACTCCAGGGCTGGACTTCACTTCCGCCTGCGCTGTTGCTTGTGGTGGTGTTTGGATGGAGTTGTAGCTTTCTGCGTGTACTTTGGGGATGCCATAGACGTGGCCCCTTGCCCATTCACATTCCTAAGCAATTCCTTCAAGAAGTCTGGCTGGCTCAAGACTAAGTCGTTAAAGCTAGTTGTCTCCCGTAGCAACTCCAGATACCAAGCGGCGTAAAGCGCTAAACGTTTCGGGGCCCAATCCGAGCTGGGAAGATTATCATAGGCATAACCAATCACCAAGGACAGGCCAGACACATCTCTGCTGCAGTTTGGTTCAATCGTGACAGGACCGATCTCAGTATGAAATTTTGATTCTGCGAGGTGTTTCAAGATTGGGACGTTGAATTTGTCTGCAAAGGCGCAGAGCTGAAGGTGTTTGTGAAGGCTCGGCCATGGGTCATGTTTCGGTTCCTTGGGGTTTCCCGTATTTGCAGGCAGTGTGTCATTCTTGCTGGCATAGTCCCCCGTGTATGCCCATTCAGTGAAAAGAGTGAGCACCTCTTCCCCCTCCTCTGGTAAATATATTTTACCCTCGATACCCTCTCTCATGTTGTTGTTGACGTGCTTGTCAAGCTCGGGGGATATGCTCGCGGGAAGCTTTTTGTGTATCTCCATTCTTTTACGCTTTGGTCCAACGTACAGCGTGACGTTTCCGCCAAACAGAAAGCTAATAAACAAATGTTAATCACAAGGCTCAGCTGGCACAATTTGGGAAGGTAGGAAGTGTTAGCCTTACTCTTTGTACTTTGGAGAATGCTTAGTTGTGGCACTATCGGCTGCGGGTTTACTAGAAACCTGCTGATAATCATCCGCCTAATATCCATCAGCGGTGGCACTATCGGCTGCGGGTTTATTAGAAACCTGCTGATAATCATCCACACAATATCCACAATAATTCCCACAATGTGTACAAGGCATGGAGAGATGATGTGAATGGTATGTATCGGAAAACTTGGTAAATCAACTACTCTAGTTAGACCTAACAGTTATAACCGGAGGAATAGTGCTTCCTTACTAGTAACACGGTAGGCTCAAACAAGCCAAGCTTGCTGGAGCTTGTTAACTAGGGGAGTAATTTCCTTAGCCTGCCCTGCCAACGTAATTGTCGCCTAGTGCAGCCGATATGATAGTTGGGTAAGCGAATATTCGTTGGAAAACAGTAGGTGAGGTGCAGCGGTGAGAGTGCAATACAGTATCCATATGAGTGCTGAACAAAGAGGCGTTGGCGGATGGTGAGATGGAATTCAATTTGTACACAGAGAAAGGCATGCGCTGAGCACGAGTACTGTGCTGGGGGTTAAGGGTAAGTGAGGCGAGTTCTCACTAGCTCCTGACTTCATGAAGTTTCTAGGGCTAGAATTTTTGGGGTTCGCCTCACTTTATTCCTCCTCCTCCAAAAAAACGCCAAGATGGGCCGTTTCCATGGTTACACTCACCAAATTCTGACCAACGAAACCCTCCATTTGCCTCACTTTTGTTTATGATCGCCCCTCTCACTGCGTTGTCAGCCTTAATTTAAATATCCAAATTTACCCAAGTGATATGATACCATCCTAGTTATTCTACCAACTAATAAGCAATATGCCATAACTCTCTGTTGTTGCGAGGAGGCTTTTTCACTACCGATATTAAAGTCATTAAATTTTGGCACCTATTTTTTCTCGCTCAAGAAACTGAAATTCGGTGAAATTTCTCGTTTCTTGGGATTCACGGGCATAATTTTTATGGGATGGCAACGCTTGATATTTCACTGGTTTTGTGAAGTGGGGCCACTGGGCCACACCGGGGTTAGGAAAGCAGGGAATCTGGATGTCTTATCAGCCAATGGGATAGACTGCCGCGCTGGCATCCAAGTACTTGATCGCTTAACTTAAGGTGCCGAGAAGGATAGTAGCAGTGTCCGCAAGCGGCCAGTCCGGCTTCTGAAGCTCCTCTGACCGGGCCTGGCCGGACTGCAGATATCTGCAGGCTTTCGAGTGATAAGTTGTGATTCAACTGGAGAATGAAACAAAACGCCAAGCACAGAAGACTGATCGCCAACACACAACACCATGGTGAGAAAGTTCTTCTAATTCAACTTGACTCTCGCTTGTATACCCTTATTCAATAAATAAACCAATTAATTATAGGTAAAGACAGGAGCACATATAAACCACAAGTTGCCCATCTACCAACCAGCACTCTAGGGATTACTGCACGCATTCTCTCCCTCTTGCCCCTATCGCCCATTCCCAAACAAGGCTCATAGAAAACTTCCATAGCGGCCTCCGTACATCCTACTCATTTAAATTCATAATTGCACCCTTCTAGCGCTGCCTTTCCCCTGTGTCATTCTCGCTCTGCCGTGCATCTGTTTTCCTCTAAGTCGCGCTAACATCCTCCCCGGCTGCCACCACCAAACATGCTGGAGCTGATTGCGTCTACTCAGAGCAGTATTGTCAACTTGGGTGGATGCAGCGCCGGAAGCAATACGATTTCGAAAGAGTCAGACGCGCGGAAGGTTGGATGCCCGGCGCGGAGGTTATGAGCCGTGGGAGTTCTTGGCGAGGCATGTCTGTTCTTTTGCGCGCAGACAAAGGATATGTGTTGCGATAGATGGAAGGATGGGAGAACGACTTCGTTGTTTATATGCTCCTGTCTTTACCGCTAGTTCCAGTAGTTAGTTTGTCAGTTGGGAGAAAAAAAGCGAAAGTGAATGAAAAATAAGATACTACCTTCTCGCTAAACTCTAGAAGATCTGACGCCAAGTAGAATATGCTTTAAATCGAATGGTGTGGCCCAAGCCTGAAAAATAACCACATACAAGTACCTGCAGACATCTTCAGATATTTGGCGGTATCTTCACAGGAGAAAATAATGTCGCCGATCAACGCCACCCCCACAAACCGTCAAACACCCGGTTACGCCCTTGCCCTACAGATCGGTCCGCCTGGATCGAGCCAGGTAGTGGTATTGCCCCCCGCCTTGGGAATTCCAAGTGCGCTTGTTGCGCCACCGCTGGCCGGAAGTCACGCAAATGCTGCAGTTGGCACCGGAGCACTATTAGTAGTTGTTGAAGCGGTCCATCTAGAAGAAGAAGGTGGTAAAAGGAGGAAGTGATAGAAGTGTTTCTTGGTTGGTTACTTCTATGAGGTGGGGATTAGTAGTTTAGTTATCATATAATAATTTTTCAAGGTATTGTGCTAATATCAACATTAATGATTAGAAATTTCATTTTTGTAATAGTATCATACCATCCTGGGTATTCTACCAACTGATAAGGAGTGTGCCATATTCCCCGCCTTTCGAGCCGGGTAACTCTCTTGTTATTGTCAGGAGGCATGTCCACTACCGATATTAAAGTCATTTGGCACCTATTTTTTTTCTCACTCAAAAAACTCAAATTCTGAGTTGAAAATTTTCGTTTCTAGGTATGCGCGGACATAATTTATATGCGATGGTAACTTGAAATATGGGATATTCCCAAATAAAAACAATGGGCGCTAAATGGCCGTAACAAGAAGCTTGATATTTCACGGGTTTTGTGAAGTGGGGCCACTAGGCCACACTAGGATTAAGAAAGTAGGGAATCTGGATGTCTTATCGGTCAATGGGATAGACTCCTGGCAGCCAAGTACTTGACCGCCTAAGGTACCAAAAAAGATAGTAGCGAGAACCAGTATATTCGAGGAGATACCACACTTGACTTGAAGGTAAAACACTAACTCATCCAAGGAAAGCAGTGGTTCTCGTTCCATCTCGGAAAACTGGGCTCTTTTCTGCGTGGAAGTCGTAGGGATAGAGTTCACGGTTCTTGTCAGGAGGGCTTTAGGTTGGAAAATGCAGAATTGAGGGCTGTAGGTTAGGGTATGGTCTATGGGCTTTGATTAGCTATTGTGTATGCTAGGTTGTACATGTAAGTGTGTATTCCACATCATGGGTTCTGTAACTGCATTTGGGTACCGTATATGTATACCGTTCTTGTTTCGCTTAGCTAGCTACAGAACTTAATAAATGATCTTCTACTACACAACCAAAACGTCCAATTCGTAACATGGTTCTGGGTTGAATAAACGAGTGAGGATGTGTGAAGAGACAGTGTGGATGAGAGGCGTTTCTGTCGGTGTGCAGGTGTGGTAGGCTAGAGATTGTATGCTTTGTGAAGACGAGGCCAATGTTTGCACTTGTGTCAATTAATAGCCGAAGGGGTATGGCTGCCGGTATGCAATTGCAGCTTGCTGCGTGTGCTTTTGGGGTGCCATAGGCCTAGCCCCTGGCCCATTCACATTCCTAAGCAATTCCTTCAAGAAGTCTGGTTGGCTCAAGACTAAGACATTAAAGGCAGTTGTCTCCCGTAGTAACGCCAGTTTCCAAGCAGCATATTGCGCTAAAAATTTCAGAACTGGATCCGAGCTGGGAAGATTATCATAGGCATAACCTATCACCAAGAACAGGCCAGACGGATCGCTGCTGCAGTTTGGTTCAATCGTGACATGGCCGATCTCGGTATAAAATTTCGATTCTGCCAGCTGTTTTAAGATCGGTACGTTGAACTTTTCTGCAAAGGCGCAGAGCTGAAGGTGTTTGTGAAGGCTCGGCCATGGGTCCCGTTTCGGTTCCATGGTGTTTATCGTGTTTACAGGCAGTGCATAGTCCTTACGGGTATAGTTCCCCGTGTATGCCCATTCAGTGAAAAGAGTGAGCACCTCTTCCTCCTCGTCTGGTAAATATATTATGCCCTCAACACCCTCTCTCATGTTGTTGTTGACGTGCTTGTCGAGTTCTGGGGATATGCTCGCGAGAAGTTTTTTATGCATCTCCATTCTTTTGCGCTTTGGTCCGACGTACAATGTGACGTTTCCGCCAAACAGAAAGCTGATAGAATAAAAAAGTTAATCACAGGGCTCAAGCGACACAATTTTGGAAAGTAGGGAGCATTAGTCTTACTCTTTGTACTCTGGAGAATGCTTGGTTGTGGGACTATCGGCTGCGGGTCTACTGCCGTATATGGAAACCTGCTGATAATGATTCCCACAATATCCATAACAATTCCCACAATTTCTACAAGACATGGAGAGATGATGTGGACGGTATGTATCGGAAAACTTGGTAAGCCAACTACTCTAGTTAGACTTAACAATTACAATTAGAGGAATAGTGCTTCCTTACAAGCAATAAGGTAAGCTCAAACAAGCCAAGCTTACTGGAGCTTGTTAACTGGAGACGTAATTTCCTTCGCCTGTCCCGCCAAAGTAATTGTAGTCTAAAGCTGCCGATATGATAGCTGGGTAAGGGAATATTCGTTGGAAAACAGTGGGTGAGGTGCAGCGGTGAGAGTGCAATACCGGATGAGCGCTGGAAAAGGTGGCGTTGGCGGACGGTGAGATGGAATTTTCAATTTGTACACGGATCAAGGTATGCGCTGAGTCCAAGTACTGTGCTGGGGGTTAAGGGTAAGAGGCGAATTGGTTCTCACTGGCTCCTGATTTCATGAGGTTTCTAGGGTTAGAATTTTTTGGGTTTGCCTGACTTTATTCCTCCTCCAAAAAAACGCCAAGATGGGCCGTCTCCATAGTTACACTCACCAAATTTTGGCCGATGAAACCCCCCATTTGCCTCACTATTTTTTTTTTCTAATCTCCCCCTCCCACTGCGTTGTCGGCCTTAATTTATATTTAATTCAAATTTACCCAAGCGATACCATCCTAGTTATTCTACCAAATAATAAGTAGTATGCCATAACTCTCTATTATCGTGAGGAGGCTTTTCCCCTACCGATATTAAAGTCATTAAATTTTGGCACCTCTTTTTTCTCGCTCGAGAAACTCAAATTCGGAGTTGAAATTTCTCGTTTCTTGGCATGCGCGGGCATAATTTGTATGGGATGGCAACTTGGAATTTGGGATTTCCCTATTTAAAAACAATAAGCGTCAAATGGCTGTAACAAGATGTTTGATGTTTCACGGGTTTGGTGAAGTGGGGCCACAGGGCCACACTAGGGTTAGGAAAGCAGGGAATCTTGACGTCTTATCAGTCAATGGGATAGACTGCCGTACTGCCATCCAAGTACTTGATCGCCTAAGGCACCAAGAAGAATAGTAGTGAAAACCAGCATCTTCGAGGAGATACCACCTTGGCTTGAATGAAATGCGCTAACTCATCCGAGAAAGGCAGTGGTTCTCGCTACCCTATCATTTTATGTACCCTATCAAGTAGTCTACTGGACCAGCTATCAGCTTATCGTAGTAATAAGGGCCCTCTAATACATGAGCGGCTTAACTATCACGCCTACGAGATTGTGCTTTATTCATTTACCCTGCTCTATGGATGATAGGCATGGGAGCAGGGATAGAATTAGGTGCGCCTAAGACTTACCTCGTTCCATCTCGGAAAAACTGGACTCTTTTCTGCGTGGAAGCTATAGGAATAGAGTGTACAACTGATGTCAGGAGGGTTTTACGTGGTGCGGGGCTTTAGGTCAGAAAATGCAGCATTGGGAGATGTTAGTTAGGGCATGGTCTGTCGGTTTTGATTATTATTGTTCTGGGTGGAAGAAGCGAGTGAGGATGTGTGAAGGTAGAGGGTGAGATAGGAGGTATTTCTGTTGCTGTGCTCTTGTGGTTGGCTATAGATTGTATGCTTTGTGAAGACGGGGCCAATCCTTGCACTTGTGTCAATTATAGGGCGAAGGGGTGTGGCCGCAGCAAGGATGTACAGTACAAGTACTGTAGTTTAGGCTCTGCTGCTTCATACAACGTCAGGCTTGACATGATTTGTATTTTTGCCTAGGTTGTGGGAGGGTATGAAAAGAGAATGAGTATAGAATGTATTCATTAGTGTCATTACATCAGAAAAGGAAACAAAAAAAAAAAAAATCCATATCCATAATTCAGATCCTTACCCTTGAGCGAGAACTAGCCTGTCGCGGGTCAAACGTACTCCGTGCCAGGATGGCAATGGAAACTCCCGGCCTGGCCTCCACTACAGCCTGGGCTATTGCTGCTAGGCTCCGAAGCCATGGAATACAGTTGCAGCTTGCTGCGTATGCTTTTGGAGGGTCGTGGGCTTAGCCCCTGGCCCATTCACATTCCTAAGCAATTCCTTCAGGAAGTCTGGCTGGCTCAAGACCAAGTCATTAAAGCTAGTTGTCTCCCGTAGCAACTCCAGCTTCCAAGCAGCATATTGCGCTAAAAATTTCAGAACTGGATCCGAGCTGGGAAGATTATCATAGGCAAAACCTATCACCATGACAAGACCAGACACATCTCTAGTGTAGTTTGGTTCAATCGTGACAGGGCTGATCTCGGTATGAAATTTCGATTGTGCGAGCTGTTTTAAGATTGGGACGTTGAATTTGTCTGCAAAGGCACAGAGCTGAAGGTGTTTGTGAAGGCTCGGCCATGGGTCATGTTTCGGTTCCTTGGGCTTTCCCGTATTTGCAGGCAGTGTGTTGTCCTTGCGGGTATAGTCCCCCGTGTATGCCCATTCAGTGAAAAGAGTGAGCACCTCTTCCCCCTCGTCTGGTAAACATATTATGCCCTCGATACCCTCTTTCATGTCGTTGTTGACGTGCTTGTTAAGTTCTGTGGATATGCTCGCAAGAAGTTTTTTGTGTATCTCCATTCTTTTGCGCTTTGGTCCGACGTACAAGGTGACGTTTCCGCCAAACAGAAAGCTAGTAAAAAAGTTAATCACAGGGCTCAAGCGACACAATTTGGGAAAGTAGGGAGCGTTAGTCTTACTCTTTGTACTCTGGAGAATGCTTGGTTGTGAGACTATTGGTTGCGGGTTTACTGCCGAATGTAAAACCCTTCTGGTAACGATCCCCACAAGACACACAATAATTCCCACAATCCCTACAAGGCATCGAGAGATAATGTGGATGGTGTGTGTCGGAAAACTTGGTAAATCAACTACTCTGGTTAGACTTAACAATTAAAATTGCAGAAATAGTGCTTCCTTACTGGTAATAAGGTCGGCTCGGATATGCCAAGCTTGCTGGAGCTTGTTAACTAGTGGCGTAATTTCCTTAGCTTGCCCCGCCAAAGTAATTGTAGCCTAGTGCAGCCGATATGATAATTGGGTAAGGGAATATTGGTTGGAAAACGGTGGGTGAAGTGCAGCGGTGAGAGTGCAATACCGTATGATCGCTGGAAAAGGAGGCGTTGGCGGACAGTCAGACGGAAATTCAATTTGTACACGGAGAAAGGTATGCGCTGAGTCCAGGTACTGTGCTGGGGGTTAAGGGTAAGTGAGGCGAATTGGTTCTCCCTGGCTCCTGATTTCATGAAGCTTCTAGGGTCAGAATGTTTTGGGTTCGCCTGACTTTATTCCTCCTCCAAAAAAACGCCAAGATGGGCCGTTTCCATGGTTACACTCACAAAATTCTGACCAATGAAACCTCCCATTGTCCTCACGTGATCACCCCCTCCCATTGGGTTGCCGGCCTTAATTTAAGGCCCTGCTCGGCTTGTACTGTACCAATTTATCCACGGGTCTCATAATAACGCGACCGTAGCAACGGTGGCCAGCGTTGTAACACATGTACCTCTACCTAATCCCCCATATTCGAGTAACTAATTCATGGCTACCAGAACTCTCACCATGAGGGGATAAATGTTGTGATGAAGGCTGGCGAGTGGTTTACCAAGCATTAACTTCTATTGATTTTATGATTTTTTTATCAATATTGTTGTTCTCATTTCATATACTGCGTTGGGTTGAGGTACATGTGCTACAACGCTGGCCACCGTTGCTACGGTCGCGTTATTATGACGGATATGGGATGGCAACTTGAAATATGTGATTTCCCTATTTAAAAACAATAAGCGCCAAATGGCTGCAACAAGACGTTTGATATTTCACCGGTTTTGTGAAGTGGAGCCACTGGGCCACACTAGGGTTAGGAAAGCAGGGAATCTGGATGCCTTATCAGCTAATGGGATAGACTGCCGCACTGGCATCCAAGTACTTGATCCCCTAAGGTACAAGGGTAGGACCAAGTTAACCGGAACAGACAGGGATATGTTTAGCTGGTTAACCTTAAATAACTGTTCCATAACTTCTTGCCGGACCTTGTACCAAGAAGGATAGTAGCGAGAAGCATCTTCCAGAACATATCATACCACCTTGACTCGAATGAAAAGCGCTAACCCATCCGAGGAAAGCAGTGGTTCTCGCTACCATATCATTCTATGTACCCTATCAAGTAATCTACCGGATCGTAGCAACAAGGCCCCTCTAATACTTGTGCGGCTCAACCATAACTCATACGAGATTCTGCTCTATTATTTTACCCTACTCTGTGGACGACAGGCATGGGAGCAGGGATAGAATTAGGTGCGCCTAAGACTTACCTCGTTCCATCTTGGAAAACCGGGCTCTTTTCTGCACGGAAACTATAGGGATAGAGTTCACGGCTCATGTCAGGAGGGCTTTATGTGAGCGGGGCTTTAGGTTGGAAAATGAAGCTTTGGGGGATGTAAGTTAGGGCATGGTCTATATGGTGATTATTGTGGTTCTGGGTTGAAGAAACGAGTGAGGATGTGTGAAGGTAAAGGTTGCCGTAAGAGGTGTTTCTGTTAGTGTGCTGGTGTGGTAGGCTAGAGATTGAATGCTTTGTGAAGACGAGGCAAATCCTTGCACTTGTGTCGATTATAGGGCGAATGGGTGTGCCCACAGTAAGGATGTACAGTACAAGTACTTCTGTTTAGGCTCTACTGCTTCATACAACGTCAGGCTTGACATGATTTGTGTTCTTGCCTAGGTCGTGGGAGGGTATGAAAAGAAATTGAGTATCGAATGTATTCATTACATCAGAGAGGGAAACAGAAAAGTAAAAACCCTTATCCATAATCCAGATCCTTACCCTTGAGCGAGAACTAGCCTATCACGGGTCAAATGTCCTCCATGCCGGGATGGCAATGGAAACTCCCAGGCTGGCCTTCACTACAGCCTGGGCTGCTATCCTGTTACCACTTGTGTTCCCAGCTAGAGAAGTATGTAGGTGCAGCTTTCTGCGTGTGCCTTTCGGGTGCCATAGGCCTAGCTTTTGACCCATTCACATTCCTAAGCAATTCCTTCAAGAAGTCTGGTTGGCCCAAGACAAAGTCATTAAAGCTAGCTGTCTCCCGTAGCAACTCCAGCTTCCAAGCAGCATATTGTGCTAAAGATTTCAGAACTGGATCCGAGCTGGGAAGATTATCACAAGCATAGCTTATCACCGAGAACAGGCCAGACACATCTCTGCTGCAGTTTGGCTCAATCGTGATAAGGCTGATCTCGGTATAAAATTTCGATTCTGCGAGCTGTTTTAAGATTGGTATGTTGAACTTTTCTGCAAAGGCGCAGAGCTGAAGGTGTTTGTGGAGGCTCGGCCATGGGTCCTGTTTCAGTTTCTTGCAGTTTCTCGTGTCTGCAGGCAGTGCATCGTCTTTGCGGGCATAGTCCCCCGTGTATGCCCATTCAGTGAAAAGAGTGAGCACCTCTTCCTCCTCGTCTCGTAAATGTATTATGCCCTCGATACCCTCTCTCATGTCGTTGTTGATGTGCTTGTCAAGCTCGGGGGAAATGCTCGCGAGAAGTTTTTTGTGTATCTCCATTCTTTTGCGCTTTGGTCCGACATATAACGTGACGTTTCCGCCAAACAGAAAGCTAATAAACAAATATTAATCACAGGGCTCAACCACCACAGCTTAGGAAAGTAGGGAGTGTTAGCCTTACTCTTTGTACTCTGGAAAATGCTTGGTTGTGGCACTATCGGCCGTGGGTTTACTGCGAAATGGAGAAGGCGTCTGATTATAATACCCACAATGTCGACACTCCATGGAGAGAAGATCCGGATGGCACAGTACGTATCGGAAAACTTGGTAAATCAACTGCTCTGGTTAGAGTTAGCCGTTGCAATTGGAGGAATAGTGCTTCCTTACTGGCAATACGGTAGGCTCAAACAAGCCACCCTTGCTAGATCTTGTTATCCGGAGTGCGTAATTTCCTTAACCTGCTCAGCAAAGGTAATTATAGCCCAGTACGGCTGATATGATAATAGAGTAGGGAATATTTGTTGGAAAACCGTGGGCGAGTTGCAGCGGTAAGAGGGCAATTTATACACTGGCGAAAGAGAAGTTGGCAGACAGTAGGATGGGGTTTCAATTTATATATGGAGAAAGGTACCACATTTACTTGTCAAATTCGACCCTCCGCTAGTGGAAACCAGCCCAAGATAAGGTTAATATAAAGACCAAACAGGTTAGTAATGGTGGGCTATAACTTAGGCGAGGGATAGTGTGCTCATACTACATTCACAATGACGAAGGTAGAAAAGTTCTAATTTTGGTAGAACCAAGATTGTACTTTGACAAAAGTGATGTCACACTTTACAAGCTGAAGATTGGGATTATTTTGACGTCTGCGTTGATATCGTAGGCTTTAACTTACTCCCATTCTTGCTCTAAATTTACTCTAGAGATACCATCTTGGTTACCGTAAAAACTCAGGTATAATGAACTCGCCTGGACTGATGGTGCATCAGTTTTCGGTGTTTTGAATATGCCAAGAGGGCATCCAAGTACGCTTGCTTATTTTATCTAACCCCATTAGCGAGCTCCAAGTCAATCGGAGGGTCTGATTTCGCTGCACCACCAGTCTAGGCGAGTTCGTTATCCCATGGACTGATGAGACATGCAGATTCCGGACCTTCCGCTTACGGTAGCTCTATGCTGTGGCTAAGCAACTTTTTTGCTGAGAAAGTTCTTGGCACTTCATAATTTTTGTTAGGCAAAGTCACTGAGCCACAGCATCGAGCTACCATAAGCGGAAGGTCCGGAATCTGCATGTCTCATTAGTCCATGGGATACCTGAGTTTTTACGTTACTCTATCGACTCAAAAGGGGTGTGCCAAATCCCCGTTAGAATAGGGTAACTTTCTATTATTGTGAGGAGGCTTTTCCGGAAAAGACATACGGGCTTTGTAAAGCGGGGCCACTAGGCCAAACCAAGATTGGGGGGCGTGGAGCTTAGATGTCTTACCAGCCAATAGGATAGACGACTGGTACTCGGGCACTCGTACTCAGTACAATACTAGTACTCAATACATATATGGGCTGAGGAGGATAGTAGCGGGAACTGACATCTTAGAGAAGATATTACACTTAACTTTGAATAAAAAACGCTAACTTATCCAAGAAAGATAGTACTGTAGTTCTTGCTACACTGTTACTCTTGGCCCCCTATCGTGTAGTCCACCGGATCTGCCATCAGCCTATCATATCAACCAGGCCCCTCTGATACTTGAGCGGCCAAACCATCACGCCTGCGATATTCTTCTTTATTTATTTACCCTCCTCTATGGATAACCGGTATAGAAGCAGGGATAGAATTAGGTAAGCCAAAAGCTTATCTTGTTCCATCCCTGAAAATTGGGTTCTTTTGAGCCTGGAAAGCATAGGAGTAGAGTTCGCTGTTTTTGGCAGAAGGGCTTTATCTGGCATGAGGCCCTGCATTGGAAAACAGGGGTTTTGGGGGAAGGGTAAGATGGAGCGGGGCTTGTTGATTTTGGTTATTAGGGTTCTTGGTTATAGAAACGAGTAAGCGTGTATCATACCTGTGTGAAGGCAAAGGATGCGATGAGAGGTGTTTCCGCTGGCACACCGTGGGTTGGAGACTGTATGCTTTGTGCAGAGTAGGTCGGTTCCTACAATTGTGTCAGTTACAAGGCTGAGGGGTGCCACCGCAGTAAAGATATACAAGTATGATACTGTCCCTTACAATCTATTACTCATATGATGCCAGGCTTGATAGGTTCCATGTTCTTGTCTAAACTATAAAAGATTATAGGAAGAAAGAGAGTACAAGTATGAAATGTATTCATTGAATCAAAGAGATGGAAAATAAGAATACATATCCATAATTTAGACCCTAGCCATCAACCCAAAACAGGCCTATAGTGAGTCAAATGCACTCGAGGTGTAAATATCATACGGTAGCTCTCGGGTAGGCTCTGATTGCAGCCTGGGCTGTTACAGACAGCGGGTATTATGCGGTATATAGTGAACATAAGTTTGCACTATGCATCTAGTGCTCTCGGGGTATCGTAGGCTTAGTTTTTAACCCGTTCAAATATTCAAGCAATTGTTTCAAGAAGTCTAGCTAGGCTAGAATCAAGTTATCAAATCCCACTGTCGTCCGTAGCAACTCCAGCTTCCAAGATGCATATTGTGCTAAAAGTTTCAGAATCGGATCCGAGCTAGGGAGATTGTCGTATGCATAACCTATCACCATAGCGAGGCCAGCCGCATCTCTCAGGCTCTGCGGCTCAAGAGGGCTGATCCCTGTGTAAAATCTCGATTCTGCGAGTTGTCTTAAGGCGCCTATATTGAATTTATCTGAGAACGCGCAGAGCTGAAGGTGTTTATGAAGGCTCGGCCATGGATCTTGGGTCAGTCCCGGGATGCCGCTCGGTATGTCGCCCTCGTGAGTATAGTTTCCCGTGTATGCCCATTCGGTGAAAAGCGTGACTACCCCTTCCTCCTCTTCTGGTAAACGTATTATGCCTTCAATACCCTCTCTCATGTCATTGTTGACATGCTTGTTGAGTTCTGGGGACAGGCTTGCGAGGAGCTTTTTATGCATTTCCATTTTTCCTCCATTTGGTCCGATGTACAATGTGATAGTTCCGTCAAATAGGAAGCTTATAAGCAAACATTAGCCCTAGGGTCCAAGTACAATTTGGAAAAGCAGAAGTGTTAGGCTGACTCTTTGTACTTTGGCAAGTGCCCAGTTCTGAAACTCTTGATCCTAGGTATATAGGATTGGGGAGGCAGAGGGGCGGTTCCACGGTAGGTGTATTCATCACTTCTGTCAAAAAGACCTACTAAGCCAAAATCTGAATCCGAGTCTAGACGGTAATGGTTAGACTCTTAGCTTTCGCAATTGGAAACTAAACACAGAGGGAAGCAGAGGTGTTTACCCGACATGATAGGCTCAGGGAAGCCGTACTTGCCTGATCTTATTAAATGGAGTGCGTAATCTTCTTACTTGCCGAGTTAAGGTAATCTTGGCCTAGGGTCGCTGATACGATAGTATATTCAACGAGTATATAAGGTATGATAGTAGGATATTCGTTGGAAGACTGTGGGTGAGATAGCGTTGAGAGTGCAATGGCAAAGGAGACGTGAGCCGACAGCGAGATGGAATTTCAATTTAGAGTGTAGGGAAAAAGGTGTCTGCTAAGTACTATCCTACATTGTCGGCCTTAATTTAAATCCTATTCTTACTCTAAAGCTACTCTAGCGATACCAGCCTAGCTACAGTATCTTATCAGCTAATAAGAGGTGTTCCAAATTCCCCACCTTTCGAGCAGAGAAACTCTATGTTACTATGAGAAGACTTTTCAGCAAAACGACGCCTAATATTTCACGAGTTTTGTGAAGCGGGGTCACTGAGCCACGCCAGTATGTACTGTAGAGTACCTCGAGACATGATAATGCTATCTGCTATCCGCGTATCGTAGCAACAAGAGCTTTCAGATACCGGCACTCGAGTGGCTTAATCACCACGCCTACGAGCATTACGCTTTATCCATCTAGCTCGCTGTAGGCGGTATGTTACAACGGGGCTCAGTTACAAACGGTAGATGTGGGGGGGGGAGCATGGAACGAGGTAAGCCTAAGGCCCCCCAAGTAGATGAAGCCAGTAAATCTGCACGATAGTTCGGTCTGTATATCTTAGACCTTGCTGTTTCGGGTAGATTCCTTCACTATGTAGAATACTGTAAGAGTAGGCCAGTTGCTACTGATTCCCAAAAAGATGGCTGACACCGGTGATTGGCGAAAAAAGAGGATAATGAGTTCACAAATCGTTTAGTCCACCTCAGTAGTGATGCTGGGGGTGATATCGTAGCAAGCTACATTACCGCTTTTCAGGAGGAAAAGCCCATTCTACCAATATTCACTTAGCTTATGAATTCAATTACCGTACGCTTGTCAAAATGTTAATGAATTACCTCATCACGACCGTGCGTATTCCGATTTGACCAATAGTATGACCACCAATGGTTTAAAGTGGAATACCGGTATTGCGATCAATGATACTCGTAATCTTTCCTGACAGTTGGTGTTGGCTATCCATAGATTCCTGAGATTGCTTTCTGGCTGCCGCGACAATATGGGATGGAAAGTTCTATGATAATATTACGATACCACGGCGTTCATCTATCTAATAGTGATGCCCGGAATCTAACCTAACGATGGGAAACGCCATTAGATATTAAATGATTTACAGGCGATACCTGATTGGTGTATTGTCGTTCGTACCTTGGGCTAGAACTAAGACAAGTTACGATACGTGGTGTAGCATAAGACGGTGTTCGTTGATATTGGGGTTGGTTATCAAGCCAGGCTGGGGCGAGGTGCGGTTTAAGTCTAAGATGGATGCCTAACCTAAAGTTAGGGATAAGTAACAAGTCAAATAGTGTCATATATCATAGTACGGGACTAAAAATGAGACTCTTTTTCTGGGCGGGAGGACAGGAACAGAGTTTACCCCCCCCCCCCAGGAGGAGAATTTTATGTGGCACAAAGCTTTGGGTTGGGGAGATGCAGTTTGTGAAGCACTGTAAGTTAGTGTGCAACTTGTTGCTTCTGATTATTGGGGCTCTGGGTTGAAGAGCGAGTGAGGATGTACGAAGGCAAAGGATGTGACGAGAGGTGTTTCCGCTGGTATGTGGTAGGGTGGAGACGATATGCTTTGTGCAGAGTAGGTCGATTCCTACACTTGTGTTGATTATAAGGCCGAGGGGTGTCGCCGCAGTAAAGATATACAAGTATGATACCGTCCCTTACAATCTATTACTCTATACGATGTCAGGCCTGATAAATTCCATCTTCTTGCCTAGACTATGGAAGATTATGGGAAGAAAGAGAGTGCAAGTATGAAATGTATTTATTGAATCAAAGAGACAGAAAATAAGAACACATGTCCATAATTTAGATCCTAGCCATCAAGTCAAAACAGGCCTATCGTGAGGCAAACGTGCTCGAGGTGTAAATGTCATATGATAGCTCTTGGGTAGGCTCTGATTGCAGCCTGGGCTGTTACAAACAGCGGGCATTGTGCGGTATATAGTGAATATAAGTTTGCACCGTGCGTCTAGTGCTTTTGGGGTATCGTAGGCTTAGTTTTTAACCCGTTCAAATGTATAAGCAATTGATTCAAGAAGTCTGGCCGGCCTAGAATGAAGTTATCAAATCCACCTATCGCTCGCAGCAAATCCAGCTTCCAAGATGCATATCGCGCCAAAAATTTCAGAATCGGATCCGAGCTAGGGAGATTGTCATATGCATAACCTATCACCACAAGGAGGCCAGCCGCATCTCTCAGGCTTTGTGGCTCAAGGGGGTTGATCTCGGTGTGGAATCTCGATTCTGCGAGTTGTTTTAAGGCGCCTATATTGAATTTATCTGAGAACGCGCAGAGCTGAAGATGTTTGTGAAGGCTCCGCCATGGATCCTGGGTCAGTCCCGGGATACCGCTCGGTATGTCGCCCTTGTGGGTATAGTCTCCCGTGTATGCCCATTCGGTGAAAAGCGTGACTACCTCTTCCCCCTCTTCTGGCAAACGTATTATGCCCTCAATGCCCTCTCTCATGTCATTGTTGACGTGCTTGTTGAGTTCTGGGGATATGCTTGCAAGGAGCTTTTTATGGATCTCCATTTTTTTGCCATCTGGTCCGATGTACAATGTGATGGTTCCGTCAAATAGAAAGCTTATAAGCAAATGTTAGCTCTAGGGTCCAAGTACAATTTAGAAAAGCAGGAATGTTAAGCTGACTCTTTATACTTTGGCGAGTGCTTCGTTGTGGGATTTTCAGTCATGGGGGGGATGTATCCGCCACCTCTACGTTCACGTTGGCGCTGCTCAGCTCGGCGGAGAACATCTAATATATCTTAACGGTATCGGTCAGGCTCCTAGATTTCGTAATTGGAAGCTAACACAGAGAGAAGGAGAGTTGCATACCTGCCATGATAGGCTTAAGGAAGCCGAACCCGCTGGATCTTATTAATTGGGAAACTTAATTTCCTTGCTAAGGTAATCGTGGCTTGGCACCACGGACACGATGGTATTTTAACGAGTATATAGTAGTAGGATATTCGGTGGAAGACTGCGGGTGAGATAGCGTTGAGAGTGCAATGGCAGGAGGGACGTGAGCCGACAGCGAGATGGAATCTCAATTCTGAGTGTGGGGAAAAAGGTGTGTGCTGAGTACTGCCCTGCATTGTAGGCCTTAATTTAAATCCTATTCTCACTCTAAATTTACTCTAGCGATACCAGCCTAGCTATCTTATCAACTAATAAGGGGTGTGCCAAATTCCCTGCCTCTCGAGCAGGAAAACTCTATGTTACTGCGAGGAAACTTTTCAGCAAAACGACGCCTAATATTTCACGAGTTTTGTGAAGCGGGGTCACTAAGCCACACCAGTACGTACTGTACTTCTGTTCTCATCGTGTATTCGGAATCTGGTTCCTACAAAAGTACCGGAAGATGCGTCGGAGTTATGAGAAATATCAAAGATATGATGGTCTAATACAAAAAGGACAATGTAGCCGATAGTATTGGACAAAATGAACCACCATCCGGCATTTTCACCACTACCTAAAGAACTTTCTCAAATTTAAATATTAATATCTACTATGTGTTCTATTCTGAACTTACAGCTCCTGGGCAAAAGTGTTCATGAAAATGTATGTTTTTGATTTTTTTGCTCCTGGCTTTAACGATGGTGGAGGTTGGCGGGGGAGTGTTGTTATCATGGTCAAAGTCCTTGCTCTGAATTGATGTGCAGTTAATTTTGTCCACAGACAATAATGAAAATAAGAACCTTCTGTCCTTTCATATCACTCCTACCCCAAACAAAAACTTTTTCTTTATGGAAATTAGACTCTTTTTACCTTCGTCATTGCGAATTCAGCATGATATGAGCACTCTTTCCTCCACCCTCGCCTAAGTAGTCTTTAGACTACGCCCAATCAGAGATAGTTGCCGCTAGCCCCAAGCTGAATTTGCCTAGTAGACGTGGTAATAACAATTACTGCTAGTAGCATTTGGTCATAGTATTAGGACCTAAATCTCTAATAATACCTGATTCCGAATACGCGATGAAATTGGAAGTACAAGTATTAGGAAAGTGGGGAAACCGGGTATCTTATCATGCGATGCAGTATGGTAGCCGGTAAAGGGCCTTGCGGTCTGATGACGAATACGGTCTGATGACGATCTGATAAAATTTGGCGGGAAATCGCTCTTATCTTGGGTGATCGCAGGAGATAAGGTCGAATTTACCGCAAAATTTTATCAGATCGTCATCAGACCGTATTCGTCATCAGACCGCAAGGCCCTTTAGTACCGAGACGGATTCTGTAGCTAGGCATCCGGAGTGGGCCTAAAATTGACAGTGAATGGGGAAAACTCTCTCCAGGACTACACAAAAGTCATTCTTCTTTGATGCTATTCACTCTGTCCTCTTTATTAGGTGAGTATTAGCCGTAGGCGATAGAGATTCTCTATAGGGATGTACCCAAGCAAGCAATTATGATTGGTTTTCGGTGTCCTGGACAAGACCCTTTAGTGAATGGCAATTTTTAACTCACCATACCAAGCCCTGTGGTTGAGTGCTCGCCACCCACTCAGTAGCATTGCACCGAACACCTAAAACCAACCCTTATTTGCTGAGGGCACTCGTACATCCTCATACAAAATCCGTACCGTTTCCCAATACACTTAATTAGAAAAAGCCAGAGCTGATAGGATTAGAGAGGAGCGGTTCTTATGCCGTCCTATGGAGAGTTTTCCTCAATTATTACATTTCCTTAAGGTGTGCCCACTGCTAATATTGGTTGTAACTTTTGAACAAATTGTTTACTGGGTCTGTTTTAAGTAGCGGGCACCACAAAACCCTAAGTAACGCCTTGAAAAAAACGTACCTTGAGATATGATAATAGTATGTCAGCCACTGGCGTATTGTAACAAGAGCTTTCAGATACCGTCACTCGAGTAGCTTAATTATCACGCCTGCGAGTATTATACTTTATTCATCTAGTCTACTCTATGGGCGGCATGTTACAACGGCACCTAGTTGTAAACGGTAGATTTGGGGGGAAGCATGGAACGAGGTAAGCCTAAGGCCTCCCAAGTAGGTGAAGCCAGTAAATCTGCACGATAGTTCGGTCCGTATACCTTAGAGCTTGCTGTTTCGGGTAGATTCCTCCATCATGTGGAGTACTGTAAGGGTAGGCCAGTTGCTACTGATTCCCGGGAAGTTGGCTGCTGCTGGTGATTGGTGAAAAAGTGGAAAATGAGTTCATGAATCGTTTAGTCTACCGGTAGTGATGTTGGGGGTGATAGCTAGCTACATCACCGCTTTTCAGGAGGAAAAACCCATCCTACCAATATTCACTTAGCTTATGAATTCAATTACTGTACACTTATTAAAATGTTAATGAATCACCTCATCACGACCGTGCGTATTCCGATTTGACCAATAGTATGACCACCGACGGTTTGAAGTGGGATACCGGTATTGCCATCAATGATACTCGCAATTTTTCCAGACCTCTGGTGTTGGCTATCCATTAATTCTGAGGTTGCTTTCTGGCTGCTGCGACAATCTGGGATGGAAAGTTCTATGATAATATTATGATACCACGGCGTTCATTTATCTATTAGTGATGCCCGGAATCTAACCTAATGATGGGAAATGCCATAGATATTAAACGGTTTACAGGCAATACCTGATTGGTTTATTGCCGTTCGTACCTTGGGTTAGAACTAGGATGTTATGATACGTAGTGTAGCCTAAGATGGTGTTCGTTAATATTGGTCGGTTATCAAGCCAGGCTGGGGCGAGATGCAGTTTAAGTCTAAGATGGATGCCTAACCTAAAGTTAGGGATAAGTAGCAAATCAAATGGCGTCATATATCATAGTATGAGACCAAAAACTAGACTCTTTTTCTGGGCGGGAGGACAGGAACAGAGTTTACTGCCCCTAGGAGGAGAGTTTTATGTGGCATAAAGCTTTGGGTTGGAAAAATGCAGTTAGGGCGTAACTCGTCAGTTCTGATTATTGGGGCTCTAGGTTGAAGAAGGAGTGAGGATGTATGAAGGCAAAGGATGTAATGAGAGGTGTTTCCGCTGCCATGTGGTAGGCTAGTGGTGTAGAGGCGAGGTCAATTTTTGCCCTTGTGTAAATTATGGGAGAAGAGATGTAATAGACTCGCCGCAAGAAAGAATAGAATATTTTTATTACAGAAAGGAGACACAGATCAAGAACTCATAGCCACGCTATTCAGACCCTTGCCATCAAGAGAGTGCCGGCTTGCTTGGTGGTCCGGTTAAAGTCATAAACAATTCCTTCATAAGCTCTGGCCGAGCCGAGACGAGTTGAATAAATTCATCTTTGTCTCTCAGAAACCCCAATTTCCAAGAAGCGTATCGAGCCAGGAATATCGGAACCGGGTCTGAGTCTAGGAGGTTGTCATATGCATACTCTATTACCGAAACAAGGCCGGCCGCGTCTGTCCCTCGGGTCAGCTCAACGGGGTCGATCTCCTTAGAGAAGTTCGACCTGGCAAGCTGCGTTAAGGTAGGAATATTAAATTTGTGGGAAAACACGTAGAGCTGAAGGTGCATGCGAAGGCTGGGCCATGGATCCGCCTTTACCAATAGCGTTACCGGTACCGATTTGTGGGAGGACCCCCCAAACAGACCTGGAGACTGCCCAAACGTACTCCCATGAGACTGCCCAAACGCAGTCCCTTGAGACTCCCCGATGGAGTCTAAGGGTTTAAGAGTGAGCATGTCGTCCACAATGGTGTAACTTCCTGTATATGCCCATTCGCTAAAAAGGGTGAACGCCTCTTCCCCCTCGTCCGGAAAATTGATTATTCCCTCAATGCCCTCTTTCATATTATTGTTGACGTGCTTGTCGAGCTCGGGGGATATGCTCGCGAGAAGTTTCTTATGTATCTCCATTTTCTTGCGGTCTGGCCCGATGTACAACGTAACGATTCCGCCGAACATAAATCTAATAAACAGAAGTTAATCATGGAGCCCAAAAGGCACAATTTGAAAAGAGGGGCTGTTGGGCTAACGCTTTGTACTTTGACGAGGGTTTAGCTGTGGGATTCTCTGGCATGGCGGAATTAGAGCTCAATGAAAGGACCTAGAAGGTAGTTGAATGCGCCTTGGAAAACTGCGGGTGGAGTAGAGCTATGCTGTAAAGGCTGTGGGAGCAGTACGGTATCAACAACCGTAATAAGCTGCGTTGGATGCCTTAAATTGTATTCTTCATAAACAGCTGTGACTTTCTGGGCTACCCCGCAACAAGGAAACTAGTCTACTGTGGAAGTAAAACGGCAGATCAGTAAACGCCACCACCGTGTGACAGAAACTAAATTTAAAGATATGGAACTGGACCTTATTCGAATTTGATAGGAAAAAAAAGGCCTCGCAAACCAGGGGTATTACTGCTAGCTCGCCTTGAAATATGCTAGGAGCGGTGATACTGATACTGGCAAGGTAAAAATTGTTGTTGGTGAGCAGGAAGGGAAGGGCGGATAGTGAAAGCTGGTGACTGGCTGGCCCTAGTCCAATGCCAAGCTCAACAAATACTCGTACAATCACGAGCAAGAACTCACGACTGCGATCCCAAGGTGGGGTATAATACCTATGACGTCGGCAGTCTTAGAAATCACGAATCTAACACCCCCTCATAGATTGCAGGCAAAAACTCCCACAAACTCCCCGCGGCTGCGAAAGGTCTTGCGCTCTAAAATTAAATCTTTAAAAAGGATAGAAAATCCATCAATTTATCACAATCCACCATGGTAAACGTCCTAGTTCTGGGAGGTATTCTACACTGCATGCGCCCCCGATGTTCTCTCACTAATTAATCTACCCCACTCCCAGGCCACGGGAAAGTCGCCCAAATAATCTCCAAAATGCTCGCACAGAAAGGGCACCAGGTCACCTCTGTCATTCGCGACCCATCTCAATCCCCCACGATTGAATCTCTCCACAAAAACATAACCCCGCTAGTCTCCTCTCTGGAAGAATCCACCCCATCCAGTATTCAAAAAGAAATGGAAAACATCAATTGGGTCGTCTGGTCCGCCGGTGCTGGGGGTAAAGGCGGTACCCAAAGGACCAAAGCCGTTGACGAGATCGCTGCGAAGAAGTATATTGACGCAGCGGCGGAGGCTCCATCTGTCGATACATTTCTAATGGTATCAGCCTCGGGTTCAAGAAGGACGCCAGCAAGTTGGTGGGATAAGTATGGTGTTGAAACTTATCAGCATGGCTGGGAAGTTATTGGAGCATATTTTGAGGCTAAAACTATTGCTGATGAGCATTTGTACGAGGTTGGGAGGGAGTGGGGGCTCAGGGATATCTGTCTAAGGCCTGGGGGGTTGAGTGATGACCCGGGGACTGGGTTGGTATCCCTGGGGAGGTGTAAAAATACTGGGGGGGTTACGAGGGAGGACGTGGCCGATGTAGCGGTTAGGCTTTTGGAGAGTGATATTGTTGGGGGGTTGTGGATTGATATGATCGGCGGGGACAAGAAAGTTGAGGAGGAGGTAGCAAGGGTTGTTCGGGATAAGATCACCTCGAAGGAGTGATGCACTTTTTAAGCAGTTCAATGGATTAGCCTACTTCTTGCATCGAAAACACCAAGTTAGATTACCGATATCAGCGGCCTTTTAGCGGCTTAGACTAAGCTACATTCCAAGATCCCAGGAGAGGCTTCCAAAATTTCTAGCTGCTGAGATAAATTTATCCCCCAGTCGTGTAAGATTTACTTTATCGACAACAAAAACAAGCCCTTATTAATTTATTTGACACCCTACAAGATACTCGAGTACGAGTACTTGTACTAGTACAACAAGAATAGAAGCGCTGCGAGATGTAGATGATTCATATACCGGTAATATGGTTGAATGCTACTGTAGGCTGCTTTCCGCTGCTTCCCCTATTATGGCACAGCCGATGTGGGGAACAAACGCCTCCCTTTCTTTCCTACCGGTAGATAACTCATATCCTCTGCTATCTGTTAGGTTACCTCTCAATACGCCCAGGTTGATCACCATTCTCATGCAGAGCCAACACCGCAGGTAGCCGAAAGAAAATCCAGAACTACTGTTCGACCTCCCACAGATACATCGGGGTGTTGCCCCTAATATCTATTGAATTTATCACCTTCAGTTGATATTATAAACTACGGTGTCACCAAACGCCCTCGTCCCCTCCCCTCGCCAAATGTAGCGCACCGGCAGCCCAGCAATTCCCGCCGAGCCCCACATCTTACAAGCGGTCCGTGCGCGCGAATCTAGATAATAATTCCCCGCTAAATTCCAGCCCAGATCAAACTTATGCGCCAGCAAGTAATACCGGCAGTCCAACAAAGCTTCAACCCCGGCTTGGAAAAGGCGGTCTACGGACGGACGACAAAGTGGAATCTGGCAAGATGAGCGCAGTCGACACAATAAATGCCTTATTGGAGGATACGACAAGTGATGTCACCGTCATCGTTTCAATATTGGAGACGTTGAAAGCTGAAGGGGGGAATGAGTTTGTGAAAGGAGCTGAGAAGTGCGGTGATGCTTGTCAGCAACGTGAGCTTCCCCCACCGGCTTTCCCAATATTTACCGGAGAAGATATTTTACACGGATGGGGGGCTAACGGTGATGATGGGGTAGCCGAGTGGAGGCAGATATTGGGCGCCGGCGGGATTTTTGAATTCTTTTTAGATCAGCTGGACCAAGAGGTTAACCCTCTACTTGGCCGACAAGTGTTTCGGGTGATTGCAAATTCGATTGCTGATAATGGTATGGACGTGGGCGCTCCCATTGCTACAGTCTATGCGTGATGATACTAAGAGACAATGGGTGGAGAATAGATGAGAATCGGCAGGGGCTGATAGACCACCCGACTGCTCTCAAGACAGTCCTTTCTCTTATTACGAGTGAGGACTTATCCATGTTCGCCGCCGCGACATTACAAAATCTCACGCTTGATAATGGTAACTTGCCTCCTTGACCGATCGAGATAAGGGCTAACCCTTGAGGAGAGGCCGCACAACTGAAAGTTATTGAAGAAGGCGGCGTAGAGGTGCTCATGAAAATAGTTGCCGCCGAAGACGACAGCTCAGCAGATA
The DNA here is from genome assembly GCA_003070745.1 of Tuber borchii. NCBI lineage: Eukaryota > Fungi > Ascomycota > Pezizomycetes > Pezizales > Tuberaceae > Tuber > Tuber borchii. Next base: position 41,293 of record NESQ01000102.1, read on the forward strand.
TTCAAGTTTCTCTTCGAGTTTTAGAGCTCTTAATACCGCATGGTCCCTCAACCCTTTCGGCCCGCACCTTCTTAATCACTAACTCGATCAATAGACACCGCCAAACAAGCCACCCCCCCAACATGCATCAGACCCCTTCTCTCGAAACTTTCCACCAAAGTCACCCCTATAGACGATCGCGTCCTCCTTCTCACAATCCTAACAACCCTACTCACCCATCCACCCCTCCAAGTCGCCATCCTAGAGCAAAACCATTTCCCTCTCCTCCTCCAAGTCTTTGAAATGACCCACTCCCTTCTCTTCGACACAGCCCTCGACATAGCCGACCGCAAGCGCCTCTTCTCTGCCAAATCCCCACTGATGGACTGTATAGCCGACATTTCCTGGAAACCCACGTTCCTAACCACCTACCCACTCTCATCCGCACCCATTGCTAAAATTCTCATTTGGCTCTCCTCGACCAGTGAGCCCCACCTCTACGACAAGGTGATTGTCGCATGCCTGGTATTTGGAAACGTAACGCAATCCGCAGAAGTATGCCAGGAGCTGATACACACATATGCGCTCCACAAGACGCTATTTTCAGTGATTCATCGAGCGGTGGAGGGGTACGAGCAGAGCAAGAAAGAATTTGAGTCACTCCCGGCAGGGGTGAGGCTAGAGACTGCCGGAGCCGGAAAGGGCGGGATATACCTCTCCCTCCTACATAGTGCATTCGGCGTTCTCAGGAATTTTTCCGTGGCAAAGAGCGAGAAGGCCACTCTCGTCGACGCCGGTGCGCTCGATGCCATCCTGGCAGCAGTAGGGATGGAAGGCGTGGGTGTCGGTCAGGTCTGGTATTCCGCCGCCGGACTCGCACGGTTATTGTGCGTTGATTGCGTCGAGAATTGCAAGAAAATTACCTCCCCTCGTGAGACCGGCGAAGCAGCCTGTCTGGATAAATTACTACGGACATACACACAAGCAGAAGAACTTCCTACAAAAACCGAAATCGCCCGCATGGTCGTCAGCATCCTCCGCTGCCTCTCCTCTTCGCCACAGGATACTCCTGCAGTCTACCACCCCGGCCTAGCACGTCCGCTGTGGGACATGGTCCTGCAGGACAAGTGGGCTGTTGTCCGCAGCGAAGGGCTACTAGGATTAGCCTTATTGGCGAAGGGTTCCGGGGCGGGTGAACTCTGGCAGGAGTGGGGGGATAAGGAGTGGGAGGTTGTGGATAAACTTGACGGGAGAGATTTGGAGAATGCCGGAGTGATGATTGTGAATCTTAAGAACGGGAAGTGCGCGGAAATCATTGCGGGGAATGAAAGAGTGGAGGGGTTACTAGCGAAGTGCCTTTCTGGGAAAATGGCTGAGGTGCGGATCAAGGAGGGACAAGTAGACTAGTATTTCGAACGGTATCATGGATTGTCACTCGGGGATTGGATAGGATGTATTAAGCAATGGGAAATTAAAGCTAGATCAAACCATTTCGTCCAAGGGACCCTCCCCCACACGCACCGAAAGCATCCGTTTCCCACTTCCCTACCCAGAGAACCTCGATGCCCATGAGAATCCACCGGAACCCCAGAGCGCATTATCAAATCAGTAAGACATGTAAACCCTTAAAGAACCCTCAAGTTTATAAACCCGTGGAGAAAACGTGCGTTGAGTAGGAGGTATAATATCCTGTTGCCATACCGGCAGTATGCCTCTTTAATACAGACCCTCATACAGAATCTAAACTCACCCCCACGATAATTAACAATTGTAAATGACGAGCTCAATTCCTTTTTTTTTTATATATATAATATACCGACGATTCTAGGGGGTTGAGAACATAATTTTCCCCAGCCCATCTTCGGGGAAATCCCGATTACTTTTGCCGACGAAGTAGTGTTGGGGAGGGATTATCTCCGGAGATGTCTCCCCCTTTTTATAGTGGATTTTGTGTATAGTATTGTAGGGATTAGTTGTTGAGTAGGAGGTTTTTTTAGTTTAGTATTATACTTTGATAAAAGTAAGGTAAGGTAAGGAATTTGGATGACCTGAGTTATGGTGAGTCGTGAGGAGAGAGAGAGAGAGAGGTGGCGGCGTGATTGTGATGCCTTTACTGCATACCCGAAATATCTACAGGAGGGAGTGGATGTATCGTGGCATCTATCTACAGAGGGTATCACACCGTGGGGAGAAAATGACTAAATATTAATATCCAACGGTCCATACCCCCGCTCCCTCACCCCTTCCTGTACGGCTTCAATCAATTCCGCAACCACATCCCTCCAACCCTCATCCACTTCCTCCTCCTCCTCCTCCTCCTCCTCCCCCTCCTCCCCCTCCTCCCCCTCTCGAAACCCCTCCTCAACAATCCTACCAAAAACCCTACAAGCAATACTAGCCTTCTCCATATTCAGCTCTACAACAACAAGCCTCTTCAAAAAGTCCCTAACGAGGTCTACATCTCTCCTCTCCGGCTGGTCCCCCTTCGCCGCCGCGAACCACCCCTCCATCATACTCCTAATCTCAGCGATATCCCCGACAGGAATGCGCTCAGGGCCAAGGTAGCGCTGGCGATCTAAGGGGGGAAGAACAATCGCGTTTGCAAGACGCTGCTGTAGTGCGGCGGCTTCGCGCATGGCTTTTTCTTGCGAGGCTAAGTGTGCCATGTGGTGCTTGCGAGCTTCGGAGATGACGTCTTGGCGGGTTTCTGCGTCGAGCGTTTCGAAGAGGGGTTTGTTCACTTGGCCGGTTGTGAAGAGCCAGGGAGAGACGTCGATGCCGTTTGCGTCGAGGATTTTTTCCGTGGCAGGGACGGAGGCGGAGGCGGGGGTGAAAAGGTTTTTTTGCTGTTGCTGTTGTGCCGACATTGCCTTTCGGCGTTTTGTTGGTGTCGGTGGGCCTTTTTTGGACCAGGGGAGGTGGCGGTTTTTGCGGGGGCTTTGGGGGGGTGTGGGGCGGAGGAGTTGCGCCGGTGCTGGAGGTGGAGGTGGTGGTGGTGGTAGACGTTGCTGCTGCTGCTGTTGCTGCTGTTGCTGCTGTTGACGGTCTTCCTCTTGCATGGCGAGATAAAGGGCTTTATCCTCCTTCGACATTTCCTTCCACACATCGGCGTCGACTTGGGAGTTCGGGAGAAGGTCTAGTTCTAGGTCTTCCACTTCTTTGCCCGCGTCTTTGGGGTCATCGTGCTGATAAAGTAATCGCGCTTCCGCCTCCTCTTCCTGAGCTCGCTTTTGGCGCGCAGCTTCCTCCCGTATGCTCTGCCTTATTTCTTCTAATACGTCAGGGTCCACCTGAGAGGGTATGAGAAATTGCGACATTGGGGGACTATGTGGAGGTGATGGTGGTTGGAATCTTTGTACCGGTGGTGGTGGTGGTTTCGGCTCCTGCAGTTGCTCTTTCCTTGTTGATCATGTTTCACAGCCAAGCAGCAGAACTGCAGAGAGAGTGAGACCTTGTGTGACTTTTGTGATCCAGAAATAGAGGTTTAAATTCTAAATTGGTGAAGCAACAGGAAGATATTCACAAGTTGAGATTTCAGGAGTTAGGAAATTGTTTGTTTCTTTGGTCGTTATAGGCCTCCGTACCTGTACCCTCTCCCTGTACCTTGATTTTCCTTTCCTTTCTTCTTTACTCTCCAAAGCCCTCTTTTCTTCTATTGAGTGACTACAGCAATACAACACTCCCGACACGACACTATGATCATCTACGGTGAGTTGAATGATTATCCAAATAAAATTCTATTTACTAACGGATAGCTATCAGATTTAAGTCAATCATGCCGCTGCTAGAAACCATTTACGAAGTGTTCGAGTTAGCGAGACTAGAGAAACCGACGGGTCCCGATTTTACGGGCCGTACAACGTTCTCCTTAACGAGTGTTGCAGCTAAGGAGGTTAGATCAAAATATGATCAAAGGACTCACGACACGCTTTTCAAGCCGGGGGGTTATAAGATAGAACCTGTTCTAACAAAATGGCAAACAATGACTCGGACATTTGAAGGCAGTTGGAAGCGACGCACAAATAAGATGATAGGAAATGGAGGCAAATAAAGTGCATCAGCGTTCCTCTTTCCCTGCTTCCAAGCAATATCGGTACTCGAGTAAATACTCACTCAGCCGGGTTGAAGGTGAAAATTCCTACTATAAGTTCCTGCTATTTTTGCTTACTAAGACATTAAAGAACGCCCCCCTTCAATCTCTGTTTTCAGAAACTCTGGTTCACATCCCCCCTTTCTAGCCCCCTGGGCTCAATTACGGAAGGCCTTCTTTGCGACACTGTCCTGAACTGCCTTTTCCCGCACGAAAGGTTTACTCACCTTTTCGAAGATGTTGTTATTGGGACCCTTTACGGGACCAGCGCTGTGGTGACAAAAACTCTGCATATACAAGCTTGATAGGATGAGCAGGCGGTTAACCCCCACTATCATTCCCAGCGGCCCGGGGTGGTTACGGACACAGCACCAATGAATCGGTGTAACATGGACCTCCTAACTCCGGAGGGCGAAGATCAATTTCGCGAGATCGTGCAACACATCAAAAAGATAAAACTTTGATGTATTAATAGCCGGTTACCCTCCTATTCGCTTCGCTCATAGTCGGGATAAACAAGTGTGACGGATAAGCAAGTGTGACACTTCAGTTTTTTTTTTTTTTTTGTAGATAGGTTGACAAAACACTAGCTATCCATCTGATATTATTACTTCAGTATAACTTACATGACTTTAATTAAAGGTTACAAAGTCTGCATTTCTCATAATTGAGTCAGAAGAAGTACATGATGAATCAGAATCTGATTCACTGCCCAGATCTTCACAATCACTTCCTGTCCCCCCTTGACTTCTCCCAATTTCAATGTTCCTTTGCAGAACTTGACTACTACTTCCAGTAATAATCTCAACCTCAGTTGTATCTGTAGTACTAAGAGCTATTGGCTCAGGGATTAATAAAGCCTGCAATAGATCTGGAGGTGGTTGAAGGTTCTCAAGGTCCTCTGAACTCGGATTTTTCTCTGGATCAGGGATAGGAATCATCAGCTCTGGTTGTGGAATCCCACCTTGAGTTAGAATAATCTGGACCTGCTTCTTTCTTTCTTTTTCTGCTTTACGAGCATCAATACCGCGGCGGTGGAAGGCTATCTTGGCCTTATTTACTGCAACCTGAATGTTCTTTCGAGCTTTCTTAATCGCCACAGACTTTTCCTTCTGTTCCTTTTCTGCTATCTTCTGTCTCGCTTCTTCAACCGTAATAATGCCACCTTTCTGAATGCTTCGTCGTAATTTGGTTTTGCGCTTCTGTTGCTCTTGGAGTATTGATTGAACGGCACGATACGATTCCTCTTGCGACTCTCCCTCAGCAAGGCAAATCTGTGTACCCTTCGCCCATTGTTGGAAGCGGGCTTTAGAGGATGGACTAAAGGTTTCAGCTTTGTCAATCCATTCACCCATGCCCTTTTGGCACTCAAAATAAGTGCTAGGAAGTACTGGAAGCTCAAGCTCGCCGCCTTCCTCAATGGGGACTTCAGTTTGACTGGAGTTTGCTGATGCGCTTGGACCTGGCTCAGAGGGGAATGATGTATTGGTATGAGAAATAGCTTTGGAATTCCTCCTGGCATTATAATGCCGCATTTTCTTTAAAGCTCCCTTAAATGAAACAGGATACATCCCAGAGTCTCTAAAGGCATTTTTAATCGTATGGACTAGAAACGTTTGTTCACGAATAGAACTGAGATCTCTGAAGAAGGAGGAAATTGTGTATTCCATATCGAGTGAGTGTAGGGCATTGTGAATTGCTTTGTTGTGGTAATGTTTCCAGGGGCGGAAGACACCAATATCAAGGGTGTTACGGGGTAACTAACTCAAGGGAATAGAGAAAGCTAGGCCAGATGGTATTCGAGATAACGGAGGGAAGTCAGGAAGGCTCCGGAGATGATGGTTTGATAAAGGTAAAGTAATAAAATAGAAGTTCTCGAATCTTTAAACTTAATAACTTATTATATTGTTAAGGTCTCTTCTCCGTTGCTTGATGTTCTCAAACTCCGGGGAATAGCCTTTACTACTTATACTAAATTCTCGCTACTTCCAGATTCCTAACAATCATGTATCTTTCTAAGATTTCAGCTTCGTCAAAGGAAGTGCGAATACTCTTTGACCCTGAATAATTGCCCCACTCGAACTCAGAGAACTCCCGATATCTATTTCATCTGAGGGTGTCCCCACTCCACCAGTAGATAGTCTTCGATCTCTTCGTCCTAATAGACTAAGTTCATATATGTGGTCGCAATGCCAACATACCAATAGTCTTTTATCGTGAACTATCGAGTGATCAGTTCGAATAGTCAGATAATAATACATAATGCATAATATGCATATGCACCGGAAATAAAGTATTCTCACTTTTTCTTTCCAATCAGAAATCATCTTCATGGAACGTGAGTCCTCCCGGTATCCCGAGTAGTCAACACAGATGCCTCCAGTTGCTCCTACCGCGGTGAGCTGAGGTTGGACATACACTCCTCCATTACGGTGGCGCAGCCTCTACTAATAATACTGGTGAGCTATTCTCATGTGCGTAATACTAGCTCCCTCTTCAAAAGGTTTTGTCCCCAAAATCCTTTTTGACATATAATACATAAGTAGCGATAAACATTAAATATTAAATCCTTTTAGTACTCTACAGGGTAGGGTAAAAAACCTTCCGCGTTTGCTTGGCCACGGCAGGAAAACCTTTCCGAGTAATACTACTTAGCCCAATGATGGCATTTCCGGGTTTTCTCTATGAAACATATCTACCAATTCCTTCGCATTTCCCAAATGCTCAGGTGGTTCCCAGGTATTCTCATCTTCTGAACACCCTTTCCACTTAACGAAATACCTTATTTCGTGGAATGTTTGGGGTCTTCCTCTAACCCGTCTTTCATAAGAGATTATTTCACTCTTAACAATTTTTTCCACCTCCCATTCAAGATCTCCATCAATCTCTTCGGGTTGCATAGGCGGTTGTTCTCGAGCCGGTCGAATGGAAGTTCGGTAGGGTTCGAGTAACGATACATGAAATACTGGATGGATTTTCCAACGGTCCGATAGTTCGATTTTATAGGAAAGGTTTCCTCGTTGTTCTAGGATTTTAAAAGGGCCGTAGAGTTTGGGGGCTAATTTCTTCGAAGGGCGTTTTGTGCGAATATTTTTTGCGTTGAGCATAACCAGGTCTCCAATTTTAAATTCTGGTTGTTGCTTAGCCTTTCGATCATGATATCGTCCCATGGCTTCCTTTGTTTTTTCGAGGGATTCTCTTGCTTGTTGATGTATCGTTTGCATCCAGTGAGCGTACATGTTAGCTCCTGGATTCCGGGCTTCTCGTTCTTTTATTCAGTCTAAGGATGATACCCGTAGTTTGCGAAGAAGGGGGTCATTTTGTGTACAGTGGTGGTTGAGTTGTTGTAAGCAAACTCGGCAAGGGGTAGAAGGTGGTACCAATCATCCTGATCGTAGTTGACGAATATTCGGAGGTAGCCTCCTAGTATTTGGTTGACTCGTTCTGTCTGTCCATCAGTCTGAGGGTGGTACGCTGTTGACATCTTTCGTTTAATGTTGAGTTTTATGCATAAAGATTCACAAAATTCGCCAGCAAACTTCGCGTCCATATCTGAGATGATTTCTGAGGGTAGCCCGTAGTGTTTCCATACTTCTTTAAGGAATGCTTCTGCCACATCTCATGCAGATGCTTTTTCTTCTAATCCGATAAAATGTGCCATTTTCGTGAACCGGTCTACTACGACCATAATTTGTGTATATCCTGCCGAACTTGGTAGTTGAGTAATAAAATCTACCGAAGTCGAAGCCCAAGCTGCAAAGGGTACTTGTAAGGGTTGAAGTAAACCAAATCGTGCATGTCTTGGAGACTTGGCTTGTTGGCAAGTGGTGCAGGATCGTACGTAGTCATTAATCCAGTCGGTGAGCCCTTTCCAGTAGAAGTCTCGCGTAATAATTTCGAGAGTCTTATCTTGTCCAAAGTGTCCTGCTACTTGCGAGTCGTGACATCCTTTGGCGATAAGTGTTTGCAGGTCTTCGTTTGCTGGAATATATAGTCGGTTCTTGTAGTAAAGTAGATCATCGGATAGAGTCTATTGTTTCGGCAATTCCTTTCCTTCTCTTATTATAGTCTCCAATTCATCTTTTCTCCGCAGCCAATCTTGATTCTCTTTTGCCACCTGTCGAACTTTTTCCAAACAGTCAGTTTCGAACTTCTTAAGTTTTGCCTTTGCGATAATAGCATTAGACAATAGAATTTGTCCTTTTCGAAGTATCGGGTAGTGGTTGATATCGGAGGTATCATAGAATTCGTGTGTGCCACTCGAATGGAGAAAGCATATCGTTGGTTGAGTTTCTTTCAACTCCAATCCTCGTCCTGAGCTGCCAAATCCTTGTCCAGCTCTTTCTGTCTCCTCCATCTCATCCACTTCCATCCAATCTTGATCATCTATTCTTTCCACTACGAGTTGTGCAATGTGATCTTCTTTCTGAATTTCAAAATCTGAAGAGCCATGATTTACGAGAAGGACTTTGATTTCACCTCTATAGTCTGCATCGATAACTCCAGCATCTACCGTTATAGCTTTGGTTGCCAAGCCACTTCTTGGTGCAATACGACCGTAAGTACCACTTAGAACTGCAATAGCTAATCCGGTTTTAACAAGATGCCGATTTTTAGCTGGGATCATTAAGGTTTCGATACTATAGAGGTCATGTCCTGCTGCAAGTTTGGAACCTCGAGTTGGGATTCTTGCATGTTCTGAAAGTCTTTGAACTCGTATCTGGTTTTCTGTCTCTGACTGAGGGATTTCCTGATATAACGGTGAAGAGGTTTCCCCCCAAACAATCGCAATTTGAAATTTTCCGAAGTGTTTAGGTTGTAGAATTTGCTGTTGGCGATGCGTAGCTCCCTCTTCAGGGCGGTACTCAGGCCGCCTGCTCAAAGCATCAGGTTTTCCTCCTTTCGAGCCTGGTCGATAGACGATAACGAAGTTGAAGTCACATAATTTCTGTGCCCAACGAATTTGGCGTGCCGTCCAAGCTTTTGTGGTCAGAAAGTATTGAAGATTTTGATGATCGGTATAGACTGTAATTGGCTTTTCCGTTCCTTGGAGATAATGTTTCCATTCCATAAAGGCAACGAGAACGGCCAGCAATTCCTTGTCGTGGATGTCATAGTTCATTTCTGCCGAGTTGAGTTTTTGGGAGTGGAATGCAACCGGATGTAGTCGTTTCCCTTGAAACTGTGAGAGAATACAGCCGAGGGCGTAATCGCTTGCATCAGCAAAAAAACAGCCTGCCCCCTGTGCCTCATGTCGTTTAGTTTTATGTTTTGGCACATCATGAGTCCTATGATCACGATATTACAAATCCCGTTAGTTTGACTAAAGAAGATGATATTAATTCTGTTTTCTGCAAAATATGAGCAATTTTTATTAAGAACTCACAGACCTTTTACATACCGAAGTTGCGAAATTTGAGTTTATAACATACAACTTTGTAATGTAAAATGTCTATGAGATATTGATAAAAATAGCTCATATTTTGCTAAAATTAAGATTTGTATCTGATCAGTAGGGGACACAATCGGAAGCATCATGATTAACCGGGGTCACTCGCGATTAGCCAAAACGTAAAACTCACCGACATGGCTCACCGTGGAGCACAAAAGACAGATTTTTTTTTTGCTGATGTGCATCAGTCTCAACTACCGTATCGCGTTCTGGGTGAAAGTGACACAGGATCGGGGCCGTGAAGAAGCATCGCTTCAGGTATTCAAAGGCCTCGTGCTGGTCTTTTCCCCAAACAAAATTTCCTTTTTCTCCTTTTAGCAGGTTGGTAATCGGGGTGCAAATCTTCGAGAAGTTTTTGATAAATCGTCGATAGAAATTTGCGAAACCGATAAATATCTGGACCTCTTTCACTGATGTCGGGGGTTTCCAAGCCTTAATTGTCTCTACCTTCTTCTCATTCATCGTAACTCCTTCCGTCGTTACAACATATCCAAGAAAATCAACTTTTTTAACATGAAATGTACGTTTCTCCAATGATAGTGCCATCTGGTATTCCCGCAACCGTTGTAAGACTTTTCGAACGAGAGAGATATGTTCCGTAAGTGATTTTGAATAAATTAGGATATCGTCTATATAAACGACAACTCCCTGGTCGAGAAATTCGCGGAGGATTTCATTTATCATAGTTTGAAAAGTTGCTGGTGCATTGATAAGATTAAAAGGCATGACCTTATATTCGTATAGGCCATATCGAGTTCGAAAAGCTGTTTTCCATTCATCGCCTTCGCGGATTCTAATCAGGTGGAATCCATCTTTCAAATCAAGTTTCGTGAAAATACTTGCGTCTCGGACCTGATTCCTTAGTTCTGTCATCAAAGGAATTGGATATTTGTTGTGGATGGTAACCTTGTTAAGTCCTCGGTAGTCTACTACCAACCGAAGTCGACCATCAGGTTTTGGTACGAAGAGAATAGGTGCTCCTGCTGTTGACTTGCTTACGGTAATTTTTCCTTGTTTCGTCATATCGGCGATATAGGAACGAAGGGCTTGGAGCTGTTTCTCGGACAAGGGGTATATAGGGCCCCATGGTGGTTGCGTATCTGGTTTGAGATCGATCGCATGGTCAAAGGTACGATGAGGAGCTAGCTTCTCTGCTGTTGAGGGACGGAACAAGTCGAGGTAGTCGTGGTAGCATTCTGGTAGACGATCAATAATAGTAACTTTCTCGTCATCTTCTCTCTCAATTCTTCCTATAACTACCGCGTCAGGATCACTAAGGACGTCTTCGTCCCACTCAACTGAAATTCCTTCGTCTTCTGGCAATAAATGTGATTGACAGCACTCCGCGTTAAATGACCAGGTGTCCCGGTCTGCGATATTGCTGATTGAATGTTCCTGATGCCACAATCCAAATGGTATAATCATACCATATTTCCCTGCCGGAGCTATTTCGCAGGAAACGAGGGAGAGGTGATGGTTTTTTCCTATTTCTAGGTAGAGGGGATGAGTATAATGTGATCCGCCGGAGGAGATAGTTTCGCCGGTAAAGCCCTGGATCTGTACTGCGTCGGATCGGGATTCATAAGGTATGTGGAGGTCATGAACGAGTTGTTCATTGATAAGGAAAATATTTGATCTGGAATCTAGTAAGACTGGAATCCGATAGCGATTTCCGAGGATATAGATGTGTGCATGTCCTTCCGGACAGTTATAACGCAGGGGTTCTTGAGCAATAGTGTTTTTCCGCTTGCCGGACGGAGTAGGAAAGTTCTTGGCTCGTTTAGCAGCCATGTTGATTTGTTGTCATAGGGTGTTTGTGACAACGCCCGCGTCGTTTCGACCACTTAGGTCTCCTCAGACAAACTAAATTAAACATAATAATTAAAAATTACCTTTATATTCCCGGGCAGCCCACTACTAGGGGTCTTTACCCCCTGCCGAGGGGTTCCCGAAAAACATAAAAGAAAATTCACAAAGGAGCGGGGAACTTAGCTGAAAATCTTTTTTTTTTTTTTTTTTTCTTTTTTTTTTTTTTGATTTTCCTTCTGGGGTTACGCCGTTGCCACCCACACCTTTGGGGACCTTCGCTTAACATAAAAAGGGGCGGGCCCGCTCTTTTTCTACCGCTCCCCTTTTTTCCCCAGCTTCCTGGAAAAGTAGTTGGCCGGAAAGCCCTCTGTCTCGTCCACTTTCCGGTGGCCTTCTTTTAGGTCGCACTGCCCTGGGGGGGGCAGGAAGGAGAATAGTGAGAGTCAATGGTTGATACTCGCCTCAGGAAGTTCCTCATCCTTTCCCCCGGGGTGAGCAGTAATTTTGCAAATAGGGTGTAACTTTTGCATAAAGGTGGTAACTTTTTTTGGGTAAAAAATTAAAAATAATTTTTTAGTTTGATGGTTTCGCAAGCTATTTTTCTTGGTAACCTTAGATGTCTTTTTCGATTATATCTATCCTTGTTGGTTCCTGCCGGCTGTAACTTATTTTCCTGCTTGCTTTTCAAGATCAAGGTAAGCACCGCTTCATTGTCATTCTTAACTAGTCGGTTGGCTCCGATGTCTGTCCACTAAGTCAGGTAGATTCGGACTTATGGACCTAGGGAGACCAATAGGTATTGATAAATCGTTTTATGCCTTCTCGGTGTCCGATAATTCCCAAACAAGCGAAGGAGAGGATCGATGAATTTGGTTGACTTTTGGGGTAGGTTTTGGGTGCGGAGGTGGTTGCTGCACGGCTAGGGTTGTTGTTCGTCGTCGGAACAGAGGTTTTGTTTTATCCCGTCCCTTATTGTTTAAAAAAGTTGTTGCCACATCATCAAAAATATCTGGTTCGCATCCTGTGCTTCCTGACCGTATCCTGACACTTCCTGAGCTTCCTGTAATACAGCTTTGCATCCTGAGAAACTAAATTCATCTAATCCAAAAACGCGTTATTTAACAAGATTCATTATATAGTTAATAGTATATATTCAAAATTTGAAGCCATGAAGTAGCCAGATGAGTGACTAATCGAGATATATAATTTTCCATGCTGAAAATGACAACTTGACTTTAGATCCCAGTATGTACCCAAAATAGTAAAGCTATCATATAGCAGTTAAGTACAATCTGCTCGAAATCAGTTGTTTATGATCTGAGTATGTAAATATCTAATATTTATATTTTATCTAAATTGTGGCTTGCTGAATTAAGCTACAGACTTCCCATTTACAATACATAGTTAAAAACTACACTGCACTATTTTTAAATTTTTTATTTTCCCAATTTAATCAATTTTGATTTTTCAGGAAATACAGGATGCAGCCAGGAAGCAGCCAGGAAGCTCAGGATGCGAACCAGACATTTTTCCTGATGCACGACAGCCTGTCTTCTACACTTCTGCCATCGGTGGTTGTCAAGGTGGCAACGAGTGCAACGGTTCTCCTTTTTTCGTTGAGCTAACAGTTCGTCGGAAATTCCTTTATGAGCCTCCTTCCAATCGGTAAGTTCGTCTTTGGAATTATTTTTTGCCTGCGCAGGAGTCGTTCGAACCGCCTTCCACCTGGAAGCGTATTCTTTTCGACTTTTATCGGTAAGACAATTTGGTCCCTTTTTCGAGTTAAAACCTTTATCATTGTTGACTTCTCGCTTTCGCTTCGTCGTCGGTGTCGGTGGAGTGATTATCGATTTCGATATTTTCCGCCGTTCGAGAAGTTCCTCCTCTTGTCTCCCAACATCCCGAAGAATTTCCATCCATTCTTCATCATTAGCAAACTTAAAATGAGAAAGTCGCCTAAGAATGTCTTCGGGAAGTTTACTCTCCACTCTTACCCTCCACGCTATTCTAGTGAGGCCTGCTTTAATGTTCAGGTTTTCGAGAAGAAGAAGGTAGGTGTCGATTCTGCCCTTGTATGTGACTTTATCTATTTCCTCAAGGGCCCTTCGTTCCTCTTCAATTCCGATATATCGTTTGGTTATTTCTTGTCGGAATCGCTCCCACATGGAATAGGCGGGGTCTCGAGCGTAACCACCTAAACCCCCCATAACTTTTCGGTATTTTTCCGAAAAAGGTGCGACTTTGTTGCCCTTTGTTTTACCGAGAGCAAACACCATTCGATAGCTATGATCTTCCCATTGCGCAGGATTGCGGTCAAAATAATCTTCGCAAGCCGTTAACCAGTTTCGTACGTCCTGGTTATCTTCTTCTTGAAAGAAATAAGGAGGTTCAGCGATCTGCTTTAATCGTCGCTGTGGTTCACTAATGCTTCGAAAGAATTCTAGCATAACTCTGGTACACGGGGAAACGTCTCTGAGAATGGGCGTTTTCCGAGGAGCGCCTGCCGGCCTGCTGCCCTTTCTGCCTCGGTCGCCTTCTCCATCGTCATTATCGTCATCTGAGTCGCCAGGGTTTGGGTCTCCACCAGTATTACGTGACGGAGGCGGGGGTGGTGGCGGGTTTAATCCTTCTCTTCCTTCAACTCCCTTTCCTTTGTTTTGAGGAGTTGATGCCAAATTTTTTGTTTTGTTGGTAACATCATGTGTTTCCAAAGGGTTTGATCTACCTCGGTTGGAGGGTCCAGGTTCGTCATCTGCCGCAACTGAAGTAGTTATTGAGTAAGCCATTAATTGAGCTTCGAATTTTTGGACAAGATTGTCAATCGCGGCCTGTGATTCCTTGGCTTGTTGATTCAAGATCGCCTGAGCTTTCTTGTGATTATCGTTGAATTGGGCGGCAGTAATTTCGTCCTGTCGTTTCAACATTTTTGCTGCTTCGATCTTTTGTTTCTCGAGTTCCTTTTTCCATCTCCCCTCTTGCTGATCGAATCGGCGTTTCAGAAAAAACAGTTATTCAGCCAATTTGAGGTCTCGGCTTTGAGAGTCCTGGTTATCGCCAGCCCGTTGTTCTTGTTGTAGTCTAAACGCTTCTCGGACTTCTTCTCTTAACTGATCTTGTTCTACTTTCATCGCACCTTGGAGTTGAAGTAGGTATTGTCGGTGTTCGGCAAATTCGGCTTCGGTAACTTCCTCGTTTCTGGCTAAGCGTCCATCGAATAGTCGGAGGTTGGTATATGCTGCCTGAATCTCTTCTGTGAAGCTACTTAAAGCAAGATGTGTTTCGTCTTGGCTTTGCTGAATTTCTCCCAGGATGAACCGAAAGGCCTCTGCTAATTGGTTTCTGAATTCCACATAGGGGTTGGGGCGAATTCTGGAAGGTCTTCGTGAACTCGGACTTGATGTTGCAAGGAAATGTGAACCTGTCCTACTCAGGGCAAAAGACCCGGTAGTAGGCGTATATGAGTTATCGGTTGGTGGTACTGATCCTGTCGGTGTGGAACTGTTGTCACTAGTATCCATTGGATCGGTAGGTGGTGGAACAGGGGAGTCTGGTTGTCGTTGATCAGACATGATGAAATGTACGCAATATTGAGGGGAAGTAGCACTCGATAATTGCAGAGGATGGGTTAATGTTTTGCTATGGTAAAGGCTTTACTATAGCTTCGGTAGATTCGGAAGTTGTAGTTTTGTTTCTTATCGTGAATGTTCCAAATCGTTTGAAGTGCTAAGTTCCGGAGGTTCTGTTCGTATTTTGGACAACAGACTGGAAAGAAGTTATGTGGGATAGCTCGTTTGCACTTCTTGCAAGAAGGGCACTGGAAGAAGCTATCGCAATCATAATATTGCCTTGGCATGTGAGAGGTTAAGGTATCGTGGAAGAGCCTTGGTGACTTGAGGGTAACAATATAGTGTTACGGGGTAACTAACTCAAGAGAATAGAGAAAGTTAGGCCAGATCGTATTCGAGATAACGGAGGGAAGTCAGGAAGGCTCCCGAGATGATGGTTTGATAAAGGTAAAGTAATAAAATAGAAGTTCTCGAATCTTTAAACTTAATAACTTATTATATTGTTAAGGTCTCTTCTCCGTTGCTTGATGTTCTCAAACTCCGGGGAATAGCCTTTACTACTTATACTAAATTCTCGCTACTTCCAGATTCCTAACAATCATGTATCTTTCTAAGATTTCAGCTTCGTCAAAGGCAGTGTGAATACTCTTTGACCCTGAATAATTGCCTCACTCGAACTCAGAGAACTCCCGATATCTATTTCATCTGAGGGTGTCTCCACTCCACTAGTAGATAGTCTTCGATCTCTTCGTCCTAATAGACTAAGTTCATATATGTGGTCGCAATGCCAACATACCAATAGTCTTTTATCGTGAACTATCGAGTGATCAGTTCGAATAGTCAGATAATAATACATAATGCATAATATGCATATGCACCGGAAATAAAGTATTCTCACTTTTTCTTTCCAATCAGAAATCATCTTCATGGAACGTGAGTCCTCCCGGTATCCCGAGTAGTCAACACAGATGCCTCCAGTTGCTCCTACCGCGGTGAGCTGAGGTTGGACATACGCTCCTCCATTACGGTGGCGCAGCCTCTCTAATAATACTGACGAGCTATTCTCATGTGCGTAACAAAGGGGCTGGAGTACATGCGTAAGATGTGATGGAAATCCGAAGGGAACAATGTAGTTCTCATGGCATTTGAGAACAAAGTCCGCTTTGTGGTGGGTAATATGTCCATCAAGCAAAAGAAGGCGCCAATGCTTCTCAGGCCCAGCATCAACATGCTTGATGAAGTGATCAAGCCATTCAAGGGCGATTTCCTTGTTTGTATATCCAGTTTGACAGACTGCAATTAACTCAGCTTCTAAGAGATTATCACTTACCCAACTTTCCATAATCTTTTCGCCAGGGCAAATCACAACCGGAGTTGGAGGAGGGCTACCATCAGCGCAGATAGTTTCAATAATAGTAATCGACTTTTGATTCTCAGGGCTGGCTGTGTACAACTCCTTCAGGTGAGTTGGGACAATAACTATTTCACCAGTAGGACATCCAATACGAACTCTGGACTCATCCATATTGTTGATATATTTGGCGCGTTTGATTCCATACTTGGTGAGAGTATTCTGATACTCAATAAAAAAGCTCTTGAGATACTCTTCACTATGGGTGGCGACTCGTGCCTGGGCGATTGGCTTAGTTTTAATAGTATGAAGCGTAGGATTCTTCTTGAGCCATTTCCGAAACCAGATCTGAGAGGGAGGGTTGCATTGCTCTTGCTGACGAAGATGGCAGATGGCTGTATAGATAATCGAGGGGGTGGCTCCTAGTCCCATCTCTAATTGGTCATGACAGAACCGGAAAACTGCTTCCTCCTGAGCCTCTGTAAGAATAAGGTTATTTCCCCCATGCTGGTTGAAAGTACCGTGACTGTTTCTCTCTTGATGGCGTTCTCGGTGTTGGTGCATACGAATCGATAACTGTTTGACATTAAAGATTTTGGCTGCTGTACTTGCCTTTTCACCTGGCTCCTCTGCTAGCCATTCCATTGCTGCATTCAAGCGCTTCTTCATTTCACGCTTTTCCATAGCTTCCGACATCTCTATTGTGCTGAATTGGTCTCACTGGGCTGTTTGGGTGGTTGGAGGGAGCGAGTTGCCGTGCTTGGTCTACAAAAAAAAAAAAAAACTGAAGTGTCACACTTGCTTATCCGTCACACTTGCTTATCCCGACTATGAGCGAAGCGAATAGGAGGGTAACCGGCTATTACGAGGGGAAATGAGGGTAAGGGGGTATATTTCCTCAATTATTTACACTCTAATCTTTCTTAATTTCTCAGTTGCTGAAGTTTTTTGTTAATCAAAATTGTTTTTCGTGTTTCTAATGAATTGTTTTTTCTCTTCGCGGTTTCATGGCGATTTGGTCGTTATCCCTTGGGCGGTCTGAAACAGTAAAATTCGCAGCCAGGCACACAGCTGCTATTATAAGTAACACTATACCATATTAGGATAGGCCAAGAGGTAGAGAAGCAACGTCAGGCATTGAACAACGATAATAAAGATCAACTAAGTTCTTCAATCACCATAATGTCACAAGTCAAGCAATTCCGAAAACCTTTGTCCGCAATTTCAGCCAATCGCACAATCCAGAAAAAATCAAACCATGCTTGAGCATGTATGCCGAAGCCTTTACAATCCGGGAACACCACAGCTAGTCACCCAACCTATATTCCTCTCGGTCCACGCGAAGATCATATAGGTCAGCCGTTATTGCCATGGAGTGATAACCAGAAGAAGGTGGATATAGTACAGATATTTGAGTTGTTTTGGGATGACGAGGTGATAAATGTAGTGGTTGTGGGAACCAATCGGTATGCAGAAGCAAAAGGTGCTGGGCAAAGCTCTGCGGAGAGAAGGGTCTTCGGTCGCCTATGGAAGAAGGTTAGCGGGAGGGAAATCAAGCTGTTTATAGCTATCCTGATGTATATGGGAGCAAAGAGAGGGGTTGGAGTTGGGCCGGGAAGCTTTTGGAACCAAAAAGAAAATACAAGATCAATTATTCGAGCCTTATCCTTCAAGTGCTTTTGTCAGATCAAAAGATATTTTCATATCTCCGACCCACAGCTACAGCTTAGCCGTTCTGATTAGTTTAAGAAACTAGAGACCTTAAACTCCATGATTCAGACCCGCTGTCAGCAATATTACCTACCAGCGTCGAATGTCACAGTCGACGAGATGATGATTTGCTTTGGGGGCTGAAGCCACCATATATACCGAATGCCTAGCAAGCCGATCACCGAAGGGTACAAGGTGTTTCCACTCTGCGATATTGGATATATGTATAGCTGGATATTCGCCTCTCAGTTAAATTCTTTTATTGGCCTTATTCTTCAAGAAGATCTTACTCCCACTGGCTCTATGGTATATCAGCTTGCTACTTCGCTTCCAGACACTCCAGAGCTCTATTTTAACCTGTATATGGACAATTATTTTCCCTCGCACCAACTTTTTACAAAAATTAGACAGTGGGGAATCAGAGCATGTGGGACAGCGAGGGTAAACTCTAGGGCATTCCCATTAAAGCTGCATAATGATAGAAAAAGTATCCCATAGAATGAGATCTCAGGTGGGCCAGTGGGGGATGAAGGAATGGTATTAGGGGTTCAGTGGCAGGATAACCGGGCAGTACATTTTTTAATGACAATTCACATACTTCATGAGTGTATGAACAGCGAATGGAAAAAGCTACGCCTGACAAGCAGTAATGAGCCTGCTATTCAGCGAGTCTTTGGCCCAGTCGAGTGAGCAAAAGTGCCTATTCCTCTCATTACCAATGACTATAATAAGTATAAAGTAGGTGTTGATGTGGCCGATCAATACCGTAGTTATTATTTTACGCAACTAAAGTGTCTATGAAACTGGTCACCCATCTTTTATTGGCTCCTGGATACTACTATAATCAATACCTTCCTTCTTGCTTCTTGCCTCCCAGCCCAGTACCGGTATACTGGTTCTTCTCGTACCCTCCGCCTCAACCTGGCTGAGTTACTCGTTAACCAGTATGGGCATAAGGCCCAACACCTACGAAAGCCTACTATACACCTAAAACCACATTGCCCCGTTACAGTAAGCTACAGAATAAGGTCACCCTCTCTCCTCCGAGCGGAACAAAGGCAGAACACTAGTTTTTCCGGAGTGGAAAAAAGCTAGAATGCACTGAGTGCCGGTTTACACTCCGCAGAGCAAAGCAAAAAGGAGCCTGTAGAACCTTGACCCGCTTTGGCTGTAGTGGGCCTGGCTGTGAATTTCCCCCTTATTTACGCTGCTATGATAGTAGACATGAATGCCTTGTATAATAGATTTCTCTTTTGAATTTGTTTTTTAGCCGACAGTGATAGCATGATTTACTCGTGCTCTCAAGTTCAGCTTCAGCTAAAATATTAGATTTCTCATGTGCGGCCACTTTTGATATCACTCTCATGCTTAATAAGCGCCAAGTGTCCCTTTTTAGAATTCGTGTGCCTGGCTGCGAATTTTACTGTTTCGGACCGCCCAAGGGATAGGCCTCCGTATAATACCTCTCCGAACTTTTAAACTTCACACACAACACTGAACTCACTATTCCAAGTGGGACGGCGGCAAAAATTAATGAAATTATTATTTTTCTTTTCCCTTCATCCTCACCCCCTCCTATTTTAATCCAATTTAGACCCTACCCAAAAACTTTTATAGTGGTCAACTCCTAACAACAAATTTCTTTATTCATCTGAATAGAGCTCCTTTGGCTCACTCGCAGAGGTCAAATAGCCAGCATCAAAGGCTCCCTTCCAAAGGCCCTCAAACATCTTGTTATACATCGAGCAGCCCTTCCCGCCCTTCTTAATCTTGCAAGTGAAGGCAAACTTAACCTCGGGGTCTATATCCTCAATAGATTCGTATCCCTTAAGTGCAATGATGCTCTGGAAAATGGCACAGTATTTATCTTTTCCGGCAAACTTGACGAGACCGTTGACTCTGGTAGTGGGGCTATTACGGCGGATATCAAGAGCGCAGTAAGCCATGTACCTCTCCAACGGGTCATCGACCTTACGAGAGATCTGGCGTGGGCACAAGTGCTGGGCGTAATTCTTCCGCTTCTCATCTTGACCTACGCCCATCTCACGCCAAACGAAGTCGGTCTCCTGCCCCCAGGCGCCACAGGTGCACGGGAAGTTCTTTGCCGGGCAGTGCGGATCAGTGTCGCAGAGGGTACCCCAGCCGGTGACTTGGGTGTTCCAGTTTTGGCGGGAGAAGCAGATCGGGAGGTGGAAGACACCGGGGTGCTGGGGGTTATCGAGTGAGCTGATGCCGTCTGCTGTGGCTTCGAGGATATCACTCAGTGAGTCTGCGCTTTTTCCGGGCTTAAGTCCTTGAAGCTGGGATAGGACGGAGGAGGTAATTATATCCTGCACGGAGAGTTTTATGTTAGCAGATGGATAAGCGAGAAAGGAATAACCGCGCCAAGGTTATGGTCAAACTTACTTCAGCGCTAATATTAAACGGAGGATCACCCCATTTTGCCATACCCTTGGGCTCCTTGCTGTGGGATAGGTAGTCAAATTTGCGCTCGCTCCATCTGTACATATAACAAGTATAATCTCCAACGCATGCCTTGAGATTTTGAGGCCCGGAGTTATCCCGCTTGCATGAACTTTTCGGCCCAGGCTCGTCTTTACGAGGGTTGCTACGCCTTTGAGCATCCTTGGTACAAGAGACATAGATTTTATTACGATCAAAGCTCAAGTCGAATAATCTCATGAAGATGTTTTTGGTGAGCTTCCTGCGAGGCGAAGCAATTAGTATCGCGGGGCTAAGATTGATCGCGGAAGCTTACTCTACTGGATTTGCACTCTTGAATTTAGAGAGGTTTTGTTTGTTGCCCAAGGGGAGGAAGTTTCCATAGGATAAGAGCTTTGAAAGGTTTGTGGATCCTAAATCATTTATGCGTTAGAATTAACTGCTCCGTACGCTCGCGTTTGAAAAGTTCTCGTAACCACACTGGTACCTTCATGTATCTGGGGCTGTTTCTTGGCTGGCACCCATATACTGCGCGAGCCACAACTACAAGAAGGTACCACTGTGGTTACGAGAATTTTTCAAACGCGAGTGTAACGAGAAAATAGGGACAGGAAGATCGGCTCAATTCTTTACCATCAGAACCAACACTACCCCCTCTGAGGATTTTTTCGACAGCTTCCACGATGGCCGCTTTGGACCGTGCTGCGACTTGCCGAGGAACTTCAGCTGTCGAGGCATCCATATCTGAACCTGTAACGTCTCTGATGTGGTTAAATAGATCCTCGAGAACCGAATATCCCGATTCCCTGGCTCGACCGAGTTCGCCTGTACCAATTGTCTTGATGAAGGCCACAGAATCTAGGAGAGCCTGCTTTGCTCTCTGAACGGACTTCCCATGCCAGGCTTCCGTTGATGCGGACGAAGCTTCCAAAACGTGGTCCGCGGCATCAGAACGTGGTAAATCAAGATCGGAAATACTCGGTTCGTAGTTCTTGTTGAAGAGCTTATCGAGTCTGTGCGGGTCACTTCCGCCCTCGATCATCTCGTATACCTGAAGGGCGCTGCCGTAATCATTTCTCACTTGGGCTAGATCAGCATCTGCTTTCTCGAAAACCTTCTCAACGGAGTGCCATGGTGCAGCCGCGACAACGGCGTGCCGAAGGGCTTCCGAAAATAATTGTGCCTCTGAGGAAATAACATCTAGAGCAGTTAATTCTGCGAGAGCGTGCTCTATCTCGGGCATTAGGCCGACCATAGAGGCAAGTCTCTCCGGAACTTCAGAGAAAGAGTCCTATTGCGTTACATTAGCATCCATAGTATATGATAATATACCGTATTATCTCGTCAAATTCGCTATCTCCGTATAGCTTGGAGAGGCGAAGCTTGCTAGATCTCATTAACTGGTATTCGTTATTTTGTTAACCTGCCGTGCTAGGTCTATTGTGGTTTGGTGCTGTAGTACGGTTGAGATCTCCGATAGTGGATACAGCGGGTTTTTAAGGTAGAACCCTGTACGGACATAGCGAATTTGACAAGATAATACGGTAGCTTACTTACATGCATGACCCCCATAACCTGTGAGAATCCAACGGCGGCGGCTAGGGAGAAGTAAACCTTCCTTCCCAATGCAACATCGTTAACATGTTTCAAAACATCACTGCAGGCGATATTGCATTTCTTAGTTGAGAAGATGCCGCCGTGAAAAGAGCAGTCAAGGTAGGTGTCATCCCCAAGATATTTCTTAGCTAGGGATTTGAGGAGGCCATCTCTCTGATAATTAGAGAAGCCCTGGTTGTCCCTCGAATAATCTCGCAAGAAGTCGTCGGTTCTCGATATCCAATAGTTCTCTAACGTTGGCTTGAACTCGCGCGAGTCGCAAATCTTGGGAATAAGATCGGCTTTGGTCGCATCGACCAAAATGCCAACTTCGCTGATGGCCATCTCTTTGCTCACGTCAGTTGTGGCGAGGACAGCTGCAGGAGGGGGGTGAGGGCCCCCGGCCCTATCTACTGTGGGTTCGGCCCTTTTGAATCTCGCCTTCGAGGCCAGGTCGAACTCATCTATAGCGCTAAAATCGGGAGCCGGAACAATAATATCTCTAGGTTCGAAATCGTCGAGATAAAACGGGTCATTATTGTAATGCGACTTCGCGTTAGGAATTTCCGGGACCAGAGGGTCGTTATTTTCATCATTTTTGACAGCCAGGGGGGCCAATCGATAGGGTTCGGTCTCGGGTGCAAGGCCATCTGTGTCTGTCGATTGTGAGCTCGATAGATGGCCGTTGGCGGACCTAATGTGAACAATCGCGGTGCCTAAGCACAGTATAGTATAGGCACTAATTTTGCGCATCTTGAGATGACACACACCGGTGAGCAGGCTTCGAGAGAACCTGCAAATTTTAGTCTCTACACAAACGCCGATTCTCGAAGGGTTCAACGCTTACTTTGTTGCTTTCCCTGTATAATAGAGAATTTGATGGAAGAGGGAGAAGTAGTATTGCTGTGGGGACGGGAGGAAGAAGGAAAGGAAAAGGAAAGGAGAGAAATGAAATGAGGGGGCAGTCACGGGGGAACGTTTAGCGTGCTATCACCGCATACAGAAGACACGTATCCGTACTCTGTTTGTTTCTAATTTCATTTAGACAAGTCTAATATGGTAAGTCAAACTCGGAGAGTAGGAAACCGGTATCGTACTAGGGAGAATTACCGGCTATGGCGTACTCCAATACGTAGAAAGTGTATATCCGAAAGCTTATTTTCAACAAGTGGGAGAGGGGGGTAGTCGAGTGATCTTTCATGACCCCCTTTTTTTTTTTCCCCCCCGGCATACAGTGAGTACGATATACCCACGTTTGTTTTTCTTTTGATTTTCCAAGCTAAAGCCACGTAAGCTATATAATAGGTAACGTCACTCTCGATTCACGCCGCCAGCCAATCCAGGAAATGAAGCATAAAACGCATATCCAAAAAGCGTAGTATGGCGAACCCGGTCTATTTGTGCAAGTATCGACCCCGGTATGCCCGAGCAAAGAGATTCGGGGCTCACAAGGGTTCGGATGGGACAGCGAGGTATCCGGATTGTCGGGATCCGTGGTTGTATGACGAATGGAGGGGTGGGGGTGGATGGAGGGTAGTTTATCCTGAATGTAGGTAGCTGTAAGGAGACTGGCTAGCAAAAAGCTGGATTGTTTGAACTTTCGCTCGCGAACAAAGTTTCGGTTTCTACGATAGTTTGGGCTGAGGTGTTTACTTTGTACTCGACGCTCTGCAGACATGGGAAAGCAGGCGGAAGCGGCACTATAACCACATCACGTACCGTAGCCCATACACTGCCGTATGGCACCCACTCTCTCCTCCCTATCTCCCTTCCTGCTATTCCACTCTTTCTCACCCGCTCCTCCCCAAAAAAATAAAAATAAAATCGACGGGTCGCTCGCTTCGCGAACAAGGGCCACCACCTCAGGCAATAAAGTACCAAGCTTCACACCTGTAGCAGTAAACCACCACACAAAGCAGACCGTCATGGCGCACAACGCGAGTGTGAATTGTAGAACACTTTCTGTGCTCCCAAACTTTGTTTTTTTTCACCTGCGACCCAAGCGAAGCCCAAAGCACCACTCGCCAGGCGGCCACGGTCGTTTCGGGCGCGTGGCGTGCTGACGCACTTTCGGCCCATCCATCTATCCACCGAGAGAAACATAATACGGTAGCAAGGTATCATTCCAGACCCCAACCCACCATCCCCAGCACAACACCGCCAACAAACCACAACTTCTACCGCCCCTTCGCCGCCGCCGCATTACTAGCCTCTAAACAACCCAGTTAGCAGCCCCCAACAAGAAAAGGAAAAAATATCCTAAAAAAACATACCTCTCCTCGTAGCATCCTCCAAAAGCGCCGTATCCACCGTGCCAGCCGGCAAGTGCACGTACCTAACGACGCTCCCGCGAATGGACACGTTCCGCACGGCGGCCAGGTGCGGGTACTTGGCCTCCTCGAGGACCATGATGTCGTCCAGCTTGATGTTCAGGGTTTGGTCGACGGCTTTTAGGGTGCCGCGGATGGATAGGTCGTTCTTTAGCTCGATGGTCACTTCGTGGTCTACCAGGGTTTGAAGAAGCTATTGGTTAATTGGCTAGTTAGGGATATATGGGAGGGAGGAGGAAGGAGAAGGGGGGGTATGTCTGAAGAATAGCATTTTAGGTTTTGTGCTGTGGTAGTTGGTAGGTGTGATAACTGCTGGGGGAGAATTGATTTGAGGTGATGGGATTTTGCTGTACAAGTGCTGTACTTTGTCGGCTGGTTGTTGCGGGAAGGGAAAGTTAGAAAGTTGCCACTTTTACCCATCATTTATTTTCCGAGTGAGATCTTATGAGTGTCGGGTGTGGTTGTGCCAACAACGCTATCATACCTGTACCGGATGTGACATTTGGACACGGTTGTCACACCATCGAGGGTCAGGGCAAGCGAGATGAGGACCCTTGGCCAGACTTTGCAAAGGGAAAAAAATATCGACGATGATAACAATGATGAATTCATAAATTATCCCCTCGGCAATAAATCCCATGAGCGCCTTTCCCGGTCGTAGGGCCAGGGCTTCCGAACCTGGATGAATCTTCCACCTTAACATACCGGTATTGGACCGGGAAGCGGATCAGACGAGGAAGTGGATCAGTGGAAACGCACCAAAAGTAGAGATATGGAACTCCTAACTGACGTACAGCAGTAAGAAGACGAGATTTAGAGGGTAGGAGGTATCTCTGATAGCACACTATTTCATATTTGCTTGTTTTTGAGCTGAATTCGGAGGATTTATTTTGTCGAACTTCCCGAAGTGGGGGGTTTGTGCAAAATTCACATACAAACCGATTCACTTCTGCGTCTGATCCATTTCCCGGTCCAGTACGTTGATATTCATTGCTTGTTCCCTCATCAAAAGCACTGACCAGTATCTATCCGGGTTATCTAGGAGGATGTCCACCGGTGTCCTATATTGAACCGGAGGCTGATAGAAATCGGCTCCACACCGATCGACAAACCTAACCCGGAGCTTGTTCCCTCGATTCTCACTCGGTGCTGGCCTCGCCGTTCACTTCAATTCATGATTAGTCATCATACTAGGGAACCAATTGTCCTCTCCACGAGAAGACAAAACTGCAATGTAAGTACTAGGGGTAGGGGTGAAGTATTGGGACAAGCAGGGGTAGCAGAGGCTTGTGCATATACTTTGGAAAGAGTATCAAAGAGCCATAAAAGTAAGATGACTACTAATTCGAGTAATTCCACCACCCCTTGCCTGTCCCAATATTTTCCCCCTTACCCGAGTACTGTACAAGCCCAAGCGGAAGACACCACCTGTGCACGGAAAAAACCCTCAATAGAACACGGGGAAAGCCTCATCTTCCGCAAATATTAAATCTCAAATCGTAGAAACAAAGTCAGCCTCATCTTTCCGACTCGAGGGGAAGAAGCAGGAACAAACAGATTGTCCCCGAAAACTCAAAATTCTGACTCACAACTGCATCCCCTATGACATGGCCTCCCCCATTTCCGCTTCCTCTCAAGCCCGTAGGGGCGTCGCCGCCCGTGCAAAGCCGGGAGCGCCCGAGCCTTGGCGCCGCATTATTATCTGGACAAACGCCAAGACGCATCAGATTGGGAATTATTTTCCTAGACTGGGTCTGGAACTACACGAGAAAGGGCCGGATCCGTGGAGGATAAAGAAGCCAATGTTAGGGCAAAGCCCCAGTTATTGTGGCGAAAGAGGAGGGAGGGAGTAAACCGGGATGAATGCTGTACCGGTGGATGGGGTGAATATTGAACCGGGTACATACAAAACGGGTTTGTGCTACAAGCTCCGTTCTGTCCCTGCCGCAAGGTTCTGGCGGGATGATTGAACTCAACGTCAATCAAATTAGTATCTATCTGGCGGTAAAGAAGGAGCAGGATTCAAGGGCTGGAAAATTCTTTGGCGGGCTATCAGTCTACGATGCTGTATCGGTACAGCACGCATAAGAGCTGTTGAGATGTTGGTGCACTTTGATCAATTGGTTGGGTTGAGAGTAGGAGTCTGCAGCCAGCTTGGGCGGCCCCGAACCCTCTTTTCTTGCCTTACTGTATTTTACAACTCCAACCAACCAATCGGTTGACCTAAGACCTGGTTCCGTTCGGGAGGGCTGGTACAGTTTTTTTCTTCTTTATTTCTTTTTCTGGTTTTTCTCCCTCTTTTTTTTCTTCGATGTGCTATATAAAACCTTGAGTTCCCACTCCTGGGCGTGTGTTGCACTGTCCACTAAAGTCTTTTGAAGATAAGCACTTTCATACACTTTACAACATGCTGTCCACCACGACTCTCAGAGCTTCGGCTCCAGCTATCTTAGCTACTAGACATTTATTCCTCACTTCGGGGACTCGTGTCGCTTGCTGTGGACTTCTCCACGGCGTTCAGACGAGGAAGTTCACGGGCTCCGCCAATTCCTTTTTTCTGGCGACGACTCCGAAGACTAACCAGGAGAGGCATCTGAAAGCGTTTAGGGAACGCTCGTTTCCTCACCCTGTTTACACGGAGGCGCAGATGGATGATATCGTGAGTTTTTATGTCCCTTGCCTGGCAGAGGGACGATTCATATGATATTATAAAGGCTAACAAGTTCTAGAAAATCGCCCACCGTAAAGCAAAGACTTGGGGAGACTGGGTCGCTCTCGCCGCTGTTCGAGTAACGCGCAAATGCTTCGATTTGGCAACGGGTTATAGACATGACTCAGCGGTACTTACATCCCCCCCCTCTTCATCCTCAGCCCATTTCTCAAGGAACGAAGGCCACTAACAATCTAACTAGATAGCCTCGGGCAATAAGAACCCCTACGGAGCTAGCGCCTTCCACATGACACCAGAGAAATGGTTAGCAAGGTTCATATTCCTCGAGTCCATTGCTGGTGTGCCAGGCATGGCGGCGGGCATGATAAGGCACCTGAACTCCCTCCGTCGTCTGAAGCGCGACAACGCCTGGATCGAAACCCTCCTCGAAGAAGCATACAACGAGCGTCTTCATCTGCTCACATTCCTGCACTATCGTCAACCAGGACTCTTCATGCGGGCTATGATCCTCGGGGCGCAGGGCGTATTCTTCAACCTCTTCTTCATCTCCTACCTCGTATCCCCGCGTACCTGTCACCGCTTTGTCGGCTACATTGAGGAGGAAGCGGTGATCACGTACACCCGAGCCATAGCAGATATCGAGAACGGCCGCATCCCGGAGTGGGAGAACCTGCTCGCGCCGGATATCGCCATCAAATATTTTGGCATGAAGCCCGACGCGAATATGTTGCAGCTGTTGAGGGTTATTAGGGCGGATGAGGCGAAGCATCGTGAGGTTAACCACACGTTGGCGAATATGAGTCAGGACGAGGATCCGAACCCGTACGCATTGATTTACAAGGATAGTAAGCCGCATCCGACGAAGGGATTGGATTTCGTGAAGCCGGAGGGGTGGGAGAAGGGGGAGATTGACGGTGGGGCTGTGGAGGAGTTCATGAAGCCTGGGCAGGAGTGGAAGACCGGGAAGAAGCCGGTTGGCGGTTCTCCTACCAGCACCACTGGTACTACTCCTGCTTCTACCACTTAAGTCGCACAATTCTGTACCCGTTCCCTTTGTCTAGGTTTCCTTTGTCAAAAACGGCGTATAAGTGTTTTTTTTCCTCGTGTATTTCCTTATCTCCTCTCTCTACCACGTTTTTTCTTCCCCACTCTCTCCCTAAAAATAATATAATCTCAATTCAATAAACTCAAGTCCCCGAATCGTTATATCTCCTCTTCACAAACCCTCCTCCCTGCTCTTCAGACTCCACCGGTAAAACCTCCCTCTCCGTCCTATCCAACCTAACGACTTGAGCCATTGGCGGCCCCCTATCCAAATCCTTCAAGAACCCCTCAACTTCACTCTCGCTTCCCTGTGCTTCGCCCTCGACTTTCCCGTTCGGTAGGTTCTGCACCCAGCCCGTGAGCCCACGTGCCGTGGCGCGCTCAATCGCATACTTGCGGTAGAAGACGCCTTGGACTTTGCCATGCGCGAGGAAGTGGACCTTTGGCGAGTAAGTTAGTACCGGCATGTGCGAAGCGGGAGGGGAGAAAAGGGGGGGAGGGAAACTCTTTTGGTGGTCATTGCTGTGATTGTGGTTGTGGTTGTGGTGGTGGTGGTGGTGGTTGGCACGTCATGAGGCTGAAATGGAATTTGGTTGTTGGTCGGGTGGATGGCAGGGGTTCACTTTTTTTTGTATCACCTTGGTGTGTGTGTTTTTTTTAAGCCACTGCCGGAGCAACAGTATTATATTTGCTGCGCTGCCCTCCAAGTATTTCTATGACCGGTATAACCTCATGATATTGGATGGAGTTTCTTCACATGTAACTTGTAGTTAGCCTATAATAGTTATTGCTAGGAGGCGGAGGCTCCCGGTAGTAAGGGTGAAGATATTCACGTGGAGAATTGAGATTAAGTTAGTCTGGATACATTAGCGTAGGACACCCGGATAGAAAAGTAGGTACCGGTGCTAGGACCAGTATGATAGTAGGAACTGCGGGGGGACTATCTTTCCGCCCGAATCATGGCGAGGTGGTTATGTTTGGTAGGTGTATACTGTGCGAATACTGGGGCATTGGGGAGGGGGAGAGCGGGGAGGGGTAATGTTCTCCCGAGCGGGAATGCATGCATTTTATTCTTTACCGAGGCTAAGAATACTGGTACCTTAGGAAGTATTACAATGAAGAATGGGGTAAGATTGGACAATTCAAGAGTATCGACAAACTCAGATGAAGTGTGTATGTTAACTTGCACTGTACTCATACCAACTGAACTAACAACGGCATCCCGCGGAAAGGAAGCAAATAAACCACGATCGACCCATTGGTTAGAAGTACGATACTCGCCGCGGGCTGACATTTGCGAATACAACTGCTATTGCATACCGCAAAGTTTTGGCCATTCTTCTCGAATCTGGGGTGTATGCAATACCAGTTGTGTTCGCAAACGTCGGCCCGCAACGATTACTGCGGGGGCAATTACTCGAGCACTGGGTGTGTGATATAGGTGGAGTCCGCGATAGTACCCGGAGTTCCGGAAATGAAAGATATTACCCGCATCCGTTTCTTATCATTGGCGAACCCCCTGCACTGGTAGATTAGACATTGCGGTGGGGCGAACAGGTAGGAAATGAATGGGTGAGTAGGATGGAGTGAATAGTATGATAGGCGTGGATTGACGCCCCCGGGGTAGGCCGGGATCTCTGCTTTTTCGTAGAATGTTAGAATGGGGAGGTATCATGAGAGTGGTAGTTTGCTTGAAGGTAAGATGAGGTATAGTAAGCGTGGTGAATGCCAGCCTTAGTGTTAGCTACTTTGCATGAGATATGGAGGGAAATGGTATGGTAGGACGAGCACGAGTGTCACAATGCCAAGGCCTCACGGAATACTGGGTATACTCGAGTACTCTAGGTATCACAACTTTTGTAATTCATCTTCAGTTTCATGAGTTGGGGGGCAGTCCTCATCTCTCTCAGCCGGTGTTTGCCAAGAAGTGAGGGCTTCCGTGGTAGTCTAAAGGGCTAATTTTATAGAAACCATTCTAAGAAGGGAAGATGATGTGTTTGGGATTAGCGTTACATTAACTCTATTAATTTTTCCAGACCTGTCATATCCGAATCTATGATCCTGTACATCTAAATACTTAGGGGTGTTAGTAAATATCAAAGGAAAATATGAGCAAGATCTAAGGGGGATGAATAGATAGGTCAGTATAAATTTAAAATAATAATAAGTACTGGCAGAGGAAAGTAATTCAGGGTAAATGATTAAATACATTATCTTACAAATGGTGGGATATCTTGAGCTACTCTTAGACTTTCTTAAAATCTCTAAAATTCATGTATTAGAGAAAAAAAGATAGAGATAAATGAGACTGATCTGGGGAACTATATGTTACAAACCTGGTACAGTTTGTAGATTTTCACAAGATATTATACTTGTATATCTTGGGGTATTAGGTTTTTTATACCATGACTTAAGTTTAGTCATGAGGTTTCACATATGAGTCAAGTATGACTTATATAGTTAAGTTAGATTTATTTAATTAATGACTTACTTGAGTTATATGAAGTTATGTTTTTATATCAGTCATGATAGGAACTCATAGTTATTTTTTTAGATTACTAAGCAGTTGTGGAAAGAACTATATCAGAAGTCTGAGTAGAAAATAGTTAGTTCTTTATGCAACTATTTACTATCATTTCTTAGTTATAACTTTATAAATAACATATCTTTATATCCTTAACATCAGCAAAAAAACAGCCTGCCCCCTGTGCCTCATGTCATTGAGTTTTACGTTTTGGCACATCGTGAGTTCTATGATCGCGATATTAAAAATCCCGTTAGTTTGACTAAATAAGATGATATTAATTCTGTTTTCTGCAAAATATGAGCAATTTTTATTAAGAACTCATGGACTTTTTACATACCAAAGTTGAGAAATTTGAGTTCATAACATACAACTTTGTAATGT
Organism: Tuber borchii; assembly: GCA_003070745.1. NCBI lineage: Eukaryota > Fungi > Ascomycota > Pezizomycetes > Pezizales > Tuberaceae > Tuber > Tuber borchii. The sequence continues at coordinate 72,241 of NESQ01000102.1, forward strand.
AAAATGTCTATAAGATATTGATAAAAATAGCTCATATTTTGCTAAAATTAAGATTTGTATCTGATTATTAGGGGACACAATCGGAAGCATCATGATTAACCGGGGTCACTCGCGATTAGCCAAAACGTAAAACTCAACGGCATGGCTCACCGTGGAGCACAAAAGACAGATTTTTTTTTTGCTGATGAAAAGGATATTTGGCTGGTCATGATTTGATTTCAAAATCATGTGTCAAACTCTAAAATCAGGTTCAATGAAAAATATGATTTTGCAATCATGTATAATAATATACAAAATATCTACTAGTTTGGATTTTGTAATTACAAAAATTATATTCCAAATTTGTAGATTTAGCTTTTATTTATACTGCATATATTATCAGTTTTAGTAAAAAAATTTAATCAACTATGTACTATTACTCTTCTCCAAACCACAGCTTTGCTATAATTTTATCAACTCACTACTTATTTAGTGCTAAGTCAAAGTAACTAGTTTTTTAAAATCATTTTCAATGAAATAAGAGGTAAAAATATAAATTATAAGTATCATAAATGAGTAAATTAGATTTCAATAAACTAGGTATAATGACTCCACATGGGTAATGCTGTAATCGTAGAGTAATAAAACTTGCTATATACCAAAGTGTAGTATTTAACTAGACTAAGTTCTGAAGACTTAGATAAAGTAGTTATAAACAAACTTGTTACTATATTCCAAATACTAGGTAGTTCTAAATGGATAGCTATTTGGCTGTATCATTCTTAAAGCGAACAAAATAGATTTGTGAAGCAAATTAAATAAGTAACTATTCTACCAAGTATATTAAAAACTCTTTCAGTCAAAGTCTGTTTTCTCTAAGTCTAAAGAGTAGTAGACATTAAATACACTTATCAGATTATTCAGAGCTATCATGAATGGTAATAATACAGTTCTGCCAAGTAGTTTTAAATTATTACCTCAAATATATAAAGTATCAACTGATACTTTGAAACTAAATATAAAATAAACTGAGTATTAAGCTAATATCAACTTGAAACTAATACTCCAAACTCCAAACTAGATCAAAATCAATATTAAGGTGATACTGAGAAATTCAAACTAAAATAAGTTGGGTATCAAGCTATTATTAAGCTAATACTTGGAACTAGATCTTAGTAACCAGTATCAGTTACACTAAGTGAGAGAGTTTTTATAATGAAGTCAGTTGACTAAGTACTTAAGCATTGAGAAAAAATAAATTTTAAAAGAGAGATTATAGTAGTAGCAGAAGTAATAGTTAGAGAAGAGAATTCAAGATAGAAAACCCTCAGAGAAGTGAAGCATTTAAAATGGGAATATTAGAAAACTTAACTTGGAAAATATAAAGACTTTTTATTACTTGATTTGCCTAATTGTTACAGGGTAACTAACTCAGAGAGATAGAGAAAGCTAGGCCCTGATTTATTCGAGATAATTCAGAGAAAAGTCAGGAAAGCTCGGGAATGATGGTTTGATAAAGGTAAAGTAATAAAATTAGAGTTCTCGAATTCTTAGCTTTATCTTATTATATTGTTAAGGTCTCTTCTTCGTTGCTTGATTTTCTCAAACTCTGAGAAATAGCTCTTACTACTTATACTAAATTCTCACTACTCTCTGTTTCCTAATAATCATGTATCTTCCAAGATTTCAGCTTCGTCAATGGAAGTACGAATATTACTTGACCCTGAATAATTGCCCCACTCGAACTCAGAGAATCTCCTGACATCTATTTCATCTGAGGGTGCCCCCACTCCATCAGTAGATAGTCTTTGATCTCTTTGTCCTAATAGACTAAGTTCATATATGCGGTCGCAATACCAACATACTAATAGCCATTATCGTGACCTATCAAGTGATCAGTTCTGTTATGCACACGAGAATAGCTTACTAGTATTATTAGTAGAGGATGTGCCACCGTAATGGAAGAGCGTATGTCCAACCTCAACTCATCGTGGTAGAAGCAACTAGAGACATCTATGTTGACTACTCAGGATACTGGAAGAACTTACGTTCTATAAAGCTGATTACTGATTGGAATAATAAAGTGAGAATATTTACTCCTTATCCGGTACATATGCATATTATGCATTATGTATTATTATTTGGCTATTCAAACTGATCACTCGATAGCTCACGATAAAAGACTATTGGTATGTTGGCATTGCGACTGCATATATGAACTTAGTCTATTAGGACGAAGAGATTGAAAACTATCTACTGGTGGAGTTGGAACACCCTCAGATGCAATAGATGTCGGGAGTTCTCTGAGTTCGAGTGGGGCAATTATTCAGGGCCAAGAGTGTTCGCACTTCCTTTGATGAAGCTGAAATCTTAGAAAGATACATGATTATTAGGAAACAGGAAGTAGCAAGAATTTAGTATAAGTAGTAAGGGTTATTCTCCTGGAGTTTGAGAAAATCAAGCAACGGAGAAGAGATCTTAACAATATAACAAGTTATTAAATTCAAGATTTGAGAACTTGTACTTTACAACTTTACCTTTATTAAACTATCATTACCTGAGCCTTCCTGACTTCCCTCCGTAATCTCGAATATGATACGGCCTAGCTTTCTCTATTCCTTTAAGTTATTTTTATTTTTATTTTTATTTTTATTTTTTTTGTATCATGCGCTTTGATTATCAACTACAGGGTACAAAGGCTATGTGTAGCGGTAAGCTATGGTAAGGAAAAACCCCCTGTGTAATGAAATCCACCTTGGTTCACCGGAAAAAACCATCATCCCAAGTCCCTCTGGTATGGGACCAACCGCACGATCCCGCCGCGAAGACAAAAAACCCCTATCGGCTAAGTAGACAATAGAAATAAATCACCAACACGACAGGCAGGAGACAACAGGAAAACCGGACCCGAAAACTCCTCCCCTTTTAAAACAAAGTAACAAAAGAAACTCCGTTCATATCCCAAGTGCTCTCACAGAAACCCGACCATGAAAATTCAGCCAAAAACTACAAAACACAGAACGGGGTGACAGTAGACGCTAAACCCAAGCAAATCTATCACATTACTCGGTAATCCAAGGCGTTGACATCGTCCACGGAGGCAGTGCAATACCATGACCGAGCGTAACTGAGTGGTGCGGCCGAGCCAGCTGCTGGGGATGGGTGGTGCCGTTGGCAGTAAGAATGCCAGCTAATGAGAGGAAGTTTGGCTGTAGCCGAGCCACGGGACGAGACCGAGCGGGGGAGAGGAGGGGTAGACCCAAGTATCGTAGGAACTATTGGAAACGTGTACGTGTCTGACTAGGCAGTCTTGAGCGAAAGGTAATCGAAGAGAGTAGAGAAATCGACTGTAGCCTGGTGAAAAGTTTTCTCTTACGGCGAACCGTGATCCCAGCTGTCTGTAACATGGACGCGAGGGTATTGTCGACTGTGCAAATGCTAAGCAAGCACGCGAAATAAAAGCGAAAGGGTGGATGGGACAAGCCCTAAGAAACGGGTGCCCAAGTTCGAGTCCATCATAGGGGGGGGTGCAGCTCACTGAGAGTGAGGAGAGTAGAAGATGACGATGATTTCTCGTGGTGTTGAGATTTCAATCGCCAGGTGTGTAGAGGAGATGGTTCGTGTTCCTTTAAGTTAGTTACCCCGTAACAGTATATCGTTACCCTCAAGTCACCAAGGCTCCTCCACGATACATTAACCCCTTACAGGCTAAGGCAATATTACGATTGCGATAGCTTTTTCTAGTGCCCTTCTTGCAGGAAGTGCAAACGAGTTATTCCATATAACTTCTTTCTAGTCTGTTATCCAGACTACGAAAGGAACCTCCGAAACATAGCATTTCGAACGGTTTGAGACATTCACGATAAGAAACAAAATTACAACTTCCGAATCTACTGAAGCTATAGTAAAGCTTGTACTATAGCAAATAATTAGTCTACCCTCTGCAATTATTGCGTTCTACTTCCCCACAATATTGCATACCATTCATCATGTCTGATCAATAACAACCAGACTCCTCTGTCCCACCACCTACTGATCCACTAGATACTAGTGACAACAGTTCCACACTAACTGGATCAGTACCACCGACTGAGAACTCAAATACTCCTACTACCGGGTCCTTTGCCCTGAGCATCAGCAAAAAAAAAATCTGTCTTTTGTGCTCCACGGTGAGCCATGTCGTTGAGTTTTACGTTTTGGCTAATCGCGAGTGACCCCGGTTAATCATGATGCTTCCGATTGTGTCCTCTAATGATCAGATATAAATCATAATTTTAGCAAAATATGAGCTATTTTTATCAATATCTCATAGACATTTTACATTACAAAGTTGTATGTTATGAACTCAAATTTCTCAACTTCAGTATGTAAAAGGTCCATGAGTTCTTAATAAAAATTGCTCATATTTTGCAGAAAACAGAATTAATATCATCTTCTTTAGTCAAACTAACGGGATTTTTAATATCGCGATCATAGGACTCACGATGTGCCAAAACGTAAAAATTAACGACATGAGGCACAGGGGGCAGGCTGTTTTTTTGCTGATGAGTAGGACAGGTTCATCCTGGGAGAAATCCAGCCAAGCTAGGATGAAACACATCTTGCCCTAAGTACCTTCACGGCCAAGATTCAGGCAGCATATACTAACCTCCAACTATTCGATGGACGGTTAGCCAGAAACGAGGAAGTTACCGAAGCAGAATTCGCCGAATACCGACAATATCTACTACAACTCCAAAGTGCGATGAAAGTAGAACAAGATTGGTTAAGAGAAGAAGTCTGAGAAGCTTTTAGATTACAACAAGAGTAACAGGCTGGTGATAACCAGGATTCCCAAAGCTCAGACAGTGAATTGGCTGAACTATTCTATCTGAAACGCCGATTTGATCAGCAAGAGGCTAGATAGAAAAAGGCACTCAAGAAATAAAAAATCAAAGCAGCAAAAATATTGAAACAACAGAATGAAATTACTGCCGCCCAATTCAATGATAATTACAAGAAAGCACAAGTGATCTTAAATCAGTAGGCTAAAGAATCACAAACCGCAATTGACAACCTCGTTCAAAAATTCGAAGCCCAATTAATGGCTTATTTAGTGGCTACTTCGGTCGTGGTAGATGACGAACCTGGACCCTCCAACTGAGGCCAGTCAAACCCCTTGGCAACAGACAACGTTATCAATAAAACAAAAAACTCAGCATCAACTCCTCAAGATAAAAGAAAAGGAAGAGAAGGATTAAACTCGCCACCACCCCCTCCTCCAACTCGTAATACTGGGGAAGACCTAAACCCTGGCGACTCTGATAACGATGATGATGATGGAGAAGGCGACTGAGAGAGAAAGGGCAGCAGGCCGGCAGGCGCTCCTCAGAAAATGCCCATTCCCAGAGATGTTTCCCCTCATACCAAAGCTATGCTAGAATTCTTTCAAAGTATTAGCGAACCCAAGCCACCATTAAAGCAGATCACTGAACCTTCTTATTTCTTTCAGGAAGAAGACTGCCAGGACATACAAAACTGGTTAACGGCTTGCGAAGATTATTTTAACTGCAATCTGGCGCAATGGGAAGAATATAGCCATCGAATTGTGTTTACTCTCAGTAAAACAAAGGACAACAAGGTCGCACCTTTTTCAGAGAAATACCGAAAGGGCATGGGGGGTTTAGGAGGTTACGCTTGAGACCCCACCTATTCTACGTAGGACCGATTCTGACAAGAAATAATCAAATGATATATCAGAATCGAGAAAGAACGAAGAGCCCTTGAGGAAATGGATAAAGTCATATACAAGAGCAGAATTGATACTTACCTTCTTCTTCTCGAAAACCTGAACATCAAAGCAGGCCTTACTGAAATACCGTGGAGAGTAAGAGTGGAGAGTAAACTTCCCGAAGACATTCTTAGGCAACTTTCTCATTTGAAGTTTGCTAATGATAAAGAATGGATGGAGATTCTTCGAGATGTTGGAAGACAAGAAGAGGAACTTCTCAAACGCCGAAAAATATCGAAATTGATAATCACTCCGCAGACGGTAATGACTAAGCGAAAACGAGAAGTCAACAATGATAAAGGGTTTAACTCAAAAAAGGGACAGGATTGTTTTACAGATAAAGGTCGAAAAGAATATGCTTCCAGATGGAAGACTGTTCGAATGGCTCCTGAGCAGGCAAAAAATAATTCCAAAGACAAACATACTGACTGGAAGGAGGCATATAAAGGAAATTCTGATGAACTGGTAGCACAATAAAAACGGGAGAACCATTGCACTCATTGCCACTTTGACAACCATCGATGGCAGAAGTGCAGAAGAAAACATGTTGTAGTAACAACCTTTTTAAACAATAAGGAATGGGATAAAACAAAATCCCCGTTCTGATGGTGAACAACAACCTTAGCCATGCAGCAACCACCTCCGTACCCAAAACCCACCCCTAAAGTCAACCAGATTCAGTGATCCTCTCCTTCACTTGTTTGAGAATTATCGGATACCGAGATACCATAAAACGATTTATTAATACCTATTGTTCTTCCTAAGTTCATAAGTCCGAATCTACCTGGCTTAGTGGACAGACATTGGAACCAACTGGCTAGTTAAGAATGATTACGAAGTAGCGCTTACTTGATCTTGAGAAGCAAGCAGGAAAACAAAATTTTTACGGCAGGCAGGATCGAACAAAGGATTGATGTTATCGAAGGAGGCATCTGAGGTTACCAAAGAATGAACCTTGCGAAACCATCAGACCAAAAAAGTATTTTAATTTTTTGCCCGAAAAATATTTACCACCTTTATGCAAAACTTACAGCATATTTGCAAAATTACTGCTCATCCCTGGGGAAAGGGTGGGGAATGTCCTGATGCGAGTATCAACTATAGACTCTCACTACTCTCCTTCCTACCCCCCCCGAGCAGTGTGACCTAAAAGAAGGCCACCGGAAAGTGGATGAGACAGAGGGCATTCCGGCCAACTACTTTTCCAGGAAGGTGGGAAAAAAGGAGACTGGTAGAAAAGGAGCCTGCTTGCCCCCTTTTATGTTGCGCAATGGTACCCTAAGGTGTGGGTGGTAATGGTGCAATCCCAGAAGGAAAATCAAAAAAAAAAAAAAATGAACAAATTGAGCTAAGTTTCCTACTCCTTTGTAAATTTCTTTTATGTTTTTCGGGAACCCCTCGGCAGGGGGTAAAGACCGCTTGAAGTGGGCTGCCCGGGAATATAAAGGTAATTTTTAATTATTATGTTTAAATTTAGTTTGTCAGAGGAGACCTAAGTAGTCAAAACGATGCGGGCATTGTCAGAAACACCTTATGACAACAAATCAACATGACTTCTAAGCAAGCCAAGAATTTTCCTACTCCGTTCGGCAAGCGGAAAAACACTATTGCCTAAGAACCCCTACGTTACAATAGTCCAGAAGGATACGCACATATCTCTATGCTGGGAAATCGCTATCGGATTCCAGTCTTGTTAGACTCCGGATCAAATATTTTCCTTACTAATGAACAAATTATTCATGAGCTTCACATACCTTATGAATCTCGATGCGACGCAGTACAGATCTAGGACTTTACCGGAGAAACTATCTCCTCCAGCGGATCACACTATACTCATCCTCTCTACCTGGAAATAGGAAAAAACCATTACCTCTCTCTCGTTTCCTGCGAAATCGCTCTTGTATATTTATAGTAATTCTTTTTTCTAGTTTCTTGCCACTCATCATATTTTGGAATTTGTAAAGCTACTTAGCATACTCACTATATAAAATCTACACTCTATCTATCAGATTTGCACTATCATACAAATACAATCTATATATCCTATTCAATAATAATTCACACAATAAAGTTCATCAAATATGAGCTTGCAATTAGTGAGAGAGAAATTGGCTGCAAATAGACTACTGAGTCTGAAGAGCTTTCTTTATAATATTTGTCCTCTTCTTTATTAGCATAATATAAAGTACGGGTACAAAAAGAACCGTCCGGCAACGCAATGGCAACCTCACTACCACTATAAATTTACTACCCCTACAACTACAACTACTTGAAATAAACCGAAAATATGTGTAGACATACAATAAATATAAGAAAAGCTATATGTAAAATTAGAAAACAAAAAAATCAATACTTGGTATACCATCCCCTTGCATCTATGACAGTAGCAACTCTACTAGGCATAGACTCCCACAACCTTTCCAGAAAATCCCCTTCTATATCCTGAGTCCAAACCTGATTCAGAGCTACTGCTAGATGCTTTCTAACAGTTTCTGGGCCCCTCTTGGTCTTGTGGATGTTGGGAAAGTGCTGGTGTAGCTTTTCCTTCATCCTCTTCCAACAGTGCTCAATAGGATTGAGGTCAGGAGAATTGGCTGGCCATTCCATAACCTGTATGTTGTTTTCCTCAAACCAAGCCATGGTATCTCTTGCAGTATGTATCCTTGCACCATCCTACTGAAAGATAGGATCCCTAACTGTATCCTCCACCTCCTGCCAGACATCAACTAAACTATCCTCCAAAACTCTAATATATACAAATCTATCCACACTCTTGTCAAAAATAGGAATGAGAGGACCCTTATTTCTGCCCCAAATACAAGCCCACACTATCAGCTTTACTCCTGGCCCCTTGGTAACCCCATGAATACAGTCTTTATGCCACTTTTCTTCAGGTGTTCTGAACACCCATATACCCTTAGGATCTTTAGACTTTTCAACCAAGGATTCATCACTAAAGATAACTCCTTCAAAGTCTTCCTTTGTCCAATCCTTATACTTCATTGCCCAAGCTAACCTCTTAACAGTATGCTCATCCTTTAGAAGAGCTCTTTTCCTAGCTCTCCATTTCTTTATGTTGACTGAGGCTAAAGCTCTCTTGACTGTTTGGAGGGAGGAATGTGGTGCAACATCATTGCGCAATTCTGATAAAGTCTGGCGGCGTGCCTTCTTGGACTCTCTGACTAGGCAGCGGTGGGTTCTGGAATCGATAATTTTGGGTCTTCCAGTTATAAGGAGGTTTTTTGCATCACCCCTCTTTTGGAAGCAGTCATGGAAAGTTTGAACAGTACTCTTTGGACAGTTTAAGAGCTCTCCAATCTCTCCAAAAGAGATTTTTTTTTTTTCAGAGCAACTATTTGCCCTTTCTCAAACTCTGTAAGGTAGCCTGTCTTGTGTGGAGGCATTGTGGTTGAGGGGTGGTTGATTGTAGGAGTGGGGTGTTTTGAGGTGTCGTGCGATAACTACCGATCGTACGGATCCTTTTGGCCTAGTACTTTATGTTTGGTAAAAGTAAGTAGAAATCTGTATAGAAGAAGAGAAGCATGTATAGAAGAGCAGGCATGTATAGAAGAGTATAGTCACGAACCATCTCCTCTACACCTCCGGTGATTGAAATCTCAATACTACGAGAAATCATCGTGGGTTTGGTGTCCCTCTCCCCTCTTCCGATAGCCTTTGTTGCCTAGGAGGGTGATGCTCCCGCCAACTCCTTCCTTCCTCTGATTCCCTTCTGATGGCTTAGGTATCTAAGTGCTTTCGTCTATGGGGTTTCATGCTCTTCCCCTTCTTTCTCTGCACTTGTTTTGTTACCCTCACTTAGCATTTGCATGGTCGGCAAATCCTCCGCCTCGTCTTAAGCATAGCGCAGCTTCGGGTTATCAGTGAAGTAGTGGCCCTGGTAGCTCTGTTCTCTGGTATTGCACTATCTCCTGACCGCTACGGTTGGTACAGTCACATTGTCGAAAAATTGTGATCCCTTGGTGGTCCTTTGCCTCGTACTTCTTGGTATTGGGTCTACCCCGCCTTCCTCGCCTCCCGGTTCTCGTCCCGTTGCTCAGTTACAGCTACACTACGATCATTGGCTGGCACCCTACTGCTTTTTCTTTTGGCTCTGTGCCCTGATGATGGTTTTGGCTTGTCTTGTTCCTAGGGGATTTTAGCCTTCCGCCTCTGGCCCTGCCCCTCAGGGGGTGGGGCCATGCACCTCTTCTGGTCCGGGTTCTGGTGACCACTGTGTCTCGCTCCTTACGCCACACGACTCCGCTGCGCTGGCCTAGTTATCTAGATCTCCCTCTGGTCCTTGCCTCGACTCTCACTGCTGGGCTATATGCCCCGGTCACTAAGGCCCTTGTGTACGCTCGTGTGGGTTGGTTCATCCGCCCTTTTGTCAATGGGGTTGGGATTTCTAGACGGGCTCGAAGTTTTCTTTGTCTGGTTCTTAGGTTTCTCACTGTCGTTTTGGGGCTTTTCTTTGGGGTTGACGTCTGTGGAGGTTTTTTGGTTCGATGTTTTCAGGCCTTTTGTTTCTCCTGTATTTTTTATCAGTAGTACCGGGCTTTTGCTTTCTACCTCTATTCAAAGTAGTTTAGGTTAGTCGGGTAGGGTCAGATGGTTTTAGCGGGGGGGATGGGGGATGGACTGTAGTTGGAGGTTTTTTGTCTATATCGGCGATCTTAGGCTGGAGCGACATTGTACCTAGCTAGCTACCAGCTTAGCAAACAAATATAAACAGGAAAAAAAAAAAAAAAAAAAAAAATATGGAAGAGTATGGTGATTGATGAAATAACAAGACTAGGAGGATAGAAAGAATAATATTATTACCTTCGCATCTTATACTCCAGTTTCAATCTTTAGTTAGTATTAACCATTGAGTATTATAGTATTATTGAGAAAGAGAGAAGAAAAGATTTCCTACTTTTAGTTGTAATTTGTTCTTTTAGTGAAACTTGGTATTTTGTTTCACCTATAATCACTAACAGCTATTCTACCATTTTACAGTTATTCACTATATCGAATTATTTTTGTAAAATCTCTCTAAACTTGAAAGTCTTACTGAAATATCCATAATACTCGAGTACCACAATATTTTTTTATGAGATGCTTAGTGTTAGATTTTAACATATTACCCTATTGGTGTTAAAAGTATGAGTATTTTGAATTTGATAGTATAGCTCACTTCTTAACTATTTGCTATGCTTAGCTAATACTATATGTATTATTTGCCCTTTTAACACTATAAGAAAAGTAATTATCAAGTAATTTGAGCTATAATATTTATACTTTAGTTTTATAGCTAAAGTATTCACTTTATGCTTGTTCAATTTACTTGATCTTTACTCCTTGAGTGTATGTTTATAATACTTAAAGTTATAATACAAAATTTGATATAATATTTTGCATTATCAGATTTGAAGAAATGTTTTCTACAGAAAACTCAGTCTTCAAAAGGTAAAAAAGTATTGGTTTCAATTTTTATTTAAGTTGTAGTTTTTTTTTTTTACCCTATTAATATTAGCTCTATGATTTAGTATTAAATTTTCAGGTATACTGCTACTACTATCTATTTAATCGATTAGATTGAACACTTAGAAATACTAAAATGTAATTCTTACCTTTAGAAATTTTTGAATACTCTTTCTTCTATATGAGATAATATGTTTTCTCCAGTCTGAAGTGGTATCAACCATAATTTGCATTAAATGTATATCTATTAAGAGTCATTATACTAACTATGAGTGGTTAGTTATCTTAGTAGACAATTTCAAGTAGTAATATTGATTGAGATCTAACTCTGATTCCCAATTATCGGGGGCAAAGCAGACAATTTTGTATGCAATTAAGAATATTATCTTTGAATAGATAGTATTATCACTTTATTCATAGCAATCCTCTGGGTATTCTTCCTAATGTTTTTTTCTTGGTAGATCTTTATTCAAATACTAAATGATTATCAATTTAGCTAGAACTTGTAATTGATCTCTAAAGACAAACAATTTCAATTCGCTTATTTTGAAATATTAAAATAGACACTTGTATTAGTACAGGCTTAGTAACTAATTCTTTATATTATTTGAGTAGAGTTAAAACACTTTAATATCTGATGATATTCAAGTAAGTTTAAAAGATTTCATAAATAGGAGTAAAATAGAAAGACAAGAGGAAAAATATAGGAGAATAGCGAATATACCTCACTTATTCTTTAAAGAAAATATATTCTTATTTAGCCAAGAAGCATGTCCTATAGTTTAATATGAAAATACTTGAGAAAGATATTCTTAAAAACTCAAATTATATGCTTTGAATCTTGTATATCTAGTTTGTCATAATCTGATAGAAAATAAGACAGTGGAGTTTATTATATCAGTAGCTATTAGAGGAAAGATAAATTATGCTATACTAGTGGCCATGGTAGTAGTTAAGTAGTGGTAAATGTAGAGTAGAGGGAGAAAGTAAATAATTTAAATAGAAAGAAGGGAGAAACTTAGAGTACAGAATGTCACTGTTGCTTGTTTCTTAAACCTAAAACATAGACATATACATATAAAGCCTATAACTATTAATAGGGTAAAGCCCTCTAGACTAAATATAACACTACCTATACCCTGCCTATGAATAGTCTAAAATAGCACACCTAGCAAAGCCTCTTTATAATGACATAAATGCCATTCTCACTCCCTATAATATTATGATAAATATCCAATTATGATACTACAAAATATCATTATCTTACAAATAGTTGTTACAATACACTGGAGTATTCTTCCCATAAATTATATTACCTATTTTTAGATGGTCAAGCATACTAGCATGATCATAGGGAATTAGTGACTAGGTTCCCACAGTACAAAGAGTAAAGTGTTGCCATAAGTACTCTCAAGTACTTGTAAATAAAGTAAAATTGTATACTGCTATCACTATCTCTCACCCTGAGTGACATCCCATGATTCTCCTACCTACCAATTCTTCCAACCAATCAATATCTAGCAATCTGGCTTCGGGCTATATGATATCAACTTGAAGTATATCAAACCTTGATCTTATACTATCCTTAAAGAATTACGCTCCCAAAGCACGACACTCAAACAACCACTAAAAATACTACATACAACCTCCAAAACCGCACAAACCCCTTAAAACGCATCTCCACCACACCACCCCCGCGGGAGTGCTCCTTTAACATTCAACCCATCTTCAACCTTCACCACAATCCCTCCCCCCAAGGACATACCAAAACCCCATACATACAATCATACCCCTCCCTCCTACTACAACCCACCAATACCCCCCAATCCCAACCCCCTACCACCAAGTGAAACACTACCCCCCCCCTCCACCTCCCCCTTACAAAACCCTTCCTAAATAAAGAAACTATTATATTATCATACCTACCCAGACCAAAACCCAAATTCCCCACTCAAACACTCAAACTATTCTATCAAAAGCACTTATGGCACCCTGGGAAGGTATGATGTCAATGATTAATCCCCAGTCTCACCCACGCAATAAGACCTACAGTAATAACTTACAAACTCGTCCGCCATCTAGTATAATACTATACTGAAATCTAACCACCTAACCTAATCGAGACCCAACTACGGCGGTACATAACTTCTTTCCACAATAAGAATGGGTAGTAGGGCATTCGGTGAATAGCACACTTACTTCCAAAGACCTTTTTATGGGCTCTATCATAGTTGATTGACAAGTGCCGCGCGAGGGGGGGGGAGGAAGTATCATACATATCATATATAACAAGGTTGCACACGTCGTTGGAATATGATACCGGTAGCTTTTCCTAAGCCCACTTCGATTGATTGATTGATTCATCACGAAAGTCACATTGGTTTCTTTCTCTTTCTTTCTCAAGTGTTTTGCCCAAAGGTAATCCTCATGCATCAAAATTTTCCTAAAGAGAAAAGGGGGGTTTTTTTTTCTGTGCAGAGATGGAGACGTTTGGTGCTGGGTGAATTATTAATGTAGACTCGCTCAACCAAAGGCTCATGTAGAAAGCAATAGCGTTTTTTGAGTGAAAGTATTTTTTTATGGCTTATACTGTAATACTAAGCTTGACTGCTCATTCGCTTCCAGAAATATATGGTAGGTTAAGTAGGTTGCAATACCACTTTAGGACCTATAGGATTGGGCTACTAGCGAGTGATCTGGAGTGACTGCCTACTTGTACTTTCTAGAAGGATCGAGTTCCAGTATCAGGCAGGGTATAAATTAATTTATCACCCTTAGTAGGCCGCTCCTTTAGAAAAGGCTCCAGCAGGATCGTATAAGAGAAAACAGAGGAGTCGTGCTCCAGATTTTTATTGTAATCTAGAGCTCAATTATTACACTAAAAGGTGGCCAATCGGGTGCCCTTTCCACGCGGTACCGAAACCTCTCCTAGTCCATTCCATCCTAATAAAAAAGCCCACAAAAGCGGGGGGATTCGTCAAGGCAAAAAAACCGAAACAAATACCCCGCCTAAACCCTAACTATAGCAGGTAGATAAAAGCAAAGGATGACAAGGCTGCTACGGGGAAATGAGGGCAAAATGACCTCCCTAAATCAAATCATCGTGTGCATCATTGCCATCCTCGGCTTCTTCATCTTCGTCACCGGCATAATCGTCGTTATAATCGTGGCCTGCCATAAAGGGCCTCCCGGGAGCTCTGCCGGAGTGTGGGGGGTCTGGATATACCTCAAGTTCGCTTCCGATTCCATTCATGTAGACCCCCATGGTTTTTATAGCATCGTCTATTGAACTGAATTAGCGACAAAACGTATAAGAGGGAGCCGATTTGATAACCTACTTATGCAAGTCCATTTAACGTTTTCTTCTTCCAATCTTGCTAGAATCCCAATCTCCTCCCAAGACTCCCCATCACGACACATTCCCTCCCTAAATCTCACTGTTCTTTGCCAACCCTGTTCTTTGATAGTCCTTGCTCTCTTCAGCTTTTTCTGCTCTTCTTGATACTCAGCACTACTGACAGCACCTGCACTACTAATGTCCTTAGTCTTATTTTTTGATAGCTCTTCCCTCAAGTTCAACTGAACGGCCTCCTTGAACGCTCTCTCTCCATTTTGTTTTCTCACTTGTTTGACGGTCTGTTCAAGAGCAATACGATCTATGTGGAAAGGGACCCCGCTGCGCGAATAACATAAACTACCACCGCGGCCTCCAAGGTCAATTTTTACCCCTTCTTCATTAAGTTTGGATTTCTCCGACTCATGGAGAAACAAATCACGACAAAGGTAAGGTGCCTGGACTTCCAGGTATTGGAGATTCCTTCCATATGCCCTAAGAAGTGGACAAAGGTGAACTGGTAAAGGGTTTGCCTCTCCAGTTGGGGCAAGAGGTTGGTAAGTCTCGAGCTGATCCTTCGCCTGCCGCGCGGAGCGATGGCGGAAGGGTATATGAAGAGTAAAGTGTGTCAAATTCGGGAGGGCATGCGGTAGAAGCATAGATAATGCTAGGGGACTATGTGAGCAACGGAAGTGATAATTGTGGGTTGGGGAGCAAACAGTACCTTCATAGCTTAAGCCAACAATATTTCTCAACTCTAGCCGCTTCAGGCATTCTGCACGAGTGAGGGCACCCATAAGCACCGAGTCATTCAACTCTGGGGCAGAATTCACCACCAGTCTGGTCACCTTTCCTAGTCCCTTGAGATCATCCTCACCAAATTCCACATGCTTCGCCCACTGGGAAGCAGGGCTCCCTGAATCGTGTAAAATCTCTACTTCCCGTAAATCGGGAAAGCTAGACCCATTGAAAATTCCAGACCAAAACTTTGCATTGGGATTACAACCAGAACCCATGCGACCCCAAGACTCAAGAGCAGCGCGGCGGCCCGGTATCACCTGATGAAAGGAAGGGCGGGCAGGAGGCCCTGAAGTGCTGCTGCCCGAGGAAATCGAGGGAAAACCTACTGCAAGAATGAGAGTGGAGACACGAGGAAATGTTTCCAGCTCGAAGGAGGTCAAGGGCTGTGCATTGCAGGAGCCGTTGGAGATATGAAGGGTGATGCTGACACTCGGGCAATATCTGTGTTACCGGGGTTAGCTTTGTGCAGATACATAGGAGTTTGGAATGTGATGAATGACACGGATCGTTGCGCATGTTTTTGTTGAGGCTCATGTCAAGTGACTTTCATGCTTGAAATCAACCACAAACAAAATGCTCCAAGAAACATACCTTCCAAGAGCTCCAATCATCCTAGAAAGCATTACCGCTGTTGGCCTATTGTGGCTTGGACTCTCGGACTCGCTTGCATTGGGATCGATGGTTAAATGTAAGGTAACCACATGTTTGCTCACCGCACCTTCCCCGGATTTATCAAAGCATGCAACGGCATTCAATGTACGGATGAACAAAGTCAACCTCTCATAGCTGGTGACCTTGGCATGCCGATACAGAGGAGACTGGACCGAAGTATACAGTGCCCTGTTAACCCTCGCAAGACGAGTCAGATCCCCGTAGGGTAAGGAACGATAGATTTGTTCACTATAGAATTTCTTGGTTAGTTATAACTCCCAGGGCAGGGGCAGGTATGGACAGACGATATTTCTGTGGGAAGAGTACACAGTGCACTGCCCTCGCTAGGAGAGGGGGGAGAATAAGGGTTGTAAGGATTGCGGTACATATTGGGAAATTGATCTATCTGGTACCAGGCTCCGCTGATAAGTTGAGAGAGACAAACAATACCGAGCACGAACGAGCACCAGCAGTAGCAAGCAAGGTACCGAACACTTCTAGATGGGTGGTAAGGGGTGGTGGGCTGAAAAGAAGGGACGGGGGGGGGGGGGGTAGGGGTGATGAGTGGAGTTGGAGTTGGAGCAAGAGAAAGCGGGGAGCGAGAGGGCGAGGGTGAGGGAGGAGGAGGACGAAGGTGAGCGAGGAGGGGTAATGATGACGCCGCAAACAGGGCGTTGTGAGTATATAGTATGATCAGTCAAGAAAGCGAAAAATTGTTGAAGGCTGAGGTTCAGCGCTCAGCAGTTACTAGTACCGGTATAAATGAGCGGAGAGTTTTCTTTGAGTGATTCTGCCTTAAACATTCCTGAGGAAAATTGGAGAAGCAGTGAGCATGTAATCCTGCTGTGCTCCAATCATAGAGAATGCCGTGCGTTTGGGTCCTAACACCAACAAGGACGAAACCCAGGGGTGCGGACTGCGCAGTGCGCTCGCTTCCCAGCAGAGCCTCATCCTGGAATGCGTGAGCAATAGAGTTGGTTCGCCTATGGAAGCAGAGACTTGGCGTTTCTGCCTTATTTTCTCAGGCCTATCATATTAATCAAGGAGAGTTCACCAAAGCCAGCCTCCCACGGGAAATTTATCACCCTGCTATTATACGGGCTGAAAAGAGTGAGCAGAGACAACAATAAGGTACCGGCACTTGAAAACTCCAACTAATTATTCCCATTTTACATGACTCTTACCGAGTGCATAAATAAACTTCTAACATGGTGGTGCTTTACGGTACTCTGGCGTGGAAAGCTGTTTTCTTCTTCTGTTCCGTGATGTCTCAGCCTTGTCCTCTTTGCTCTCGCAATGCCGGCAAAATGCCGGTAACATAGGGTATTGTAGGGAGGAAGCTATGGTACACAAAGGTTCTTTAGGAAAAAGATGCGAAAGTCGCATAGCACCGTATATCCAACTGCAGCACACTCACCTGAAATTCACCGCTGCCAGGGAAACAGTACTGGTAGCTCATGATTTGCATAAAGTATGGTAGCCCATCAATCCGTTCCTGACTCACCACCGGTACTTAAATTAGCACCTGCATGCAAAACGCATCCAAGCGCGTGAGTCAACCATCTAACTTCAAGCTCGCAGATCAGAGATCCCCAACAAACGCTTCTAGATTGCGGGGTTGGTGAGAAAGTGTCTTGTACCCGTAGGGTAACCACTGGAGTAAGTAACATTGGTACTTTGTAGACATACAGCACCGCCTTTTTCACAAAACTTTGAGCCTCATCAGAGCTGCCAAGTTCTCCTCAGTTCTATTGCGCCTCAAGGGTAAAGTCACCGTGGATCAAATGAACAGCCCTGCCTTCAGTGCCTAACCGAGATTATGAGTGACGTCTAGTGCGCAGGCGTTATCTAGTCATCAGATATTCTTGCATTGCATGATACAGTATGAATCTGTTCTCTGCAGCAAGATACCCACGCATATTTGCCAAGAATGCCTCCACGAGCCGGATACCAACACCGGTACCAACACCGTATTTAGTGAGAGCCCTTGCAAAATATACGTGCTCGAGTACTTGTATCGGCTGGCGGAGGTATTCCTAGCAAATGCGCGTGAGAAAAGGTTCCAGAAAGATGCTCTGGCAATGATACACTCCCTAAAAACAAAACGGTTTCCAAGATCACCTCCCCCAATGATTCTCCACTACTAACTACCTGGAAATTGATTTTTTGTGCCTTTGTCCGCTGAGTTACTCGGTGGTTAGGTAGCGAAGCTAAAAACGTGGTAATCCTTAGGTATTGGGAGATACATTGGATAATATGAATAGTTTTTAAGAATCGATTTTTATGCACAAGCTCCCATTGACGCAACCACTCGTATTTCTGGGAGAACTGTTCCACGTTTCGCTTTTAGCGAGTCGATAGGATAGTCTACCGACTCCATGGCTTTTAGACTCAATTGCGGCCACAGTGCCGACGCCACTGTGCTTGCTGGAATCTGCCTGTACCCTCCATAGATGACTACGGTACACACTCAATGAATGGTAAACAGGCTAAAAGCCTTATTCCCGATAACTTCCCTTTCCTTGTCTGCTTTACACCCTAAGTTACGGGATCGCTTCCGGCCCTGTGTTGAGGCGCTGGATGCAGAAGGGGGAATTGAAACTGTGTTCCGCTAGTTTTTGTATGCGAAAGTTCTCAGCACCGTAGCTATTACCAGATTAGTACACCTTACATTCAAGGGCTCGTTTGACTAAGGGTCCGGTGTCCTGCAAGCCAGTGAGTGTCTGGATCGATATGCAACACCTAACATCTTTGATTAGCTGCAGGCCACCGGGGTACCCTACCGGTTATGAGCATCGCAACGCCCTGTCGGCCTGAAGTTCTGCAGGAATCACTTTCTCATCCGAACTTTCCCTATTTTGTAGTGAAACTTAGGCAACCGAGCCAACTGAGCACGAAGAAACGCCAAATGGGCAAACTCGCCATAGTTTATTGAAGAAAGTCCTCAACTAAGTTAGCGCCTTTCCGATTTTTTTCATGAGATTTTACGGTAATTTAGAAAAGAAAGATTTGAGTTGACCGTTGATCGGAAAGTGGAATTCGTGGAGCTATAATAGCAAGGCGCAATAGAGGAGGCCTAAATAAACCCTTCAGGAGTCGCTCTTATTGACCGCCTTTTTTCATTGATTTCTGTATTTGCTGGATACTCATACTGTATAGGAATGTGTATATACTCTAAGTGGGCATAGGGGCATGCATTTCCTGCATTTTCAATGATTTCCTTGTATCTGTTTCTTCTGCCTCGCTTCCCCTCCCTCCATTCTTCCACTTTTCTTCTTCATTTTCTTATGAGCTTCCTCCTCTTCCTTCCTTCCTCAGAACTAAAAGAACGCTTCAATAAAAACCCAAATCCAATTTTATTTTATTTCGCATAGACCTAATTCCTAACAAGTATGAGAAGTTAGAATTCTACAGCAAAAGGTAATAGAGGGGGGACTGTACTGTATTACAATACCACTCGGGAAAGCGGTTCAATATATAATAGATTTGAAAAATCAAAAACACTTTTGAAACACCATAACATATCGGGTCGCCATATCCAAACCATTCTCAATTCTATATCGCCACTCTTTGAAAACGCCAGGGGTGGGAAAAGAGCTGCGAGGCTCCATTGGATTTTAATAGAATACATGACATTGTGAAAAGCGGTTTCCTGGAAACAAGCCCTTGCCCAAGATAACTCGAAAGATTGGGGGGGGGGGGGTACAGGAAAAAACGGAAAAGAAAGAAAAGGAGTGGAGAGAGTTTTCAAAAAAATGGTACATAACAAGATACCAAATGGCCAGTAAAAGGGCTGTGAAGAGGGAAAGGGGCAGAAGCTGTGCTAATAACGAAAATCCGGTGTGAAAAAACTATTGCGAAAGGGATACATGTATGATACGCTTGCGCAGAGAGGGAATGTAATGTAGGGAAATGCCTCTTACAGCCTAAACCAGGTCGGACATTGTGATTGCTCGAGGCTGGAGGAGGGCTACCTTCTCCTTATCCCAAGAGCGGGAAGCCATCATGAATGGTGTGCTGCCATCTTTGACTTCCTTGTTGGGATCGGCGCCGGCCTGTAAGAGTAGTCTCATCATCTCCACATCACCAAATGCGGTAGCCCACCAGAGTGGTGTGTGACCAAAACTCTTTTCTGGCTTGTCGGGATCAATCCCGTCACATGTGAGCAGTAGCTTTACTGCCCCGTGATTCTTGCCGCGAACAGCACACATGAGCGGTGTATACGATCCCGAATCTACTTGGTTTATATCACCGCTTTTCGCCTCTATCAAAGCGGCCACCAGTCTATTGATTCCGAGCTCGGATGCACAGTGTAAACTAGTCAATGGATAGCGAGAATCTGGGTAATAGCTCCGAAACCATTTTTTGAAAGATATATGGTTTTCGCATTGGTTTAATAGCTCAAGTGCAAGGGTTTTGGCCCGGTCTGAGAGTTCGATGCTTGCGTGGGCCGCCCAATATGAAGACGAATATCCGAGAAAGGGCATGTGTTCAAGGCTCTCCAGAACCCTATTGGCCCGAAGCCGCTTGACCTGGTCGTAATTCAGATAAGCCAAGCAGGTTTCGCCTAATACTTTGTGGGCATCAGACAGGATCCCGGGCCGGGAAAGGTACTCTTGAAGCGTGTCGTGGATTAGCCGGACTATTAATGTCTTTTTGTCAACTATGGTAAGCCCCAAGCATGATCCGAGGACTGTATCTTGTAATCGGATATTCTCAGGGTCTAGATCCGTCGCCTCCACATCCACTGCTAGAGCATGGCAGAGTTCGTTGATCCGCAATGGCCGCTTCGCATGGGATACCCACATCAGCACCTCCATCCCGAGTCTTGGCCGGTCACCCTTCTGCTCCTTTATTTGCTGCAGAGTTTGGCTGTACACACTGTCCAGGTCCACGCCAGCCGTAGTCACCTTCTGCAACATTTCCCTCTGCCTCGCTAATCTGGTCTCGGCCGAGATATCGTCCATTTTTAGTGCAACAGGTAGGAGGGACCTTTGGAGAGTTCGTTAACCAGTGACCCAAGTTTGTAATAGGGTTACTTCTACTTACTTCTCTGAAGCCTTTTCCGACCTTTCTCCCGGAATATCGTCGGTTTTTAGTGCAGCGGGTGGGGAACTTTGCAGAGTGTTAACCAGTGACCCAAATAAATAGTAGGAATACTCCTACTTACTTTTCCTCTGAAGTATCATCAAACATTCCTTCCAAGAGATCCACTGGCATGTAATCTTCGGGTCCTAGTGTACTGGGTGAAGACATTTGCGGATGATCACGCTGATGGCTCGATAAATCGCTCCCCATTGGCGATGTATTATGGTAGTGGTAGTTAAGGTGCGGTGGGAGGTGAGATTTCCGTGTAGCAGTACGGGAATATATACTCGAGTAGAGGAGGTAAATAGGTGTCTCCTTCTTGCGGGTGGGACTAAACGGGGATTAATCTATCCTATGCCAAGCCCCCTAATTCCAAAACAGAGAGTACGGAATAGTGAAGTCCTCATCTCGGCATCCCTATACTGAATGTGGATGATGAGGTCACCTACTAGTAATCGGATCTAGAGAAGCTACTATTTCCGACGATGCAACGTAATCTTTTTCTTCCTCCTTGAATTATTGCTAGCTCCTCTTTTAGCTCCTCCAGGACTGTTTCTGCTGAACACTAGCCTTCTTTATCTTTTTAATTTTTGCCAGAAAGAGACTGGGGTTTTTGGCATCGCCTTGATATCTTCTGTCGGGTTAGTCCGTTATAAGAAGGATGCGTAAATTATCCGCAGAAAATGTGGTGCTGACAATCCTTCATCTCTATTGACTAAACCAAGTGGGAATCCAATATTCATCAATATACTATCATATAAGACTACAATCACAATAGGGCTACGGGTCAGAATCTCGGGCACCAGGAGGATGCGAGCTTTTAGTCATCCAAGAAAATTGCTATATACATTTCTCCATTTGGGGAAGAAAAAACACCATACCCAGTCTATCTATCATTCGGGGGAGAAGGAAGGAAGAAAAAAAAGAAAGAAAAATTATGCAAGAAAAAGATATGTAAAAATTAACAGAGAGAGGAGAAGAATTAAACCTGACAGAGTGAAATTTGCTAGCTATAAACTCGACCTTCCCACAACAATAGAAATTTCACCACCCCCCCGGGCCAAACTCTACCGAACTTTGTAAACAGGAAGCTCATAAATCCTCATCCAACCACCCAAGAAAATAGCTAAAAAGGCGCAGGAGGGTATGATGTATATCTGCATTCCCATCTTATGGGATTCCCCCAGTCGGTAATTAGAGGGTGATGTCCAAGTGCACAGAGAGTAACATGCTTGGAAAGGGAAGGGGGCGGCGGTTATTACACGAGGCGGCGCCTCTTAGAGCTTAACCGTACGGGGGGGACCGTTTTTCGAGACTCTAGCAGTGCTATCGCCCACGCATCTCTACTCCTAGCACCATACCAGAGGGGCGTTCGGCCCGATTTATCTGGCCTGTCGGGGTCGACCTCTTCCCGCTCGAGTAGTATTTTTACCACTCCCTCATGTCCACCCTGAGTGGCAAACCAGAGCGGCGTTTGGCCGTCATTATCTGGCCTATCGGGGTTGACCTCTTCCCGTCCGAGGAGTATTTTCACTACTCCCTCATGGCCCATCCGAGCGGCATTCGAGAGCGGCGTTTGGCCGTCATTATCTGGCTTGTCGGGATTGACCCCTTCCTGCCCGAGTAGTATTTTTACCACTCCCTCATGTCCACCAAGGGCGGCATACCCGAGGGGCGTTTGGGCCCATTTATCTGGCCTATCGGGGTTGACCTCTTCCCGTCCGAGGAGTATTTTCACTACTCCCTCATGGCCCATCCGAGCGGCATCCGAGAGCGGCGTTTGGCCGTCATTATCTGGCCTATCGGGATTGACCTCTTTCCGTCCGAGGAGTAGTTTTACTACTCCCTCATTTCCAAACTGAGCGGCATCTGAGAGCGGTGTTTGGCCGCCCTTATCTGGCCTATTGGGATCGACTTCTTCCCGTCCCAGGAGCATTTTCACCACTCTCTCATGTCCATTCAGAGCGGCATGCGAGAGCGGTGCTCGGCCCTCGTCATCTGGCCTATCGGGGTCGACCTCTTCCCGCTCGAGTAGTAGTTTTACCACTCCCTCATATCCAAACTGAGCGGCATCTGAGAGCGGTGTTTGGCCACTCTTATCTAGCCTATTGGGATTGACCTCTTCCCGTCCCAGGAGCATTTTCACCACTCTCTCATGTCCATTCAGAGCGGCATGCGAGAGCGGTGCTCGGCCCTCGTCATCTGGCCTATCGGGGTCGACCTCTTCCCGCTCGAGTAGTATTTTTACTATTCCCTGGTATCCAAACTCAGCGGCACGGGTGAACGGTGTTTGGTCGTTAATATCTGGCTTGTCGGGATTGACCTCTTCCCGCCCGAGCAATATTTTCACCACTCCCTCATGTCCATCATAAACGGCATGCCAGAGGGGCGTTCGGCTCTGTTTATCTGGCCTGTCGGGGTCGACCTCTTTTCGCTCAAGCAGTATTTTTACCACTCCCTGATGTCCCCACTCAGCGGCATGGGAGAACGGTGTTTGGCCGTTATTATCTGGCTTGTCGGGACTGACCTCTTCCCGCCCGAGCAATATTTTCACCACTCCCTCATGTCCACCATGAGCAGCATACCAGAGGGGCGTTCGGTCCCATTTATCTGGCCTGTCGGGGTCGACCTCTCCCTGCTCGAGTAGTATTTTTACTACTCCCTGATGTCCCCACTCAGAGGCATGGGAGAGCGGTGCTCGGCCGTTATTATCTGGCCTATCGGGGCTGACCTCTTCCCGCCTGAGTAGTATTTTTACCACTCCCTCATGTCCATCATGAGCGGCATACGAGAGCGGTGTTCGGCCGTCATTAGTTGGCTTGTCAGGGCTGATCTCTCTCCGCTCAAGCAGTATTTTCACCACTTCCTCATGTCCATTCAGAGCAGCCCATGTAAGTGGTCTGCAGTTAAAAAAATCTCCTTCATTGATATCATAGCATCCAGTCTCTAGTAAACCAGCTACAACTTCAACAATCCCGAAGAACGATGCGCAGTGTAGCCCACTGAACGGAGAGAGAGTACTAAAACGCCAAAGAGGGATTTCTTTTACTCGTGCTAAAAGCGATCTGGTCGATATCTGGCTATAATTCTCTTTTAATAACTCCAGTGCAAGTGATCTCCCACAGTCCGAGAGCTCCCTTTTCGCATGAACTCCCCAATAGACTGAACAATATTCTAGGAAGGGTGCGTTCCGAGCATCAGGAGAAGGGGAATTCGAAAGGGCCTTGACCTGCTGGGAGTTCAGATAGGTCAAGCAGATTTCAGCCATTGCCGAGTGAGGTTTACTGAATATATCGGGACGAGAGGAAAGGTACTCCTGGAGAGTAAAGTGGATCAATCGCACAGTTGATGCTTCCTTATCGACAGTAATAAGGCCCTGACAGCAGTTCACCAATGTCGGCATCGAAGGGATGTTGCCAACATCGAAATCCGTGGAGCCTACCTGAACTGCTAGGGCGTAGCAGAGCTCATCCGCTGACAACGGCCATTCGGCATAGCTGATCCACATCAGTGCTGCCATCCCGAGTCTCGATTTGTCCCCATCTTGCGCCTTTATCCGTTCGATCGTCGCACCGTAAACATCTCCCAATTCCAATCCAGTTGTCAATTTGCTTAACTTTTCTCGTCTTCGGGAGATTGTTGATTCGTGTAAGATTGCATTGATATTTAACGAAACCAGTAGAAACCTAGATGCATATATATTAGCGGATTTTGTGTGGCGGGATTCCTGCAGGGTTGCCTCTACCTACATTTCTGACATCTTTTCGGGAATCTTCTCCAGAATGTCTGCCTCCAAACTCTCATCCATGGCGTCTGGGGTTTCGTCCTCGTCTAGTCTAAGACGAAGGTATTCCATGATATCATCTTTGCTGGGCCCTACCGACACACTCATGACTCGTCCAGCAAGACGCTTTTCGATCTCATCCCGAACATGAGGCCTTCCAATGATGAATATTCGTGTTCGTGGGGACTTTTCGAGGATTTGTTGTAGCGAATTAAGGAGCTTGACTCGATGTGTTGCCACACACTCATCTAAAGCGTCTATGCATACAAATGTGCGCAATGAGGACGTGATGGTCTGTAGCATCTTCACGATATCCGGCAGTCGCGGTCCTCGCCCACCGATAGCCATTTTCTGCTCTTGAAAGGCCTGTGCTATTTCTTCCGGAACCTTCTCCATTCCGCCAACGACCTGCCTCAGCAAGGAACCCAGAATACTGGTCACAGATTGCTCCTTTCGCGCTGCGAAGTCTAAGTAGAAGCATGTAACAGCTGTATTTTTCCCCCTAGACTGATCGCACAACCTGTCCACTACAAGTGAACTAACATCATGGCCTATCAGTAATGACTCCCTTTCTGCTCTCCAAGAATAATTCTCGTTACCTGATAAATGTCTTCCCTACCCCCGGACCTCCGTAACAAAATAAGACTGCCTTATCACCTTCATTTTCACCACTCCCGTCATGCCAGCTTCTGAATTCTTCAGTCTGCAAAAGCCATTCTCCCACATTATCGACGCGGCGCTCTTGGATGTCCCGATGCCGTAGCTTGGGTTCTAGGGGTGATAACCAGGCTAAGAGTTGAGACCGATCATCCGCAGCAACATAGTTATTCTGCACATTAAAAGAGTTCGTATTACCGGAGAAAGGGCCATTATCGATGGTATATTGAGACATCTTCCGCTTTTTACTGTTTGAATCGTTATAGAGTTGTTGAGTATGGTCGATTAACAATATTCTCGGGAGCTGGGGAAAAGCGGGGTCTTTGGGATCAAAGGAGCGTTGCACACACCACTTCCTAGAATACAGAAGGAGGCTGTCGTGCCCTGGAAACGGCCATTCACAAAAGCCCCCCAAGCGCGGGCGGCAGAACAAGCCCAATTAAATCCATACATAACTATAATAGTCGTAGCCTAGACGGCCGCGAAAAAAATCCTGGGTGGAAGCTGTCAATATCTTCGCAAGTTATGAAAGCGAGAGTTTCAACTTAAGATATACGATCTTAGGAGCAAAAGTCATGAGTAGCGCAACAGTTCGGCTAAACCTCAACCACCCAACGATCATGACTCGGACTACTCCACCACCACCAATCCGCCATGAATGGGAAACGCCGATGAGAACTAGGGTTCTGACAATGCTAGAATGTGATCTCCCACAAAAGGAGGTTGCGCGACGTACTGGTGTTGCTCAGCAGACAATTAGTCGTTGGGCTCGGCAAAAACAACAACATGAGCGCCGAGTGAATAAACGAACCGGGCGGCCACACAAGCTCAACGACCGTGATATCCGACATTTAATCCGTATCCTCAGACGCAACTGGGAGGGGTGAAGGCTCTGCTGGAGGAGATTAGGGCAACAGGCTGGGTTGGCTGTGGCGCCTCTCACTATTCAACGAGCGCTAGCTGCCCAAGGTTATACTCGATGCAAAGCATGTCGGAAGCCATTCATCGATCGCGAAACCCAAAAAGCGAGTCTATCTTATGCGATCGAGCATTTGGATAAGCCAAAGGAATGGTGGCGCAAACACATTTACGGGGATGAGGGTTACCTTTGATACCTCTCGGCGGGGTGCAGCTTGGGTGACACGGCTTCCCTCTGAACGCTACCACGATGATTGTATTCAATATACATTCAATAGTGGCCGTGCATCTGTAGCTGTCTGGGGTGCTATTGATTTCAACTGGAAGTCAAAACTAGTATTCCTTCATGGCTCAGGCAAACGCAAAGGTATCACCTGTAGTGATTATCTGGAGCAGGTGCTGAAGCCAATTGTTGGGCCGGCCTTTCACAAGGAGCTAGGATTGAATTCTACGGGAGGTCAATATATTGAGGATGCAGCCCTATGGCATGGAATCAAAGCTGCCCTAGTGGAGCCAAAGAAAGAGTTGGGTATTTTACTACACCACCGACCAACTTCATCACCAGACTTTAATCCCATTGAGAATGTGTGGAGGATTTTAAAGCAACCCATCAAAGCAAGAGTCCACTTCCCTGGAACTCATGCTGAGATGTGTAAGGCTGTGCAAATTGAGTGGGATAGGCTAAAGCCCAAGGATTGGAATGGGCTTATTGATAGTATGCCGGATAGACTCAGGGAATGTCGGGATCGAAATGGCTTACAGACTCATTATTAATTACTTCCACCTCTCCTCTCTCTATTGTGTATATAGCATTCTTCCTTTTGTCGCCGTTGTTGAGAAAACACCTGTTCTACCTTCGATATCAGATTTCTACCCATGACTTTTGATGCCAAGATCGTACAAATATGGTAGAAGGCTTCCCCACTCTTTATAGAAGTTCTCCCACGATATATATGGCCACTAAAACTACGAATAAAATCTTGTTCATTGCACTAGTACCGCATTGAGCTTTCAAGTCGAATATCAAGGGCACTTGAGCTCTTATTACCAAAGGAAGTAAACAGGATGGAAGCCCGCGCGGCAAGTGCAGGATGTTTAAACTAGTAATGGGAGAATCCCATTATCCAAATCACCATCATATCATACTCGAAGGTGAGCACAATACTACCAACGTCGCCTCCTAAAGACCTCAGTGGAGTTGGAAACAATTTACTCCTTGTGCAATTATCTGCAAGTTTGAGACCTTCAGCACAATAACTTAGCACATAGCTCTGTAAATGCCATTTTTCTCCTCTCCTTTACATTCTCACATCCGTACGGGGCAAATTAGAAAATACCAATTATTAACCGCAATATGCACCATTTTGAGAAGTGTTAAAGTCAATTTAATAGAGACATATTATGACGCTATAATACGTGAATTGGTAAAGGCAAAAAAAAAAAGAGAAAGGAGAATATGAGGTAAAAGCTCATAACGATCTACGTTTTGGAGGAAGGAGAGGTGGCTTATATACGCCAGCATGCGGGGGTAAAAAAGTGAGAGAACTGAAGAGGAGCGGAAAGAGGCAAGGAGGCAACCGGGCGGCAAAGTCTTTCGCCAGCGATGGCGCAAATGTTATTAGTGCTGTAAGGGGTGCTGTGAATGTTTATAGCAAGTGTGTTATGAAAGTTTGGCAAAGGAAAGAAGAAAAAGCATAGAGGTGGGTATTGATACCACTTAAGGGGAATTGCTATTCTGCAGGCAGTCCCTTCAGGCTTACACCTATCATATAAGTTTAGATTGGTGGACGATGGGCGGTGATGGCGACCGTATTTTTTGGATGGGGATACTTGGAATCGCGTAAGCACTTTGGGCATTGAGTGGCCGGCTTTGGCTTAGAAGTCGGGAAGGTTATCTATACATATTGCTTTCGCCAGGAGGGAAAGAGTGAGAGAAAGATACAGCATAACCAGCGATGATACGATTTTTCTCTCCTCCTCCTACCTCAGCACCATCCTGAAACTACTCTCCTGTATATACTTGGGCGGATGTGCACTACAAGGCATATCCCAGGTGGAGAAACGGGAGCAAAGAAAGCATGACTCAGCTCAACATAATCGACATTCTTGGAAAGGGATCGCCCGGGGTATCGGCATGATAGAAAGAATTTCAGATTCCACCGGCCTTCTTGATCTCAGGTGCTCAGGAACAACTCGAAACTTCTCGCTAGTTCCCTTTATGACTCATACAATCACCCATGCACGAAAGCCCCCACCATCTGGAGACCTTCAGCAAGGCGTCCCTCCATATCTAGAATGGTCGACCGCAGGGTAGTGCGCCAACTAGTGATGTGGCGGGTGACGCGGCGAGCGAGGCTGCGTGAACCTAGGAAATCGATGCCGGTTCTTTAACGTATAAATTTGGGGCATACCCCCAAGTTTCTTCCTCAATCAATTCAGTCGTTAAAACAAATTTAATTTAAAGAGCAGCGAGTGATACTCCATGACCGCCATATAACAAGCACCAACCCCACTCTCCCTAGACCTAAAGTCAGACAACAAACAAGCACACCCGGAGATCTCGATCACGCCCCCCTTCCATCCCACCCCCTCCTAAACATACAGAACCTCACTCGTTAGCCCCAAATAATACAGCGTATTCATCCTAACCGGATTCAACACCGGCACGTCGTGCACAAACTCCACATCGACGTAATTCACAATAAAGCACGTCCATAGTTTGCTTGCGCCGTTTTTGTGGAAGTCGTTCCAACGGTTGAATTCACCGATGCTGACACAGCGCAGCGACTTATTCTGCGCGACCATGTTGGGCGAATGCAGGCCGATCAGAGCCTCCGCGTCAGCTTTGCGGTCGCGGTAGGTCTTTGACTTGAGGAACGTTGATGTGTCGTGCGCAAGGGAGTCGTAGGACGTGTCGTAGAGGCCGCGCCGCACGGTGCGAAGGTGGATGGTCTCCAGGGTTTCGGGGGTTGGGCCGGTGAGGGAGTAGAGAGGGGTTACCGTCTGTTTGTTGTTAGCTCAGCGCAGGGGATTGGGGAGGGGGAGAAGGATACCCAATCCGGATCAGCATTTTCCCCGCAAAGACCCAGCTCCCAAAGCTTCAAATCTGAGCGGATCCGTGCGATGTTTTCAGCAGAAAGGTAGTGCTCCTTCGCGTCTATCACTAATCTCCTCAAGGAGTCTGCATGATGGAAAACACTATCAAAAACATTCTGCAGCTCCTCCGCATTCTCAATGCATTCTAGTAGCAAATACAAGTTCTTCAATCCCTTGAAGGACTGAACGAATTGCACTAGTCCCTGCGGCTGAGTCTTATATTGCATATCAAATGTCTTGATATTCAGCGAATCTCCCTTCCCCGCCAGCGCGTTCAGCAACTGGTCCGCAGACGAGCAACCGCGCATGGTTAGGTACGTCAACGATGGGACGTCGATTATCTGCGTGAGTAGAGGTGCCATATCTGCTAATGGGATATCCCAGAGCGCCAAGTCTTTCAATTTCATTTGGCGCTTTCGTCCCGGCACTAGACTCCCGGAACTGGCTCCTTCATCTTCGGGTTTCTCCAAGAGCTTTTTGAAGATTCTTTTGGCGATCGGTAGGAATGTTGGTGACTCTTCGGTGCTGCCTTCGCCGTTGAATATTGAGGCGCCGTCGTGGCAGATCATGTCTTCCACTAACTGTTCAAAGTTGCTTAGTGAGAAGGTTAGTGCAGTGATCGTCTGCCAGTTTAGGTCTATCAAGCGCCCGAATGACATCATGCTATCATATCGCGCAAAGTTCTGCCAACAGAGGTTCTTCAGATTGGCAAAGCGGAAGGTGGACTCGGACCATTGGCGGTCAAAAGTGTAGTTTCCGTCGTATAGGTCTAGCGATTGGATGTTCGGTTGGTACTTCATAAGTTTCTCCATAACCCTCCAGGAGAAGGAGACGTCGACGTCCCATCTAAAAAGGTCAACCCAGAGCAAACAACCGACAGTGATTCTTTTAGCCATTCCCTTCTGTCCCTGGGTGTTATCCCACCACCAACCGAAACAAGGGAAGAAACGTACATAAAATGTTCCAGCGCTCCCCTCGGTATCCTTTCCAACAAAATCCCCAACAACAGACAGGTATTCACCACCGCGGGAGAGAAGATATCATTCTTGATACCGGCACGATGTATCGGCTCCGACCCCTGCTGATATCCACCGTTCCAGTGCCCACGGACGGTGATTCGGCGGATATGCTCGATGCCCGAATTATGCTCGTATAGAAAGCAGCTCAGCATGACTGGGTCGAGGGTGTGGCCGCGAATGGGCGTCGTACGGATCACCACATCAGAGTAAAGCAGAGGCGTCGTAATGAGACGGAAGGCTTTGCATACCGTGCAGAGAGCAGCCAGGCGGCTGGGTACTTGCGGGAGCTGTGAATCGTGAATTTGGTGGTCGCGGTGTTGCTGGGAAGGGAGGACTGGCGGGGTACCTACTCCTTTGATTATTTGGGTAAGTATCTCGACAGGGAGATCCTTGATTTGAACCATTCTTTTAACCGTTTTCTTTGTTTGGCCTTTGTTCCGGGAGAGTTTCGGTTGGTTGGTGATTTGGTATGGCGGGGCTGGGTTGCTATGGTGGGGGTATGTGGCTAGTGTCCCGTCTCGCTAACGAAGCTTGTCCTGAGATAATGTATGATGCCGGTGTTGGCACTTTATTGACGATAGTAGAACCAAAAGAATACTATGTGGTGGATTCATATATCTGGCCAAACGAGTTGCACTTTGCTTTCTTCTGCCATCACCTTCTCCACCTCCGCATTTTCCGCCTAGCTGCCTACCATGGCAAGCTTTAAATATTATGTGGAGATTTTAATCTGCAATAGTCACCCTTGGCGCCAAGTCGCCTCGGCTGTGCCTTGTGCCTCACACCCTGACGGGTTTTGACTTCTGGGTGTTGATGGCCTTGAGCATAAGATCTTACAGTCTTCACCGTAGTCGCGACGAAACTGGGCGGGCGACGAACAAGGGTGTTCTATGGGCAAAAAAAGCAATCGTCAAGGTTAGGGTTAAAAAAATTACTCGTAATTGATCCTTGTTCGTCGCCCGCCCAGTTTCGTCGCGACTACGGTGAAGACTGTACGAGTACTAACAAATTTCAAAAGTATTCGGACACCTTGGCGCCAAGACACCAGCCAGCCCATACTTTGGCTCTGCCTTGGCGCCAAGGTGTCCGAATCCTTTTGAAATTTGTTAGTACTCGGGTTGAAGTGGCCACTTAAGAGTCTGAGCACCGGTAATAGATACCGGTAGCCGACAGGCTACAGCACATATTGGCCATTGGCTGTAACCCTGGCCTAGCGCCTTTAAGATGGTGTGACCCCACCTCCCTCATGATGGCGGGCGGCCCGTCTTCCCTCACGTTACCCGGCCTTACTTAAAAATCGGCAGGCGCCATGGCACTAACTTGCAACTGTTTCCATCTAGTTATCCACAGCGCCCATGACTCAAAGCCCGAGATGTGGCAGTGCAGCAATATTACTCGCACATCTTCAAGCTCAAAACTGCTCTTGCGGACACCGTAGTGCTTGTAAACACCATACTTAAAATTCACGAAAGCCTCAGCTCGGAATCCAACGCCAAGCAGAAGATCCCTGTAGCTAGTACTACCACTGTTATCCAGCCTCATCCGTCCATCCATCTGTTCCTCAGGCACTCACTCCCAGCAGACTTACCCAGAATACCCGGGCGATGTGATGGATGCGATATATATTACGACCGGGAGCTGCAGTACCGTGGCCCGCCAACTAACTAACTTGACTAATCAACTTAACAATCTACCCAACAAAACTCCAATGATGAAATCCCTCTAGCGCAGATAAACAACCCGGGCTCTCAGCCGAAGAAAAGGAAAGGAAAGAAGATAGAATAAATAAAAACACCAAGGCAACAAAATCAAAATATCTTTGCAAAGGTCAGCTTCTACTTCCCCGTTAATAAAGATAATGAAGGGAGAACTCACCACCCCGCCAATAAACAGCCTCTCCTCTTCCCTTTTAACCCAAGCCGCAATCGCGGAAGCGCTGCTCGCCAGAGCAGCACGATTCGCCCCAGCCACCGCAACGCAGTACAATTCAAACGTGGGCGTAACCCATGACAGCGACACCGAAGAATTACGTACGCAATGGTGAACCTTCAAGAGTGCATTTTTAGCATGGACTGCGGCGTGGAGGCGTTGGTAGAGGTTCATTAGTCTGCGCCGAGCGATGACGGTATAAAAATGTGGTTCGAAAGAAGGCATGGTGAATTGGACGTTATTTTTGGATCTGTAGAGAAAGTGCCGGATAGCGGTTCCTGGAGAGAGGACGTCGGTTGTTGTGTAGCGGCCATTACTAACGGCTTCTTCGATGATCTTTATACTACCGGCTTTTTCAAGCTGCTGTTTGACGGTGTTAAAACTCGCTCCAGCGATAATGGAAAAGAGGGATGTATATATACTTCGACAACAACCTCCTTCATCTCCCTCATTTCAAAGAACGCATCTTTATCAGCACTAATGAGTACTACTGCTACTTCTTTCCTAAAAAAATGTATGTAGGCGTGCAAAAACCCCTTGCTATTGAACTTTGGCAAACAAATTGGTGTCCAGTGCTCCCCGCCATCGCGGAAGGTAGTAGAGTTGAACAGCATTGAGAAGAGCAACTGCAAGTCCGGGGGATGTAGTGAATGTCTCTTCGGTCGTAATACCGAGACCATTCTACCATCCGCGATGACAAGACCATACAGGAGGCTCGGAGAGCGGTGTTTGAGAAGGATGGAATTTATCTTCTCCCGATGCGATTTTCGCATTTTAACGCATTCTAGGGCTGATAGGAGGACTTGGGGGGATCCGAGAGTCATTGCATCGCTGAGGCCATCGAGAAATACTTCTGTGCCGCCGAGGAGACGACGGAGGTCAAAGTTCCCACGTTGAGCGAAGATCCTGTTCAGCTGGGAGAGGGTGAGGGTTGAGAGGACTTGTGTGTACAGAGCGTCGAGTTGAGCGCGCAGCTAGCTTTTATCAGCCACGAACATCCCAATTGAAGCATTTGAGCACACCTGAGAGTCCGATTCCCCTATTGAAGATATCGCAACGAGGTACAAAGGCCCTGACGCAGCAATTGCAAACCTGTGTCTCCCGGCACTAAAACTCTTGAGGGTATCATTGTCATCTTGAAAGAACGAGATGATAGCCTGGATAACCCCCATATACCCTGATAGTACCGATTCGTCTCCATGCCGACTATAAATGGGCTTCCCGGCGCTGGACAAGATGAAAAAGTGCTTTCGCTTAGCCCTCCACCTAGCCAACAACTCCTCTTCCCAAAGTCAGCCCAACTCCCGAAACAACCCACCGCCTCGGCCCGTAAAATGAATCAACCAACCTTCCCCCAATCCCTCCTCATCGCTACTCTCATCCCATCCCTCATCCTCAAATTCCACTTCCTCAAAGCCTACACCGCCACCCCCAATATTCATGATATCCCTCCTCGCCTTGAGGAACCCCTCCTCCTCTTCCTCCAATATCTCTCCCAGCATACTCTCAACATCGTTATCCCCAGCGCTTAACGTCGGCACCAAACTCTTCACGCTAATCGAATCGCTAAACGATGGTGCCCCCGTAATGCTTCCGTTTCCGCAAATCACGGCATCCTGTTGTTGCGCGTGTACTCCCTCTGGAAGCGAGATTGCAGTAGTAGGTTTCGCTTGGAGGCCTGGTGTGCTAGCACCGCTAGAGGTGGCAGATTGGATTGAGAGGAGGGTGTTAGAGGTGGTCACTTCGAGAGATGGGCGCGGAGGAAGTGGGGGTGCGAAGTAGTCTTCTGTTAGGGTTATGGTGGTTTGGTGTGTGGAAGCACGGGGGGTTGGGAGTTGGTCTTCGTTCGAGGAGCTGGTGGAAATTGAGGGTGATGGGTGGGAGGAGGGTGATAACGGTGGAGGGGGAGTGGTGGACATGTTTTGATTATATTTAGATTGTATTCTTCGGGGAAGAGAACCTGGCTCAAGAGTTGGGAACTGTTCGCGGATGGAGGGTAACTTAGGATTGATTGTAGCCCCGGTTACCCGGTCGGGATCAGATACTCGGGCTCAGATATTAACCGTGCCAAGGTTATGCTGCTCGAATACAAGCAGGTGGGCAACCAAACAGCGGGGAACAGCGAACGATACTCCAAAAATCTAGTGGCGAACATCATATTTAGTAGAGCCGCTGTCCATACCCCTCCTATGTTATTGCCCAAAGATAAGAAGAGGTTCACCGATGATTACCGGTAGAAATTTCCCTCATAAATTCTACCGGTTTTACTGCAGGCGCTGACGGCTAACCAGCGCCACCCGCCAGGCATCCCCATAGGCCCGACTTCGCCCGGGGGCCTTGGTATGCTTGATCCAAGAGAACTCGCCAGTATCCAAGTGCTGATAATGCTATCCCTTAGATTAGTTCTAAAGGTGGAAACCGATGAGGAACCCGGTTATAAGTGGGCCATCCTAACAGCGCTCGTTGTCCGGAAATCGATACCAGTAGGACCCCCCCCGGACGGATAGAATTCACATCCGTGTTTCATATCAAGCTGCCAAGTGGCCCTCAACAGCGAGAGCGAGTAAATGAAAAAAATAATAGAGAGGGATAAGTGGAGATAGTACCTCCTAGCCACAAAGCATGCATCACGCACAGTCACTCGCTAGTTCCGCAGCACCTAATCAGCCGTTCATTTCATTTTATTCTCAAAGGCTTAATAAAAGCCACTATCTAGTTTCCAACCCCGCCTCGAGTTTGGAACGGTGGTTATTAGTTAACATTCTCATGGCTCGTCTCGGTGTTTCTCCATTGATTTTGTTGGTTATTTTATCAAAGAAAGTATGCGGGGAGGTGTGTGTGGCCGGCTCGGAGAAACTCTGCTTTGTCGTGTTCATATATGCTCGGCGCATATCGCTTGCTGTTGCTCGTTATTCCTTACTTGAGTAAAGGAGCTCTACGATATCCGTTATCCCCAGCCATCCCATCCGCGAACGGGCATTGCGGCGACACTACCTTTGTTCGCCGTGGATCTGGAGTTTCTTTGTCTTCTAAGGCGCCACAATTTAGCTTTCTCCACTATATTAAAGCCCTTCCCCCAGTGGGTTAATATAGACATTTCGAGAATCATTGTACCCTTTCTCTTGCTAACTAGCGGCGCCAGAGTGGAAGAAGGGTGCAGCAAGCATGTCGCCAGAGAACATAAATAGCCCTTGGTAGCTCCTCTCAGCTCTTACCCCTTCAGGATCGAGTGATAGTGCAGGCAATTACATCATATAACAGTTTGTCAGGTGTTACCCGGTGCAGGTATCAGCGGGCTAACCCGGAGTCAATCAAACCGCAGTCATCATAAAGCTGCCATCCCCCACGCACAATTGCGTAATATCTCATTTCACAAGGTTCAGATAAATACTGCCATGCCCCCTCTCACGCTTCCTTCCCTTAAAACACAGATGGGTATCTTTCTTCCCATGGTCCTCTATCTACAGACCCACCTCTTGCACTCTGCAGCAGGTATTGGCATTTTAGCCATTACATGTTGTGCATAACACTACTAACAAAACATTTAATTGTTTTATTCTCCTACGATCAACAAAATATATCATATAATATATACTGGCACAAACTAGTTATTGTCTTCTGGCTTGCCAGAATCTACCTTTGAGAAAGCTAAGAATATAATTACCCTGCTCTTAACATATATCAAAGAGAGGAAATATCTTCTACTAGCTATTCAGCTAGCTAGAAGCATATTTAAATCTTTAATTAAATTGAAGATCATGACATGAGATTTGATATTAAGAACTCAGAGAAGTATACTATTTCTCCTGAGAGAAACCGAGAGTTCCTTCTTTATGCTATAATCAAAATTGATAGCAATTAACTAGTCAGATGTACTAGTTGGCTACAATTGAAAATAGTATAAAGGAATTGTGAAGATGCTACTAAAGCACAACGATGTCAAACCCAAATATTGTGGGTGATAATGGCAATAGTCCATTCTCTATTGCCAACTAGACAGAAAATTGATAAGTGGTGAAGATGCTACAAGAGCGCAAAGATGTCTAATGCAACTTTACAGATCTAGAAGGCAAAACACCACTCATCATAGCAGCCTGAGAAAAACTCAAAAAAGGCACAAATATACTATAAGAGTATAATAATATTTCATTGAAACAACTAATAAAAAAGCCAAATACCACTTTTTAAAGGTATCGGGGAATGGTATGATGGAATTATCATTCACCTTCTCAAATTAAATAATATTTCTTTACTAATAAAATATCTTATAAGAGAATCTGAATAATTGCAGAAATTAGAGGAATAAAATTATTCTCATACAGATATTCTCAAAGATAATTATGGAATATTCTTATTCCCAAAACTGTTAATGAAAAAAGCCAAACTCAACTCTTCAATAGAGCATAAGAAGAATATAAAGTAGTCGTGAAGAGACTGCTAAATTGTAATAATATTAAATAATACTGCTAATAGGTGAAATACCACTCTTGCTAGCATACTTGTGTGGCTTCTCATATATTGAAACTAAGAGAAATTTTTCCAACTCTTCAATTATATGTCTTTACTAATAAATATCATATAATAGAATTATTACAATTGTGATAATAAGAAGAATCAAAGTTATCTTTAGATAGATATTCTTCAAGATAAGAGTATAATTATATTACCCTCAACGCTGTCAACGAATAGAGTCAAACTCTACTCTTTATATTTAGCTAAGAAAGGAATAAAGAAGCGTCAAGATACTACTACTAGAGTCTTCCAATATCACTTATAAAAAATTTAATAGACAAGACCAAACAAGACTCTTTATTGCCACATAGAAGAGCATGACAGAATTGTAAAGATTATCAATTTCTGAATTATGTATTTGCAACTAAATATCAATTAATGGAATTTGCACTATTAAAGTAATTAGATATATCAAAATTATATTCAAGCAGATATTCTGAAAATACCAGTTAGAGCCTAATTGCATTATCTTTAAGACTACAAATAGATAAAGTCAAATACCACTTGAAATAGTGAAACACCACTCTTCAATTATGTGTTGTTAATAAATATCTTCAAATAGATATTTTCAGCAATAAGAGTATAACAAGATTACTTAAATACTATTTCATAAATACAAGTATACAATTTTACAGAGCTGTCTCAGTAAGATATAAAGCAGTTGTAATATCATTGCTAAATTGAAATAACATTACCCAATACTACAGATAGGGATGGCCAAACACCACTCTTCAATTAGGGGTTTTTGCCAATTACTAGATTATAAAAGAACTTCTGCAATTATGGCAATAATAGAAAACAATATTTTCTTCAAATAGATATTCTCGACGATAAAAGTACAATAATATTACCCAAATATGGCCAATAGATATTGCCAAACACCTCTTTTGCTAGCTTAACTGGAGAGATATAAAGAAATTACAAAGATGCTACTAAAGCGCAACAATGTCAAACCCAAAAATTGTGGGTAATAATAGCAATAGTACTTTCTCTATTACCAACTAAGCAAAACATTGATGAGAATGAAGATACTACAAGAGTACAAAGATGTCAAATCTGACTTAGCAAATTTAGAAGACAAAATACGACTAATTTTAGCAGCCGAAATGAAATATGAAGAAGATACAAATATGTTGTAAGAGTATAATGACCTTCCCTTATATTGCTACTACAGAATACCAAATACTACTGTTCATAAAGGATTGGTTTTAGAAGTATATATTGGAATTATGAGAAATTATCTCAACCGTTTAATTATAAGTTGTTGCAAATAAAATATCTAAGAGAATTTACACAATTACAGAAATTAGAGATATATAATTATCCTGAAATGAATATTCTTGAAGATAATTATAGAATAACCTACTCTTGGTACTATTAATAAAGAGACAAAAAATAATTTTTTATAAAAGTATAAGAAGTATATGAAGCAGTGGTGAA
Organism: Tuber borchii; assembly: GCA_003070745.1. Classification (NCBI taxonomy): domain Eukaryota; kingdom Fungi; phylum Ascomycota; class Pezizomycetes; order Pezizales; family Tuberaceae; genus Tuber; species Tuber borchii. The sequence continues at coordinate 110,682 of NESQ01000102.1, forward strand.
GAAACTGCTGCATTGTAATAATATTACTATACCTGATACTGCTAATAGAGAAGGCTAAAAACTACTCTTAATTGCAAAGTAGCTTGGAGAAAAATCAAAATTATCTTGGAATAGGTATTCTTAAATACACAAGCATAATGATATTACCTCCTACACTACAAAAAATAGAGCCAAATACCCCTCTGCCCATATGGCAGAGAGAGACATAAAGGAATATGAAGATAGTACTACTAGAGTCTGTCAATATTAATCATGAAACTATTAATAAACAAGGCTAAAGATTACTCTTGATAGCCATTTGGGAAGAGCATAGTAAAATCGTAAAGAATATTATCAATTTCTAAATTATGATTTTACAATTAAATATCAACTGAGATAATTTTAACAATGAAGGCAATCAGAAATATTAAAATTATCTTCAAAGAGATATTCTAAAAAATAGAAGTTTAATGATATTACTTTCATGGCTTCAAATGGATAAAGTCAAATAGTACAGGAAATAGTTGTCTAAGAGATATATGAAGAAGTTGAAAAGATATATATTATTAGATTACAATAACATTACCCACTACTACTAATAGATATAGTGAAACACCCCTCTTTGATTATGTATCTTTACTGATTAATGTCTTTAAATAGATATTTTCAATGATAAGAGTATAATAATATTTCACTGATACTTTTCATATATACAAGTATTTAATTTTATAGAGCTGTCTCAGAAAGAGATGAAGCAGTTGCAATAATATTGCTAAATTGTAATAATATTACTGAATACTGCAAATGGAGATGGTTAAACTACACTCTTTCATAATATATTTTTGTCAATTAATATATTATAAAAAAAGAAAAGAATTTCTGCAATTATGGCAATTATAGAAAACAATATTAGTTTCAAATAGATATTCTTAATAATAAAAGTACAATAATATTACCCTAATATGACTAATAGATGAGGCCAAATACCTCCTTTACTAACCTATTGGGAGAGATATAAAGAAATTACAATAATGCTACTAGAGCACAATAATGTCAAATCCTAATATTATAGGTAATAATAGCAATAGTTGAATCTCTATTGTCAACTAGACAGAAATGTGATTAGTGGTAGAGATGCTATAAGAGCACAATGATATGAAATGCAACTTTGTGAATTTTGAGGACAAAATACCTCTCATCTTGGTAGTCTAATAAAAACATAAAGAAGATGCAAGCATTTTACATAGGTATAATGATATTACTCTTACACTGCTACTAGAGACAGACAAATAACACTCTTAATAGATTATTGACCGGTGAAGTACATATTAGAATTGTGAGAAATTATATCAATTCTTCAATTATATGTTATTACTAATAAAATATCTGAGAAGAGAATTTGCATAATTACAGATATTAGAGATATATTATTATTCTCAAATAGATATTGTTAAAGATAATTATAGAATAATTCTACTCCTGAGACAATTAATAAAAAAGACTATACACACTTTTTCATAAAAGTATAAGAGACATAAAGCAGTAGTGAAGAGATAGCTGAAATATATTAATATTACCCAATACTATTAATAGACAAGGCTAAACCCCATTCTTAATCCTATACTGGCCTAGGGAATAATCAAAATTATCTTTGAATAAATATTTTTAGATATACTAGTATAATAATATTACCTTCTATACTACAAAAAAAGTAAATTTAAATACAACCCTTTCTAGCAATTTGAGAGAGAGAGAAAGAAGAGTAAAGATACTACTACTAGAGTATGCTAATATTATATATAAAACTATTAACGAATATGGCCAAAGGCTACTCTTGATAGCTATCTGGGAAGGGTATATTGAAAGTGTAAAAAATATTATCAATTTCCAACTATTGGCTTTATAACTATATATCAAGTAAGTTAATTTGCACTATCAGGGTAATCAGAGATATCAAAATTATCTTCAAAGAAATATTCTAAAAGATGAGAGTCTCATTATATTGCCCTCATGGCTGCAAATAGAAAAAATCATATATCGCTGAACATAGTCAACTGAAAAGTAGATGAAGAAGTTGTGAAGATACAGCTGGAGTGCAATGATATTACTCCTAATACCACTAAAAGATTAGGTCAAAGACTACTCTTCAGTTATCTGTTTTAGTCAATCAATATTTTGTAAAAAGATTTCTATAATTACAGTACTCACAGGAATCTGTTATGGGGTAACTGTTACGCACATGAGAATAGCTCGCCAGTATTATTAGTAGAGGCTGCACCACCGTAATGGAGGAGCGTATGTCCAACCTCAGCTCACCGTGGTAGGAGCAACTGGAGGCATCTATATTGACTACTCGGGATACTGGAAGAACTCACGTTCCATGAAGAAGATTACTGATTGGAAAGATACAGTGAGAGTACTTTATTCCTTATCCGGTGCATATGCATATTCTGCATTATGTGTTATTATCTGGCTATTCGAACTGATCACTTGATAGTTCACAATAAAGACTATTGGTATGTTGGCATTGCGACCACAGATAGGATCTTAGTCTATTAGGACAAAGAGATCGAAGACTATCTACTGGTGGAGTGGGGATACCCTCTGATGAAATAGATGTCGGGAGTTCTCTGAGTTCGAGTGGGGCAATTATTCAGGGTCAAAGAGTGTTCGCACTTCCTTTGATGAAGCTGAAATCCTAGAAAGATACATGATTGTTAGGATACAGGAAGTAGCAGGAATTTAGTATAAGGAGTAAGGGCTATTCCCTGGAGTTTGAGAAAATCAAGCAAAGGAGAAGAGAGCTTAACAATATAACAAGTTATCAAGTTTAAAGATTCGAGAACTTCTATTTTATTACTTTACCTTTATCGAACCATCATCTCCTTAGCCTTCCTGACTTCCCTCCGTTATCTCGAATACGATCCGGCCTAGCTTTCTCTATTCCTTTGAGTTAGTTACCCCGTAACACTATATTGTTACCCTCAAGTCACCAAGGCTCCTCCACGATACATTATCCCCTCACATGCCAAGGCAATATTACGATTGCGATAGCTTCTTCCAGTGCCCTTCTTGCAAGAAGTGCAAGCGAGCTATCCCACACAACTTCTTTCCAGTTTGTTGTCTAAACTACGAAAGGAATCTCCGGAACTTAGTACTTTAAACGATTTGGAACATTCACGATAAGAAACAAAATTACAACTTCCGAATTTACGGAAGCTATAGGAAAGTATTTACTAGAGCACAACATTAGTATACCCTCTGCAATTATCGAGTGCTACTTCCCCTCAATATTGCGTACCTTCCATTATGTCGGATCAATGACAACCAGACTCCCCTGTTCCACCACCTACCGATCCAATGGATACTAGTGATAACAGTTCCACACCGACAGGATCAGTACCCCCCACCGATAACTCAAATACGCCTACTACCGGGTCTTTTGCCCTGAGTAGGACAGGTTCACATTTCCTTGCAACATCAAGTCCGAGTTCACGAAGACCTTCCAGAATTCGCCCCAACCCCTATGTGGAATTCAGAAACCAATTAGCAGAGGCCTTTCGGTTTATCCTGGGAGAAATCCAGCAAAGCCAAGATGAAACACATCTTGCTTTAAGTAGCTTCACAGCAGAGATTCAGACAGAATATACCAACCTCCGACTATTCGATGGATGCTGAGCCAGAAACTAGGAAGTTACCGAAGCTGAATTTGCCGAACACCGACAATACCTACTTCAACTCCAAAATGCGATGAAAGTAGAACAAGATCGGTTAAGAGAAGAAGTCTGAGAATCCTTTAGACTACAACAAGAGCAACGGGCTGGCGATAACCAGGACTCCCAGAGCCAAGACCTCGAATTGGCTGAATAACTATTTTTTCTGAATCGCCGATTTGATCAGCAAGAGGCGAGATGGAAAAAGGAACTCGAGAAACAAAAATTCGAAGCAGCAAAAATGTTGAAACGACAAGATGAATTCACTGCTGCCCAATTCAATGATAATCACAAAAAAGCACAAGCAATCTTAACTCAACAGGGTAAAGAAGGACAAGCCGCAATTGACAATCTGGTCTGAAAATTCGAAGCTCAATTAATGGCTTATTCAGTAGCTACCACAGTTGCGGCAGATGACATACCTGGACCCTCCAACCGAGGTCGATCAAAACCTTTGGAAACACATAATGTTACCAACAAAACAAAATATTCGGCATCAACTCCTCAAGACAAAGGAAAAGGAGTTGAAGGAAGAGAAGGAATAAACCCGCCACCACCCCCGCCTCCACCACGTAATACTGGGGGAGACCCAAACCCTGTGTGACTCTGATGACAATGATGAGGACCGAGAAGGCGACCGAGGCAGAAATGGCAGCAGGCCGGCAGGCGCTTCTCGGAAAACGCCCATTCCCAGAGACGTTTCCCCGCATACCAGAGCTATGCTAGAATTCTTTCGAAGCATTAGCGAACCACAGTGACCATTAAAGCAAATCGCTGAACCTCCTTATTTCTTTCAGGGAGAAGATAACTAGAACCTACGAAACTGGTTAACGGCCTGCGAAGATTATTTTGACCGCAATCCTGCGCAATGGGAAGATCATAGCCATCGAATTGTGTTTGCTCTTGGTAAAACAAAGGGCAGTAAAGTCGCACCTTTTTCGGAAAAATACTGAAAGGTCATGGGGGATTTAGGTGGTTACGCTCGAGACCCAGTCTATTCCACGTGGGAGCGATTCCGACAAGAAATAACCAAACGATATATCAGAATTGAAGAAGAATGAAGAGCCCATGAGGAAATGGATAAAGTCACATACAAGGGCAGAATCGATACCTACCTTCTTCTTCTTGAAAACCTGAACATCCAAGCAGGCCTAACTGGAATAGCGTGGAGGGTAGGAGTGGAGAGTAAACTTCCTGAGGAAATTCTTAGGCGACTTTCTCACTTTAAGTTTGCTAATGATGAAGAATGGATGGAAATTCTTCGGGATGTTGGAAGACAAGAGGAGGAACTTCTCGAACGGCGGAAAATATCGAAATTGATAATCACCCCACCGACAGCGACAACAAAGCGAAAACGAGAAGTCAACAATGATAAAGGTTTTAACTCAAAGAACTCACCTGATGGTTTTACTGATAAAAGTCGAAAAGAATATGCTTCCAGATGGAAGGCTGTTCGAACAACACCTGCGCAGGCAAAAAATAATTCCAAAGACGAACATACCGACTGGAAGGAGGCTCATAAAGGAATTTCCGATTAACTGGTAGCTCAACGAAAAAAGGAGAACCATTGCACTCGTTGCCACCTTAACAATCACAGATAGCAGAAGTGTAGAAGACAAGCTGTCGTGGCAACCACTTTTTTAAACAATTAGGGACAGGATAAAACAAAACCTCCGTTCCGACGGCGAACAACAATCTTAGCCGTGCAGCAACCACCTCCGCACTCAAAACCCATCCTAAAAGTCAACCAAATTCATCGATCCTCTCCTTCACTTGTTTGGCAATTATCGGACACCAAGATAGCATAAAAACGATTTATCAATACCTATTGGTCTCCCTAGGTCCATAAGTTCGAATCTACCTGACTTAGTGGAGAGACATAGGAGCCAACCGACTAGTTAAGAATGACAACGAAGCGGCGCTTACCTTGATCTTGAGAAGCAAGCAGGAAAACAAATTGTTACGGTCGGCAGGAACCAATAAGGATTGATAAAATCGAAAAAGACATCTAAGGTTACCTAGGAAAATAGCTTGCGAAAACCATGAAACCAAAAAATTATTTTTAATTTTTTACCCAGAAAAAGTTACCCCATTTACGCAAAGGTTACACCCTATTTGCAAAATTACTACCTATCCCGGGGTAAAGGATGGGGAACTTCCTGAGGCGAGTATCAACCATAGACTCTCACTAGTCTCCTTCCTGCCCCCCCGGGCAGTGCGACCCAAATGATGGCCACTGGAAAGTGGACGAGACAGAGGGTATTCCGGCCAACTACTGTTACAGGAAGCTGGGGAAAAAAGGGGAGCGGGGGAAAACGAGCGGGCTCGCCCCTTTTTATGTTGCGTGAAGGTCCCCTAGGGTGTGGGTGGCAACGGCGTAACCCCAGAAGGAAAATCAAAATAAAAAAAAAAAAAAAAGAAAAAAGAAAAAAGAAAAATTCTTTTTTTATTTATTTTCAGCTAAGTTTCCCGCTCCTTTGTGAATTTTTTTTTATGTTTTTTGGGAACCCCTCGGCAGGGGGTAAAGACCGCTAGTAGTGGGCTGCCTGGGAATATAAACGTAATTTTTAATTATTATATTTAATTTAGTTTGTCTGAGAAGACCTAAGTGGTCGAAACAACGCAGGCGTTGTCACAAACACCTTACGACAATATATCAACATGGCTTCTAAACGAGCCAAGAGTTTTCCTACTCCGTCCGGCAAGCGGAAAAACACTATTGCCCAAGAACCCCTGCGTTATAACTGTCCGGAAGGACATGCAGACATCTATATCCTCGGAAATCGCTATCGGATTCCAGTCTTACTAGACTCCGGATCAAATATCTTCCTTATCAATAAACAACTCGTTCATGACCTTCACATACCTTATGAATCTCGATCCGACGCAGTACAGATCCAGGGCTTTACCGGCGAACATATCTCCAGCGGCGGACCCCATTATACTCATCCCCTTTACCTAGAAATAGGAAAAAACCATCACCTCTCCCTCGTTTCTTGTGAAATAGCTCCGGCAGGAAACTATGATATGATTATAGCATTTGGATGGTGGTATCAGGAACATCCAATCAGCAATATCGCAGACCGGGACACCTGGTCATTTAACGCGGATTGCTGTCAATTACATTTATTGCCAGAAGACGAATGAATTTCAGTTGAGTGGGACGAAGACGTTCTTAGTGATCCTAACCCGGTAGTTATAGTAAGAATTGAGAGAGAAGATGACGAGAAAGTTACTATTATTGATCGTCTACCAGAATGCTACCACGACTACCTCGATTTGTTCCGTCCCTCAACAGCAGAGAAACTGGCTCCTCGTCGTACTTCTAACCATGTGATCGATCTCAAACTTGATACGCAACGACCATGGGGTCCTATATACCCCTTGTCCGAGAAACAGCTCCAAGCCCTGCATTCCTATATCGCCGATATGACGAAACAAGGAAACATTACCGCAAGCAAGCATCAGGAAAATGTAAAAACACGTCCTGGTCCACCAGGGGGGGTTACGGTCCCCCTGGTGCTCCATGGTCCGCGCTGGTCCCCATGGTCGGCGTTCGTGCACCTCGGTTATGCGAAGTGAACCAGGGTGGATCAGCGCGGACCAGGCAGGACCACAGGGACCAAAACCCCCCCTGGTGGTTCAGGAGTGTTCAGGGGCGTTCAGGACCGCCGTGGTCAGTGCAAAAACATTTTCCTGATGAGTCTCCAGCGGGAGCACCTATTCACTGGGTACCGAAACCTGACGGTCGACTTCGGTTGGTAGTAGACTACCGAGGACTTAACAAGGTTACCATCCACAACAAATATCCAATTCCTTTGATGACGGAACTAAGGAATCCGGTTCGAGATGCAAGTATCTTCACGAACCTTGATCTAAAGGATGGATTCCACCTGATTAGAATCCGCAAAGGCGATGAATGGAAAACAGCTTTTCGAACTCGATATGGCCTTTACGAATATAAGGTCATGCCTTTTGGTCTTGTCAATGCACCAGCAACCTTTCAGACTATGATGAACAAAATCCTCCACGAATTTCTCGACCAGGGAGTTGTCGTTTACATAGATGATATTCTAATTTATTTGAAATCGCTTACGGAATATATCTCTCTCCTTCTAAAAGTCCTACAATAGTTGCCGGAATACCAGATGGCAGTATCATTGGAAAAAAGTACATTTCATGTTAAGAAAGTTGATTTTCTTGGATATGTTGTAACAACGGAAGGAGTTACGATGAATGAAAAGAACGTAGAGACAATTACGGCTTGGAAACCCCCGACATCGGTGAAGGAGGTCCAGATCTTTATCGGTTTCGCAACTTTCTATCGACCATTTATTAAAAACTTCTCGAAGATTTGCGCCCCGATCACCAACCTGCTAAAAGGAGATAAGGGAAGTTTCATATAGGGAAAGGACCAGTATGAGGCCTTCGAATACCTTAAGCGCTGATTCATTACAGCCCCAATCCTATGTCATTTTGACCCGTAAGGCGACACGGTAGTAGAGACTGATGCAAGCGATTACGCACTTGGCTGCATCCTCTTCCAGTTTCAAGGAAAACGATTACATCCGGTCGCATTCCACTCCCGAAAACTCAACCCGGCAGAAATAAACTATGACATCCACGACAAGGAATTGTTGGCTGTTCTTGTTGCCTTTATGGAATGGAAACATTACCTCCAAGGAATGGAAAAGCCAATTACAGTCTACACTGATCATCAAAAGCTTCAATACTTTCTGACCATAAAAGCCTGGACCGCACGACAAATTCATTGGGCGCAGAAATTATGCGACTTTAACTTCATTATCGTCTATTGACAAGGCTCGAAAGGAGGAAAACCTAATGCTTTAAGCAGGCGGCCGGAGTACCGCCCTGAAGAGGGAGCTACGCATCGCGAACAGCAAATTCTACAACCTAAACACTTCGGCAAATATCAAATTGCGATTGTTTGGGGGGAAACGTCTTCACCGTTATATCAGGAAATTCCTCAGTCAGAAACAGAAAACCAGATACGAGTTCAAAGACTATCAGAAAATGCAAGAATCCCAACTGGAGGTTCCAAACTTGTGGCAGGACATGACCTCTACAGTATTGAAACTTTAATGATCCCAGCTAAGAATCGATACCTTGTTAAAATTGGATTAGCTATGGCAGTCCCAAGTGGTACTTACGGTCGTATTGCACCAAGAAGTGGCTTGGCAACCAAGGCTATATCAGTAGATGCTAGAGTTATCGATGCAGACTATAGAGGTGAAGTCAAAGTCCTTCTCGTAAATCATGGCTCCTCAGATTTCGAAATTCAGAAAGGAGATCGCATTGCGCAACTCGTGGTGGAAGGATAGATGATCAAGATTGGATGAAAGTGGATGAGATGGATGAGACAGAAAGAGCTGGACAAGGATTTGGCAGCTCGGGACGAGGATTGGAGTTGAAAGAAACTCAACCAACAATATGCTTTCTCCATTCGAGCAGCACACACGAATTCTATGATACCTCTGATATCAACCACCACCCGATACTTCGAAAAAGACAAATTCTATAGTCTAACGCTATTATCGCAAAGGCAAACCTTTAGAAGTTCGAGACTGACTTTTTGGAAAAAGTTCGACTGGTAGCAAAGGAAGATCATGATTGGCTGTGGAGAAAGGAAGAATTGGAAACTATGACAAGAGATGGAAAAGAATTGCCAAAACAATAGAGTCTATCCGATGATCTACCTTACTACAAGAACCGACTATATATTCCAGCAAACGAAGACCTGCAAACACTTATCGCCAAAGGATGTCACGACTCGCAAGTAGCAGGACGCTTTGGACAAGATACGACACTCGAAATTATGACTCCAGACTTCTACTGGAAAGGACTCTCTGACTGGGTTAACGACTACGTACGATCCTGCACTACTTGCCAACAGGCTAAGTCTCCAAGACATGCACGATTCGGTTTACTTCAATCCTTACAAGTACCCTTTGCAGCTTGGGGTTCGACTTCGGTAGATTTTATTACTCAACTACCAAATTCGGCAGGATATACACAGATTATAGTCATAGTGGACCGGTTCACGAAAATGGCACATTTTATCGGATTAGAAGAAAAAGCAACTGCACGAGATGTAGCAGAAGCATTCCTTAAAGAAGTATTGAAATACCATGGGCTACCCTCAGAAATCATCTGAGATATGGACGCGAAGTTTGCTGGCAAATTTTGGGAATCATTGTGCACAAAACTGAACATCAAACGAAAGATGTTGACTGCGTACCACCCTCAGACTGATGGACAAACAGAACGAGTAAACCAAATACTGGGAGGCTACCTCCCAATATTTGTCAACTACAATCAGGATGATTGGTACCACCATTTACCTCTCGGCGAGTTTGCTTACAACAACTCGACCACCACTGCATACAAAATGACCCCCTTCTTCGCAAACTACGGTTATCATCCTCAGACTGAATGGTTAAAAGAACGAGAAGCCCGGAATCCAGGAGCTAATATGTATACTCACTGGATGCAAACGATACATCAACAAGCAAGAGAATTCCTCAAGAAGACAAAGGAAGTCATGGGACGATATCATGATCGAAAGGCTAAGCAACAACCAGACTTTAAAACCGGAGACCTGGTTATGCTCAACACAAAAAAAATTCGCACAAATCACCCTTCGAAGAATTTAGCCACCAAACTCTACGGCCCTTTTAAGATCCTAGAACAACGAGGAAACCTTGCCTATAAAATCGAACTATCAGACCGTTGGAAAATCCATCCGGTATTCCATGTATCGTTACTCAAATCCTACCGAACTTCAATTCGACCAGCTTGAGAACCACAGCCTATGCAACCCGAAGAGATCGATGGAGATCTTGAATTGCAGGTGGAAAAAATCTTTTAAGAGTGAAATAATCTCTTATGAGAAACGGGTTAGAGGAAGGCCTCAAACATTCTACAAAATAAGGTATTTTGTTAAGTGGAAAGGGTGTTCAGAAGATGAGAATACTTGGGAACTACCTGAGCATTTGGGAAATGCGAAGGAATTGGTAGATATGTTTCATAGAGAAAACCCGGAAATGCCATCATTGGGCTAAGTAGTATTACCCGGAATGGTTTTCCTGCCGTGGCCAAGCAAACACGGAAGGTTTTTTACCCTACCATGTAGAGTACTAAAAGGATTTAATATTTAATGTTTATCGCTACTTATGTATAATATATCAGCAAGGATTTTAGGGACAAAATCTTGTGAAGAGGGAGCTAGTGTTACGCACATGAGAATAGCTTGCCAGTAGTATTAGTAGAGGCTGCGCCACAGTAATGGAGGAGTGTATGTCCAACCTCCGTTCACCGTGGTAGGAGCAACTGGAGGCACATATGTTGACTACACGGGATACCGGAAGAACTCACGTTCCATGAAGAAGATTACTGATTGGAAAGATACAGTGAGAGTACTTTATTCCTTATCCGGTGCATATGCATATTCTGCATTATGTGTTATTATCTGGCTATTCGAACTGATCACTTGATAGTTCACGATAAAGACTATTGGTATGTTGGCATTACGACCACATATATGATCTTAGTCTATTAGGACAAAGAGATCGAAGACTATCTACTGGTGGAGTGGGGACACCCTCAGATGAAATAGATGTCGGGAGTTCTCTGAGTTCGAGTGGGGCAATTATTCAGGGTCAAAGAGTGTTCGCACTTCCTTTGACGAAGCTCAAATCCTAGAAAGATACATGATTGTTAGGATACAGGAAGTAGTGAGAATTTAGTATAAGTAGTAAGGGCTATTCCCCGGAGTTTGAGAAAATCAAGCAACGGAGAAGAGACCTTAACAATATAACAAGTTATCAAGTTTAAAGATTCGAGAACTTCTATTTTATTACTTTATCTTTATTGAACCATCATCTCCTTAGCCTTCCTGACTTGCCTCCGTTATCTCGAATACGATCCAGCCTAGCTTTTTCTATTCCTTTGAGTTAGTTACCCTGTAACAGTAACTAACTAAAAGGAATAGAGAGGGTTAGACCGTATAGTATTCGAGGTAACGGAGGGAAGTCAGGAAGGCTCGAGTAATGATCGTTTGATAAAGGTAAGGTAATAAAATAAAAGTTTCTCAAATATTAAACTTGACAACTTATTATATTGTTAAGGTCTCTTCTCCATTACTTGATTTTCTCAAACTCTGGGGAAAAGCCCTTACTACTTATACTAATTTCTCGCTACTTCCTGTTTCCTAACAATCATGTATATTTCTAAGATTTCAGCTTCGTCAAAGGAAGTACAAACACTCTTTGACTCTGAATAATTACCCCACTTGAACTCAGAGAACTCCCGACATCTATCTTATCTGAGGGTGTCCTCACTCCACCAGTAGGTAGTCTTCAATCTCTTCTTCCTAATAGACTAAGTTCATATATGCGGTCGCAATGCCAATATATCAATAGTCTTTTATCGTGAACTATCGAGTGATCAGTTCGAATAGTCCGATAATAACACATAATACTTAATATGCATATGTACCGGATAAGGAATAAAGTATTCTCTCTTTATCTTTCCAATCAGTAATCAGCTTTATGGAACGTGAGCTCTTCTGGTATCCCGAGTAGTCAACCTAGATGCCCCTAGTTTCTTCTAGCATGGTGAGTTGAGGTTGGACATACGCTCCTCTATTACGGTAGTGCAGCCTCTACTAATAATACTGGTGAGCTATTCTCGTATGCGTAACAGACTCAATATTATGTTCTGATAGATATTCTCAGGAATAAGTATACAATAATACTACCCTAGCATGGTTAATTGATAAGGTCAAATAACTCTTTTGCTAGCTAGTTGAAAGAGATATCAAGATATTACAAAAATGCTACTAGAGTTTTCCAATATTACTTCTATAATAACTAATAGCCAAAGCTATATAGTCCTTTTTATAATAACTTAAAAGTAGTATAATGGAATGGTGAAAACTATCTCTACTACTCAATTATATGTTTTTACACATAAATAACTTTTAGGAAAATATCAATAATTGTAGCTATTAGAGATATTAAAATTATCTTAAAATAAATAGTTTTAGAATGAGAGTAAAATGATATTACACTCAGTACTACTAATAGATAAGATCAAATACAGCAATTTAGAACTACTTGATATGAATATAATGCAATTGTGAATAATGATTTCAGCTATTTACTTATATAATATTATTTTTATAAATAAGTATCTTATAATAGAATTGGCACAATTGTGAAATTGAAAAAATTATACTATGCTATAATAGATCTTCTTAAAGATAGAGGTATTAAAAGATTTTAGCTAATACTATTATTAAACAAGATTTAATATGATTTCTAATTGGTGTGTCTAATAGTATAAGAGTGTAAGGATATTACCCCTAATACTAATAATAGACAAAGTCAAATACAAGTTCTTATAATTATGTGAAAAGAACATAAAGAGGTTTAAAAGAAACTGTCAGATTATAATATTACCTCTTAAACTACAATAAACTAAGGTAAAATATATCCTTGTAAAGTTGCTTAAGTATATATTAACATTTTGAAAAGATTTTTCTATTATTCGATCTTATCTTAAGTAATAAATATTGTATTAGAATAATTACTTAGCTGTGGCGATTAGACAAGTTAGAATTATTTTCTACTAGAGTTTTAGAATAATTAGATGTTCAAAATAGTATATATTAATTCAGATACTTTATCTATAAGTGTCTCTACTTATTAGAATCCTATTTCTCTACTTAGAATAGTTTATTAACTAGCCATATTATTTTGTCCCCTTATATTAGTTATTGCCTATAGTACTAAATCTATTTACTACTTACAATCTTTCCTATTGCAAGAATAATTATATTTACAAAGTATTTTTCAACTTTTAGAAAAGTAAGTAAAATCGAAAAGATTTTTTTAAAATATTTCCTATAACAATTACTTATTTCTTGTTTCTTTCAATCTGACTTACTTTTAATATTAAAACATCTAGTTATAAGATTTAATACTATTTAAATTTTATTGTACTTGTTAATTATATAAAACTATAACTGATAGCTATATTGAAAGATATAACTTTAATTAATATTCAAAATCTTTACTAGAAATCAAGAATGGTAATGAATATTAAAATTTATGAGAAACTATCATGATATCTTTTTATTTTCTTATTGATATAGAAAGCTAAGTTTTACAGAAGATTTCCTTTACTAAATTATTATGTTAATAAGTTAAATTCTTCTCTATTACTATAAAACACTCTATATACTGTTACGGGGTAACTAACTGAAAGGAATAGAGAGAGCTAGGCCGTGTAGTATTTGAGATAACAGAGGGAAGTCAGGAAGGCTCGAGTAATGAAGGTTTGATAAAGACAAGGTAATAAAATAGAAGTTCTCGAACTTTAAACTTAATATCATGTTAAATTATTAAGGTCTTTTCTCTATTGCTTGATTTTCTTAAATTCCGGGGAATAGCTCTTACTACTTATACTAAATTCTCGCTACTTCCTGTTTCCTAACTAACATGTATCTTTCTAAGATTTCAGCTTCGTCAAAGGAAGTGTGAATACTGTGTGACCCTGAATAATTAGTTCTACTTGAACTCAGAGAACTCCCGACATCTATTTCACCTGAGGGTGTCCCCACTCCACCAGTAGATAGTCTTCGATTTCTTCATCCTAATAGACTAAGTTCATATATGTAGTTGCAATGCCAATATACCAATAGTCTTTTATCGTGAACTATTAAGTAATCAGTTTGAATAGCCAGATAATGATACATAATGTATAATATGCATATGCACTGCATTAGAAATAAAGTATTCTCACTTTATCTTTCCAATTAGTAATTAGCTTCATTGAATGTGAGCTCTTCCAGTATCCTGAGTAGTCAACATAAATGCCTCTAGTTGCTCCTACCACGGTGAGTAGAGGTTGGATATATGCTCCTCCATTCCGGTAACTAACCACTACTAATAATACTGGTGAGCTATTCTCGTGTGTGTAACATATACTTACATTTTACTGGTACTTTACTCTTCTAAGCAATTTTCATATATATGAATTTTAAATATTATTATTATTACTTTGAAAATCAATATTCACTAATTTTATTTTTTATCTAGTTTGTTTACATTATTGATTATTTTTTGCAAGATTCGGAATAACTCTCTTAATATAAGTTGTTTATCAAACTATTTTCAAGATGCTTAAATATTAGACTAAGATATTCAACAAAATTTGCTAATGTTTACCTTTTTACTATTCACAATCATGTAAACCAGAAATTATAAAAGTAGCACAATTGGTCATTTCTATTAGTTTATATTACTCTTTTGTTTTTTAATAATTCTAAGTCTATGTCGTATAATAATTCAAGTTGCTTTATTTATATTAAAAATTAGTAAAAAAGATGTCGAAAATTATCAAAATAAGAGCTAGATATGTGATTTAGTTCATTTTAAGTTTAGTTATTATTTCTAAATCAAAGAAGAATCTATCTCTAGTTGTACCCATAGTGAAAATTTTCTTATATCTAATTTTTTCTTATTCTCTTTACTCTAACTCAACCAGTAATAAACTTATAAAAGAATCTAGTAGATTATTACATTCTTTCTATTATATTTGTATTTAAAACTAGTTTACTCTTTTGTCACAAACAGTGACTCATGAAAGAATAGTTTCACACGATTTATAGTTCATAAATCATAGGTTTGTATTTCCTTTTACATAACTCACATTTGCAAGCTATAGTTAGCATTGTAATATATTTATGCTGTACGTATAATCATACTTGGTGGTTACTTGTTACTATGTATTTTGTACATAACTGTCACAAACGGTAACTAGCAGAATAGGTTTTCACATGACTCATACTCATAAGTCATAGGTTTAGTATTTCACATGACTACGTGATAGCGTGTCATTCCTTTGTTATGATTGGTTTATTGTATTTGACATGACTCACGATTGTGGTCATATGATTATGACTTTCGCACATGTCTTGTAGTTACAAGTCATGGGTTTCACGCATGTGAGGCAAGTCGCACAGATGAGAGGTTTATCGTGTTTTGATTGGTTAGTTGTTATTGCGTAGTGACTCATACGAGTCAGCTGATGGATTTCACACTATGACTCACTTATGAGTCATAGGGGTATGTGATGCGAAGGATGAGTCATAAGTTGCGGGAAGAACGGGTATAAAAGAGAGCCCTTACGGCCTCTTGGTTTAGAGTGGCGGAATGCTGCCCGACCTCACCTCCCCACTGCGCCAACTGCGGCAACGACCACACCGCCTACGCTAAGGAATGCAAGTCCCGCCCTATCCCCCCCACCCGCCCCGTGCCCCCCTCGGAGTCTGTCGGCTCCTCCGCATCCTCGGACAGTCAAGAATCCATGGATGTGGAAGAAGATGGCGTACCAGCACCCACTACTCCCCAGGCCCACCCAACCTCCGATCCTGGCCCTGCCACCCCCCGCCCCGTAACCGCCGTTCATGTGCCACCTACAGGCGCGACGGGCCCTGCTCCCTCAGGCCCCCCGCGCCCCCCGTAACTCCAGTCAACCGCCGGGGTCGTCCCCGCCATGATTAACGCCCATCATTTTAGCAGAACCGTGGGGCCGGCCCCCTCGCCCAAAATCACACTCATTCAACACAACAGCCTGGGAAGCTGGGATGTGTTTCTTTCCCTTTTTTCGTCGTTTTCAACACGCCACCCTCCAGCGCTGGTCTTTCTACAAGACCCCCCGTCCTCCAAGGGCTTCTTACCCACCTTTAATGGGTACAAGTCTTTTGCCCCCCCCTCGCCCCTCCCTAGGGTGCCCTGTTATATTTCTTTTGAATTTTTAAAAACCAACCCCGTACTCCCAGTGTTCACGCCGGACGTGGACGACTACATGCACATTGATGTCTACACCCCTTCAGGCTGCTTCGGCACCAGTTTTCCCTACTTCCGCCTGGCAAACATCTATTCACGTTCCAGGTACCCTCAGTTACACACAGTTAGACCAGACCAGATTTTCTTCGCTATTGACGTTCCCTACCTTGTGGTGGGAGATTTCAACATCCACAGCCCCCGCACCGACCCCCTCCGCCTCCCATCCTCCCAGGAAGCCTCCATCGCCGACCCCTACTTTGATAGAGCCGACGATCTCAACTTTACCTGCATCAACACCCCAGGGGAGTACACTCGGTACCCCCTCTCTGGCCCCCACAGACCCAGCGTCATAGACCTGGCCTTCGCTAACCCCGCTATGTTCCCTTTCGTACACAATTGGAACACCTCATCTTTACCCTCCACCGGGTCGGATCACGTCCCCATCTCCATCTCCCTTTTAGCCCCCCTCCGGCACGCCCCCCCCCCCAGGCCAAATGAGACCTCCTGGACTGGACAGCCCTGGAACCGGCCCTCAAAGCCTACCACGTCCCCCCTCCCCCCCCACATCCCTCCCCCCAGCAGTTTGACACCTGGTTCTCGGCCTCATTGTCCTGCCTGACCTCAACTCTTAGAACGGCTGCCCCCACATCGAGACCATCATCTAGGTCCAAACCATGGTGGACCCCCCTCCTCACCGTGCTCCGAAAGGAGTACAACAAATCCACGAGAAAAGCAAAAAAACTCCAAACCACACAGGCAAGGGAAACAGCCAGGCACTCCAGGAATGGTTACTTCAAAGCCATCAAGCGCGCCAAGTCCACATACTGGGCTGATTTCCTGGCCAAAACCACCCCCAACAACATCTGGACCGCCAAGAAGCTTGTCACTCCCAGACAAGCGGCGAGGTTCCCATCCCTCCCAGACGCAAACGACCCCACCTCCATCAACAACGCCCTCCTCGCCCACTTTTTCCCGCCTCGGTCGGAACCCCCGCCCAGGGGGCGGCTCTCACCCGTTCCCAACGCACCCCCCCTCACGAAAGACGAAATCTCCTCGGCCCTTGCCAAGTCCTCGCCCTCCTCGGCCCCAGGGCCCGATGAAATACCCTACTCTGTTTGGAAACACATCCACAAGCACTACCCTGACATACTGCTAAATCTCCTTGGCCCCCTCCTGGCATACGGGTTCCACCCTCCTTCGCTGAAAATTGCCAACGGTGTCGTCTTGGACAAACGAGGCAAAGCCTCCTACGACTCCCCCGCCTCCTTCCGCATCATAGTTTTACTAAAAACTATCTCTAAGATCTTGGAAAGGGTTATGGCGGTCCGCCTGTTCGCTCTGGCCAAAGCATCTGGCTTGCTCCACCCCAACCAATGCGGCTCGGTCCCAGGTTTAGGCACCTTCGATGCCTGCACCACCCTGGTCCACGAAGTTAAAACCCTCCAACGCACCCACCGCAAGGTGTCCTCCCTCTTCCTCGACATCAAAGCCGGTTTCGACAACGTCGACGCCCTCATCCTCCGCAAACGCCTCCTAGACAAAAACACCCCCAGTTACATGGTAGACTGGGTCTCCTCTTTCCTCTCGGAACGAAGGTGCACCCTGGTCTACCAAGGTTCGCCCAGGACCCCCTCCCCAGTCACAGTCGGAACACCTCAGGGTTCCCCCATCTCCCCGCTTTTATTCCTCATCTACGTGGCACCCCTCCACACCAACATAAAAGGAGGCCTTATGCTCTCGTACGTCGATGACTTCGCACTCACAGTCTCCTCCCCCTCCTACCGTTCCAATATACGCCGGCTGCGAAGCTTGTTCACAGCCCTATCCCTTCGTGCCACCACCCTAGGCGTGGCCTTCTCCATCCCGAAAACTGAGCTCATCCACTGGCGCACCCCAAGCCAGAGAGGCACCCTCAAAGCCAACTACCCCGTCACCCTCAACGACCAGATCTTCCGCCCCTCCGAGGAGGTGAGGTGGCTCGGTTACTGGTTCTCTCCTGCCCTCAACACCACCAATCACTTTGAAAGACGCCTGGCCCTGGCCAATGCCGCGTTCTCCTTTATAAGCAGAGTGGCCTCGCCGGGGGCGGGAGTCCGTCCCTTCCTCTCTCACCGGCTCGCCATGGGCCTCATCCTCCCAATCCTCACCTATGGCGCGGATCTTTTCATCCCGAATACTCGCTCCACCAATGGCATGAGCACTTTCTGGCATAGAGTGCAAAGGTGGACCACCAATTGTTTCTTCGCCACCCCCATCCCTATATTATCCAGGGAGGCATGCCTCCCTCCCATCGGCCCGTACTGCAATCACAAAAGACGCATAGCAGCACTTAGGCTTTGCTGCTCTCCACCCTCCCTAAATCCCGCGGCTGCCCGCCTCCCCCCCTCCTTCCCCTCACTATCCAACTTCAGGGCCTCCGACACTTGTCGCCCAATAACTATTGGTCTCTCGTCTGTTTACCTTCCCCTCAGCTGGAAAACCCCGGTTCCCTCCCCCCCAATGAGAAGACACCTCCCCATAGACGAACTCGCTCACATGGCCTTTCCCCTTGGTCATGGGTTCAAACGTTTCCCCCAGATTTGCCGCGCACCCCTCCCCCCATCGGAAGACATCCCGCCCCCGAACCTCATGGCACGAGCCTACACGACGCTCAGGGAAAGAGCCCACAACCTCCTCCTCCAGGACTGGGAAGACTCCCTCCCAGCACCCCCCTACTATGAGTACCCCGCCTCCACCACCCCTCACCCCTTCATGGGGCTCGATAAGTTCGCCGCCGGCCGTATACACCAAATGCGCTCCGGCAAAAGCTACCTGCTCGCCCACCCCACCTGGCGGGACGACCCAGATCGCCCAACGACCTGTCCCCGGTGTCTCGAAGCCCCAGAGACCTTCGAACACGCCGTCCTCCACTGCTCAGCCAGGGCTGAAGCCAGACACTCCCATCTAAGTGGGGTAGAAAGCCTCTCGCCCGAGAGCCCAATCTGGAATCATCCACCCTCCCTCTCAGCCCTCCGGCGTTTCATCCTAGACACCTGCACCGGTTTCCCCTATGGCGACCCCCTTCCTCCTGACCAACAATAAAGACCAACCACCCGCACACACCCCCCCGGCCCAAGATATCCCCCATCTCACCCACCCCGCGACCTGTTCATTTGTTTCTTTGTATTTCTTTCAAGTTTTACGAGCTGCGAAGTGTGCTGGATTTTCCCTATATAATGTATGTTTTTGACAGACGAAGCTGTTGGTTTTTGGCTTCAAATACTTAGTACTAGCAAGAGTGGGAAATGGTTTCGTTTGTTTATGTTTTTGCTTTATAGGTTTTGTTTTTTCCATAGCCTCCGCTACATGAAGCTTTTTGTACCTTAAAACAATGAACGCATGATATAAAGGAAAAAAAAAAAAAAAAAAAGGCCTCTTGGTTTAGACAGACAAGCGGCGAGGTTCCCATCCCTCCCAGACGCAAACGACCCCACCTCCATCAACAACGCCCTCCTCGCCCACTTCTTCCCGCCTCGGTCGGAACCCCCGCCCACGGGGCGGCTCTCACCCGTGCCCAACGCACCCCCCCTCAACAAAGACGAAATCTCCTTGGCCCTTGCCAGGTCCTCGCCCTCCTCGGCCCCAGGACCTGACGAAATACCCTACTCCATTTGGAAACACATCCACAAGCACTACCCTGACATACTTCTAAATCTCCTAGGCCCCCTCCTGGCTTACGGGTACCACCCTCCTTCGCTGAAAATTGCCAACGGTGTCGTCTTGGACAAACCAGGCAAGGCCTCCTACGACTCCCCCGCCTCCTTCCGCATCATAGTATTGCTAAAAACTATCTCCAAGATCTTGGAGAGAGTTATGGCGGTCCGCCTATTTGCTCTGGCTAAGGCATCTGGCCTGCTCCACCCCAACCAATGCGGCTCGGTCCCAGGTTTAGGCACCTTTGATGCCTGCACCACCCTGGTCCACGAAGTTAAAACCCTCCAACGCACCCACCGCAAGGTGTCCTCCCTTTTCCTTGACATCAAAGCCGGTTTCGACAACGTCGACGCCCTCACCCTCCGCAAAGGCCTCCTAGACAAGAACACCCCCAGATACATGGTAGACTGGGTCTCCTCTTTCCTCTCGGAACGAAGGTGTACCCTGGTCTACCAAGGTTCGCCCAAGACCCCCTCCCCAGTCACTGTCGGAACACCTCAGGGTTCCCCCATCTCTCCGCTTTTATTCCTCATTTACGTGGCACCCCTCCATACCGACATAAGAGAAGGCCTTATGCTTTCCTACGTTGACGACTTCGCACTCACGGTCTCCTCCCCCTCCTACCGTTCCAATGTGCGCCGGCTGCAAAGCTTGTTCACAGCCCTATCCCGCCGAGCCACAACCTTAGGTGTGGCCTTCTCCATCCCGAAAACGGAGCTCATCCACTGGCGCACCCCAAGCCAAAGGGGCACCCTCAAAGCCAACCACCCCGTCACCCTCAACGACCAGATCTTCCGCCCCTCCGAAGAGGTGAGGTGGCTCGGGTACTGGTTCTCTCCTGCCCTCAACACCACCAATCACTTCGAAAGACGCCTAGCCCTGGCCAGTGCCGCGTTCTCCTTTCTAAAGAGAGTTGCCTCACCAGGGGCGGGAGTCCGTCCGGTCCTCTTTCACCGGCTCGCCATGGGCCTCATCCTCCCGATACTCACCTATGGTGCGGACCTCTTCATCCCGAACACTCGCTCCACCAATCGCATGAGCACTTTCTGGCATTGGGTTCAGAGGTGGACCACCAATTGTTTTTTCGCCACCCCCATCCCTATACTGTCCAGGGAAGCATGCCTCCCTCCCATCGGCCCGTACTGCAGGCACAAAAGACGCATAGCAGCCCTCAGGCTCTGCTGCTCACCACCCTCCCTAAATCCCGCGGCTGCCCGCCTCCCCCCCACCTTCCCCTCACTATCCAGCTTCAGGGCCTCTGACACTTGTCGCCCAATGACTATTGGTCTCTCGTCCGTCTACCTTCCCCTCAGCTGGAAAACCCCGGTTCCCTCCCCCCCAATGAGAAGACACCTCCCCATAGACGAGCTCGCTCACATGGCCTTTCCCCTCGGACACGGGTTCAAACGTTTCCCCCAGTTTAGCCGTGCACCCCTCCCCCCGTCGGAAGACATCCCGCCCCCGAACCTCATGACACGAGCCTACACGACGCTCAAGGAAAGGGCTCACAAACTCCTCCTCCAGGACTGGGAAGACTCCTTCCCAGCACCCCCCTACTACGAGCACCCCGCCTCCACCACCCCTCACCCCTTCATGGGGCTCGATAAGTTCGCCGCCGGCCGTATCCACCAAATGCGCTCTGGCAAAAGCTACCTGCTTGCCCACCCCAGCTGGCGGGACGACCCAGATCGCCCGACCACCTGCCCCCGGTGTCTCGAAGCCCCAGAGATCTTCGAACACGCCGTCCTTCACTGCCCAGCCAGGGCTGAAGCCAGACACTCCCATCTAAGTGAGGTAGAAAGCCTCTCGCCCGAGAGCCCAATCTGGAACCATCCACCCTCCCTCTCAGCCCTCCGGCGCTTCATCCTAGACACCTGCACCGGGTTCCCCCATGGCGACCCCCTTCTTCCTGACCAACAATAAAGACCGTCCACCCGCACATCCCCCCCGGCCCAAGATATCCCCCACCTCACCCACCCTACAGCCTGTGCATTTGTTTTTTTTTGTATTTCTTTTTTAAGGTTTACGAGCTACAAAGTGCGTTGGACTTTCCCTATATAATGTATGTTTTTGACAGACGAGGCCGCGGGTTTTTTGGCTTCAACACTTAGTACTAGCAAGAGTGGGAAATGGTTTCTTTTGTTTATGTTTTTGCTTTATAGGTTTTGTTTTTTCCATAGCCTCCGCTACATGAAGCTTTTTGTACCTTAAAACAATGAACGCATGATATAAAAAGAAAAAAAAAAAAAAGGCCTCTTGGTTTAGACCCGAACCATCTCCTCTACACCTCCGGCGATTGAAATCTCAACACCACGGGAAATCATCGTCAACATCTTTTCTCCAACGCACTCTTAGTGAGCTGCACCCCCCCCTTATGATAGATTCGGACTTGGGCACCCGTTTCTTAGGAACTGTCCCATCCCCCTCTTCGCTTTTGTTTCGCGTCCTCGCTTAGCATTTGCACGGTCGGCAACACCCTCGCGTCCATGTTACAGACGGCTGGGATCACGGTTCGCAGTAAGAGAAAACTTTTCACAAGGCCACGGTCGATTTCTCTACTCTCTTCGTTTACGTTTCGCTTGAGGCTGCCTAGTCAGACACGCACACGTTTCCGATAGTTCCTACGATACTTGGGTCTACCCCTCCTCTCCTCCGCTTGGTTCGTCCAGTGGCTCGGTTACAGCCAAACATCCTCTCATTAGCTGGCACTCTTTCTGCCACTTCCCCTGGGTTCACCCCTTCCCCGTTGCTCGGCTCGGCCACAGCCCTCGGTTACGCTCGGTCATGGTATTGCACTGCCTCCTTGGACGATGTCAACGCCTTGGGTTACGGAGTAATGTGATGGATTTGCTTGGGTTTAGCGTTTACTGTCCCCCCGTTCTGTGTTCTGTAGTTTTGGCTGAATTTTCACGGTCGGGTTTCTGTTAGAGTACTCTGGGATATTAATGTGGTTTCTTTTGTTTAATGTCAAAGGGGAGTTTTCGGGTCCGGTTTTCCTGTTGTCTCCTGCTTGTTGTGTTGATGATTTATTTCTGTTGTCTACTTAGCCGATAGGGGTTTTTTGTCTTCGGGCGAGATCGTGCGGTTGGTTCCATACCAGAGGGACTTGGGATGATGGCTTTTTCCGGTGGTCCGAGGTGGATTTCTTTTCACAGAGGGTTTTTGCTTTACCATAGCTAGCGCTACATGTAGTTGTTGTTCCCTGTAGTTGTTAAAATACAATCGCACATGATACAAAAAAAAAAAAAAAAAGAGAAAAAAGAAAAAAAAGGCCTCTTGGTTTAGATTAAGGTTGTAACTCCCAGACAAGCGGCGAGGTTCCCATCCCTCCCGGACGCAAACGACCCCACCTCCATCAACAACGCCCTCCTCGCCCACTTCTTCCCGCCTCAGTTGGAACCCCCGCCCAGGGGGCGGCTCTCACCCGTGCCCAACGCACCCCCCCTCACCAAAGAGGAAATCTCCTCGGCCCTTGCCAAGTCCTCGCCCTCCTCGGCCCCAGGACCTGACGAAATACCCTACTCCGTTTGGAAACACATCCACAAAGACTACCCTGACATACTTCTAAATCTCCTAGGCCCCCTCCTGGCATACGGGTACCACCCTCCTTCGCTGAAAATTGCCAACGGTGTCGTCTTGGACAAACCAGGCAAAGCCTCCTACGACTCCCCCGCCTCCTTCCGCATCATAGTTTTGCTAAAAACTGTCTCCAAGATCTTGGAGAGAGTTATGGCGGTCCGCCTATTTGCTCTGGCTAAGGCATCTGGCCTGCTCCACCCCAACCAATGCGGCTCGGTCCCAGGTTTAGGCACCTTTGATGCCTGCACCGCCCTGGTCCACAAAGTTAAAACCCTCCAACGCACCCACCGCAAGGTGTCCTCCCTCTTCCTCGACATCAAAGCCGGTTTCGACAACGTCGACGCCCTCACCCTCCGCAAACGCCTCCTAGACAAGATCACCCCCAGATACATGGTAGACTGGGTCTCCTCTTTCCTCTCGGAACGAAGGTGTACCCTGGTCTACCAAGGTTCGCCCAAGACCCCCTCCCCAGTCACAGTCGGAACACCTCAGGGTTCCCCCATCTCTCCGCTTTTATTCCTCATTTACGTGGCACCCCTCCATACCGACATAAGAGAAGGCCTTATGCTTTCCTACGTTGACGACTTCGCACTCACGGTCTCCTCCCCCTCCTACTGTTCCAATGTGCGCCGGCTGCAAAGCTTGTTCACATCCTTATCCCGCCGAGCCACGACCCTAGGTGTGGCCTTCTCCATCCCGAAAACGGAGCTCATCCATTGGCGCACCTCAAGCCAAAGAGGCACCCTCAAAGCCAACCACCCCGTCACCCTCAACGACCAGATCTTCCGCCCCTCCGAAGAGGTAAGGTGGCTCGGTTACTGGTTCTCTCCTGCCCTCAACACCACCAATCACTTCGAAAGACGCCTAGCCCTGGCCAATGCCGCGTTCTCCTTTATAAGAAGAGTTGCCTCGCCGGGGGCGGGAGTCCGTCCCTTCCTCTCTCACCAGCTCGCCATGGGCCTCATCCTCCCGATCCCCACCTATGGTGCGGACCTTTTCATCCCGAACGCTCGCTCCACCAATCGCATGAGTACTTTCTGGCATAGAGTGCAGAGGTGGACCACCAATTGCTTTTTCGCCACCCCCATCCCCATACTGTCCAGGGAAGCATGCCTCCCTCCCATCGGCCCGTACTGCAAGCACAAAAGACGCATAGCAGCCCTCAGGCTCTGCTGCTCACCACCCTCCCTAAACCCCGCGGCTGCCCGCCTCCCCCCCACCTTCCCCTCACTATCCAATTTCAGGGCCTCTGACACCTGTTGCCCAATGACTATTGGTCTCTGGTCCGTCTACCTTCCCCTCAGCTGGAAAACCCCGGTTCCCTCCCCCCCAATGAGAAGACACCTCCCCATAGACGAGCTCGCTCACATGGCCTTTCCCCTCGGACACGGGTTCAAACGTTTCCCCCAGGTTAGCCGTGCACCCCTCCCCCCATCGGTAGACATCCCGCCCCCGAACCTCATGACACTAGCCTACACGACGCTCAAAGAAAGGGCTCACAAACTCCTCCTCCAGGACTGGGAAGACTCCTTCCCAGCACCCCCCTACTACGAGTACCCCGCCTCCACCACCCCTCATCCCTTCATGGGGCTCGATAAGTTCGCCGCCGGCCGTATACACCAAATGCGCTCTGGCAAAAGCTACCTGCTTGCCCACCCCACCTGGCGGGACGACCCAGATCGCCCCACCACCTGCCCCCGGTGTCTTGAACCCTCAGAGCCCTTCGAACATGCCGTCCTTCACTGCCCAGCCAGGGCTAAAGCCAGACACTCCCATCTAAGTGGGGTAGAAAGCCTCTCTCCTGAGAGCCCAATCTGGAATCATCCACCCTCCCTCTCAGCCCTCCGGCGTTTCATCCTAGACACCTGCACCGGGTTCCCCCATGGCGACCCCCCTCTTCCTGACCAACGATAAAAACCTACCACCCGCACACCCCCCCGGCCCAAGATATCCTCCACCTCACCCACCCTGCGACCTGCGCGTTCCTTTTTTGTGTTTCTTTTTTAAGGTTTACGAGCTACGAAGTGCGTTGGATTTTCCCTATATAATGTATGTTTTTGACAGACGAAGCCGCGGGTTTTTGGTTTCAATACTTAGTACTAACTAGAGTGGGAAATGGTTTCTTTTGTTTATGTTTAGGCTTTATAGGTTTTGTTTTTTCCATAGCCTCCGCTACATGAAGCTTTTTGTACCTTAAAACAATGAACGCATGATATAAAAAAAAAAAAAAAAAAAAAAAAGGCCTCTTGGTTCAGACACGAACCATCTCCTCTACACCTCCGGTGATTGAAATCTCAACACCACGAGAAATCATCGTCAACATCCTTTTCTCCAACGCACTCTTAGTGAGCTGCACCCCCCCCCTATAATAGATTCGGACTTGGGCACCCGTTTCTTAGGGACCGTCCCATCCACCTTTTCGCTTTTGTTTCGCGTCTTCACTTAGCATTTGCACGGTCGGCAACACCCTCGCGTCCATGTTACAGACGGCTGGGATTACGGTTCGCAGTAAGAGAAAACTTTTCACCAGGCCACGGTCGATTTCTCTGTTCTCTTCGATTACGTTTCGTTCGAGGCTGCCTTGTCAGATACGCACACGTCTCCGATAGTTCCTACGATACTTGGGTCTACCCCTCCTCTCCTCCACTCGGTTCGTCCCGTGGCTCGGTTACAGCCAAACGTCCTCTCATTAGCTGGCACCCTTACTGCCACTTCCCCTGGGTCTCCCCCTTCCCCGTCGCTCGGCTCGGCCACAGCCCTCGGTTACGCTCGGTCATGGTATTGCACTGCCTCCTTGGACGATGTCAACGCCTTGGGTTACGGAGTAATGTGACGGACTTGCTTGGTTTTAGCACCTTTTGTCCCCCCGTTCTGTGTTCTGTAGTTTTTGGCTGAATTTTCACGGTCGGGTTTCTGTTAGAGTACTCTGGGATATTAATGTGGTTTCTTTTGTTTTATGTCAAGGGGGAGTTTTCGGGTCCGGTTTTCCTGTTGTCTCCTGCTTGTCGTGTTGGTGATTTATTTCTGTTGTCTACTTAGCCGATAGGGGTTTTTTGTCTTCGTGGCGGGATCGTGCAGTTGGTTCCACACCAGAGGGACTTGGGATGATGGTTTTTTCCGGTGGTCCGAGGAGGATTTCTTTTCACACAGGGTTTTTGCTTTACCATAGCCATCGCTACATGTAGTCGTTGTCCCCTAGGTAGTTGAATACAATCGCACATGATAAAAAATAAAAATAAAAATAAAAATAAAAATAAAAATAAAAAATAAAAATGGCCTCTTGGTTTAGAGTTCTTCACGCAATCATCTAAGTTATTTTCCTACAATATACTTTATCTCTAAAACTATCGGGCCGCGACTATAGTGTCTCCCACGAGCTTAGCGATATACTATACGAAACCGGAGTCTGTAAACTCAGCAGTTATTATTCGTATAGACTGAAGATAGTGCGATCGCTATCAAACATGAAGGTTACCTGTTGCAAGTATCGCCCGAAAGAAGGAGGATTGTAATATTTGATTGTGTCAACATAAGCAGCACTTAACCACAAATAGACAAGACGGAATCACCACAAGAAGACGACATTGAAGTAGCAGCATTCGATATTACTGCACTAGGGGAAGCGCCAGATCAGACACTAGGAGAATCAAGGGCAACTAGCCCAGACACACCGGAACCAGCATCGCCGGCTTGGTTGGAAACAACTACATTACGAAGTGGAACTCGACGAAACACGATGTCGATAGAGACAGGAGCAGCAAACACGACGGAAGGAGAGATGACAGATCAAGGAAATACTGGTACTCAAGTACCGGAGCTCAATGCAGACCAACTTCAGCAAATCATAACAAACCTCACTGGAGGCAATCGAAGACCAAAGATCAAGGAACCGGAAACATTCAAGGGAGAACGAACCAAACTACGAGGATGGCTAGCACAACTTAAAGTCTACTTCACGGCAGTGGGATGGACGGAAGGCCATCATGCCGATAGAATATTATACGCCGCAAGCCTTTTGAGAGGAGATGCAGGAGCATGGATAACACCGTATGCTGAAGGACGAATCTCTCACGAATGGGAAACATGGGAAGCATTTGCAGAAGAAGTTAAGAATCAATTCGGAGCCATCGACGCCATGGGAGAAGCAAGGCTCAAGATACAAAAATTACGACAAGGAAATCGAACCATGACGGAATATTGGAATGAATTCCAACTCGCAGCCACAGAAGCGGACCTGGACGACCATACAGCAGGAGAGGGCCTATTTACAGGCATGAATACAGCACCCCAAGAAGCATTGGGAATGGATAGTGGCGATTTCGTCAGCACAGAAATATTAGCCAAATGGGCCATCAAGAAGGAGACCAAACTAGCCAAGGTCAAACATATCCAAAAAAAGGGAACCACAGAAAGAACAACAAACACACCACGAAATCTGAACGGAACCTTCAAGCCAACAAACAATAATCCTTCGGAAGGAGATCCAATGGACTTGGATGCAACAAGACGAAAACCGAGGCTACACCCAGAGGACTTCAAAAGATGAATAAGGGAAAAACTATGTCTCAAATGTGCAGGAACAGGACACCAAGTACGGAACTGTGACCGACCAAGAGATGGGAGAAACTATACCACGACACCCAAACAAGGAGAATTCAGCAGAAGGGTAGGACCCTGGACGGCAAAACCCAGCATCAAGGAGATCGAGGTCAAGGAAGACTCCGAGCAATCGGGAAACGACAAAAGTTCCCAGTAAAGGATGGTACTAGGGACAGACCAGAATGAAAACCCATCATCATGGAAAATTACTACGCGGCACTCAACTACACGGAATCTCTCGAACGAGAAAACGATCATATCATGATCAAAATACAACTACACGGAAAACAGGAATCAGTAAAGATAAACGCGATGATAGATTCAGGGGCCATTGAAGACTTTATCGACGAAGGAATATGTACGAAACACGGAATTACGAAAACAAAGGCCATGAAAAGAAGAGAGATTTACCTTGCGGATGGAAAACCAAGCGCTATGGGACCAGTTACCCATATGGCGAAAGTACCTATGGACATCAACAGCTATAGGGAATTGGCGACCTTTCAAGTGGCAACCCTCCAAAACCATGAAGTCATCCTAGGAATGCCATGGTTACGAACACACTATCCCACAATTGACTGGGACCAGAAAAAGATCACGTTTAACAGCGAACGATGTACACATGGTGTCTCAACAGTTCGCCCGTTGCGTACGCAGTATCAGAGGATGAAGCCCTGGAAGAAAACCTTATTACCAAGTACTCAGAAGTACAAATTGAAAAGTACACACGAGTCCAAGTTCAGCGACTATCTCCTCAGGCTAGGATGCCTACGAAAGGATCGAAGGAGGCGGCAGGACACGACCTGTATACCAACGAGCAAGTCTGTATACTTGCAGGAGAACAGAAAACGGTCGGAACCGGAATAGCCATCGGGCTACCTCAAAATACCTACTGACGCATTGCTCCGCGAAGTGGATTAGCAGTCAGAAACAGACTCACAACCAACGCGTGGGTAATAGATGCAGATTATACAGGGGAAGTCAAGGTGGTCTTGGTCAACCAAGGTACCGACCATGTCCAAGTGGAACCAGGAGACCGGATCGCACAATTGATTATCGAAAAAATCAATATGGAAGAACTACAGGAAGTTCAAGAACTAAAGAAAACAAATCGAGGAACGAAAGGATTCAGAAGCACAGACAAATCCAAGGAGAAAGGAATACCGATATCCATCAGCGAGATATCAGCTAAAGCATTCGGAAGCTTTTACCGAAGAGGAGAGACAGTGGGCATCTTAAGTGGGACCCAGTCCAAGAGGAGATCTATTTGGAAAAGATCAATATCAGTACCGAACTGGCAATCAAGGAAAGACAAAGGAAGAAGGAGGAAGAAAGACATAATCTCCAAGAAACGATACTGAAAGAGTATCATGAATACCTCGATGTATTCGAGAAAGGAGAAAAGACAACATTACCACCACATCGGAAAGGATTGACCTAGGCATCGACCTAGAACCAGGCGAGGAAGTACCCGACAAAAAATATATCCGCTCAGCTACGACGAAATCCAAGAATTGCACAAATATATCAAACAAAACGAAGCAAGAGGATGGATAAGAGAAGTGAAAGCCGAGAGGGCATCACCAATCATGTTCGTCAAGAAAAAGGATGGAAGCCTACGACTATGCATGGACTATCGAGGACTCAACGAAGTTACAAAAAAGGACCGATATCTATTACCACTGATAGGAGAGGCATTAGACCGGCTAAGCACAGCAAAATAGTTCACAAAGCTGGATATCAAGGATGCCTACCACAACATCAGAATAAGGGAAGGCGACGAACATAAGACAACTTTCAGCAGCAAATTGGGAACTTACGAATACCTGGTGGTACCGTTTGGACTATGCAATGCACCGGCCGCATTCCAAAAATGGATCAACAGGGTACTACTATGATACATCGACATGTGTTGTATAGTATATCTGGACGACATCCTCATATACTTGAATAACCTAAAACAACACCAAAAGGACTTTAAAAACATCCTGGAAGCTCTTCGACAATCAGGAATGAAGGTCAAAACTTCGAAATGCGAATTCCACAAAAAGGAAACAGAATACCTAGGATTCGTGGTCAGCCAGGAAGGAGTCAAAGTAGACACAGTCAAGACTCAGGCAATATGGGAATAGCAACCGCCAAAAACAAAAACCGAAATCCAACGATTCCTTGGATTCTGCAATTTTTATCGAAGGTTCATTCAAGGATTCAGCAGAATAGCAAAACCACTATACGAACGAACACATAAAAAATATGACGGCAAATGGAAATGGGAAGCCACAGAGCAGCAAACTTTTGACGGGCTCCGAATGGCACTCACCACGACTCCGGTACTGGTACATTTTGATCCAAGAAGACCTATCAAAATCGAAACGGATGCGTCGAAATACCTATGCTCAGGCATAATATCGCAACAATGCGAAGACGGGAAATGGAGACCGGTGGCCTATCGATCAAAAGGAATGAGAGACGCTCAACTCAACTACAACGTACACGACAAAGAATTATTAGCCATAATACAAGCGTTCGAAGAATGGAGGAGATATACTCAGGGTAGCAGATACTGCATTCAGGTCTTTACCGACCACAAAAACCTCACAACGTTCATGACCACCAAGGCCCTAACGGACAGACAAAGATGATGGATAAGAAAGTTGAGCCAATACAACTTCAGGATCATATATCGACCAGGAAGAGAAGGGGGAAAGCCAGATGCCCTCACAAGGAGAACAGGGTACATACAAACTCTGAAAGAGAAACACCTGTCGAAACAGGAAGGAATACTACTACCCAAGGAGCAATTCTGGGAGGAAGCAACAATCGAAGAAATGGAACTAACAGAGTTCCACGACAAAGACGAAGGAAA
Organism: Tuber borchii; assembly: GCA_003070745.1. Lineage (NCBI taxonomy): Eukaryota > Fungi > Ascomycota > Pezizomycetes > Pezizales > Tuberaceae > Tuber > Tuber borchii. The sequence continues at coordinate 141,986 of NESQ01000102.1, forward strand.
AATACGAGAAGCATCGGAAACAGACAAAGGAATCCAAACAATTAAACGAGCTCTGGAAACGGGAGAAAAGGAGGTGAAAGGAATAGCACTGGGGTTATGCCAATGGAAAGACGGATACCAATGGTACCAAGGAAGGATATGGGTCCCCGAGGACGAAGGAATAAGGACGACTCTTATCTCCAAACACCACGATCAACCACGAGCAGGACATGGAGGGACGGCGAAAACTACTGAACTTATCAGAAGACGATATTATTGACCGAAGATAAGAGAAACTATCAAAAGATATGTCAAAAATTGCGACACATGTCAAAGGACCAAAGTCATACGACACGCACCATATGGCCTCCTCCAATCAAACGAGGCACCAGACAGACCTTGGAAATCGGTGGCCATGCATTTTATCACAGACCTTCCAAAGTCAGACGGTTATGATACGATACTAGTCGTCATCGACCGCCTGACCAAAATGAGTCATTTTATTCCATGCAGAAAAATCTGGACGCACGGCAGTTCGCAAACCTATTTATGAAAGAGATAGTCAGGTTACACAGGATACCACGAGATATCATCACCGATAGAGGAACATTATTCACATCATACCTATGGAAAAAGACGACGGAAGAACTCGGAATTGAACAGAGATTAAGCACAGCATTCCACCCTCAGACGGACGGGCAAACAGAAAGGAAAAATGCGATATTGGAACAATACTTACGGGCATACATTAACTACCAACAAGACGATTGGTGTGGATGTCTACCATTGGCAGAGTTCGCATACAACAATGGATATCAAGAAAGATCAAGAACACACCATTCTTCGCCAATTACGGGATCAACCCCGAATACGAGATGATAGGACATCTGATCCAAGGAAATCAGAAGAAACCAGAAGAAATGACTCAATTACATGAGTCATGACGAAGCGAAATGGGGGCAGCACAATTATGACAAAAAGAATATTACGATCAACACCGAAAACCCGATCCGAACCTACAATCAGGAGATATGGTATGGCTACTACCACGAAATATCAAGACCACAAGACCATCAAAGAAACTCGACTACAAGAAAATCAGACCATTTAAAATCTTGGAAAAAATTGGAATGAGCGCTTATAAGCTGGACTTACCGCCATCAATAGCAATACACAACACATTCCACATCTCACTTCTCGAACCTTACCAACACAACCGATTTCCCTCTCAAATTCAAAAACCCCCTCCGCCTATCGAAATCGAAGGTGAACAAGAATACGAACTCGACGAGATTATTGACTCTCAACTCCACTACGGAAAGCTCCAATACCGAGCCCAGTGGAAAGGATACTCACCAGAACACGATAAAGTCTGGTACCCTTCAGAAAACTTCAACAACGCACAACATGCAGTCCACCACTTCCACCAACGATACCAAGGAAAGCCAAGACTGGGTAGAACTCAAAGCTGAAATCAAGCCGGACCAAGGCTGGGGAGACAACGAGCTCGGCCCAGGGCCATTTCCGCCTACTAGCCCAGGCTACAACATGCCGACGGAACAAGAACTAGACGAAAGACAAGCGAAGGCTATTGAAACGGCAAGACACAATGGACTATCGTGGACAGCATGCTATGACGATGGGTGCTTCATGCACCTTAGCAACAAATAAGGACAAGGGTGGTACCCACAAGAACCAAAACAGAAGGGACGAGCCTCGAACGAGGAGCACAAGAAGATACATTGGGAACAATGTTTTCGAAATAACTGCTGTTCTCATAAGAATGAGAAAATCAAAGCCGGCTACTACCCGAGGTCGGAAGGCAGAAAGGAACCCCTTACGAAAAGGGATGAAAAAACGAGGAAAGCGAGAGTAACCGTGAGGACACAGTTGGCTGAAGAGGGGGGCGAAAATTCAGAAACAACTACGGTTCCGGACCCGGAAAGTCTACGAAGGCAGATTGACAAACTGCTAGACGAACGGGACCGCCTCCAAGAACAACTAAAGGACCAATGATCATTGATCGAGGATCAACAAACAAAAATTTCAGAACAACATCGAGCCCTGGAGGTTGGAAACCTCACCCTCGAAGTTGTGTGCAAGAGGTGGAGAGACTCCGAAGATGTTATTCGGAGAATGCGAAGGGAAGCGAGACGTCTGGGAAGTCGGGTAACACATTTAGGGCTTTGAGCATCGTGGGACCGATGCTAAGGGGAGAGGGAGCAAATGTCACAAACTGTGACTAGCAGAATAGGTTTTCACATGACTCATACTCATGAGTCATAGGTTTAGTATTTCACATGACTACGCGATAGCGTGTCATTCCTTTGTTATGATTGGTTTATTGTATTTGAGATGACTCACGATTGTGGTCATATGATTATGACTTTCGCACATGACTTGTAGTTACAAGTCATGGGTTTCACGCATATGACGCAAGTCGCACACATGATAGGTTTATTGTGTTTTGATTGGTTAGTTATTATTGCGTAGTGACTCATACGAGTCAGCTGATGGATTTCACACTATGACTCACTTATGAGTCATAGGGGCATGTGATGCGAAGGATGAGTCATAAGTTGCGGGAAGAACGGGTATAAAAGAAAGCCCTTACGGACTCTTGGTTTAGACACGAACCATCTCCTCTACACCTCCGGCGATTGAAATCTCAACACCAGGAGAAATCATCGTCAACATCCACCTCCCGCACTCCCAGTGAGCTGCAACTCCCTATGATAGATTCGGACTTGGGCACCCGTTTCTTAGGGCCTGTCCCTGCATCCTCTCAAGTTTTTGTTTCGCGTGTTCTCCTGGCTTCTTTACGGTTGTCTCGCGTCCTCGCTTAGCATCTACACGGTCGGCAACCCCTCGTCATACCTGCGTTTCGTCGTTTAGCTTCGGGCGATCTGTGAAGTAGCGGCACTGGTGGCCTTGCTTTCTGGTATTGCACTCTCTCCTGAACGTCTCGGTCGGTACGGTCGCATCGCGAAAAATCGTGACCCCTTGGTGGTCCTCGTCTCCTGCGTCACTGTCCTGGGTCTACCCCTCCTTTCCTCCGCTTGGTTTCGTCCCGTGGCTCGGTTACAGCCAACACCCCCCCGCTCGCTGTCGGCCTATCTTTAGGCCGGCGCACCACCCCCCCTCACGCTCGGCGGCCTGAGCCACCGGCACCTTTCCGCCACTTGCGCCTTAGACTCGTGGACTCCCTCGGCTCCCCCCGCCACACGCTTTCCATTAGCCCCGACTGCCTGGCCTACATGGCCCCGGTACTATTACCCTCGAGTTATGGCTACGGATCTTTGGTTTTCTCCTTGGGATCGGCAAACGTTCTTGTGACGGGTGGGCTTTCTCTTGGTTTGATTTCCTACGGGTTTTGGTATTTTTGGTTTTGCTCACTGTCGGGTTGTTTCTTGGGTTTTCGGTAGATTTCTCTGGCTCTTGTGGTTTTCATGTATTATATTTTGTTGCTGTATTCAGCGCCCGGGCGCTTGGTGCGGGTTTTAGACCAGGGGTTTTGCCCCACGGTTTCCACCGCCTCGACAAAGGGCTGGACTGTAGTGGAGGTTTGTTGCGGCCATATCCCATGTGGATTTATGCTATTTTTGTACCTTAAACAAAATTTAAAATATGATAAAAAAAAAAAAAAAAAAAAAAGGACTCTTGGTTTAGAGTTCTTCACGCAATCATCTAAGTTATTTTCCTACAATATACTTTATCTCTAAAACTATCGGGCCGCGACTATAGTGTCTCTCACGAGCTTAGTGATATACTATACGAAACCGGAGTCTGTATACTCAGCGGTTATTATTCGTATAGACTGGAGATAGTGCGATCACTATCAAACAAGAAGGTTACCTGTTGCAAGTATCGCCCGACAGAAGGAGGATTGTAACAATAACTCATAGTTATGAGTCATGAGGTCTCCTGGATGGGATCTTCTTCATAGATATGACTGGTCATAAACGCCATGATTGGTTTAGTAGTATATTGCACAGTTGACTCACAGAAGTCAGCTAATTGATATCACACCATGACTCACTTTGAGTTTAAGTCATAGGGGCACATAACTTATAGGTATATGTTACCAGAGTTAGAGTTCTGAGAAGGTGACTTATATATAGTGAGGCCTGGAACCTGGAGATAACTCCTCACACTATTATCTAAGCGCTTCACTATCTACTATCTTGAATAATACTACTTTTTATCTTGTTCTCTTTATAATGACTCAACATAAGAGCAATATTGTATACTGTACACAATATAGGAATAGCCTCTTAGTGTTTTCCTCTACTGTATGACTTGATCATAAACTATTTTACCATACCTCCAGCATACGAAAGTTACATATTTATTTAATAAACTGATTAATATTTCTGGTTAGTTTACTCTTGCTTATTCTATTAGAGAGTTCAAATAAGCTTATTATAAATAGATAGTACTTAGAAGGAAAGTTAAAACTAAGAAATCACTATTTTACTATATATCTTCTTAAACCAACTATCTGTTAAAATTTCCTTGTCTTCTTTAAGCAAGAAATATGTTTTAAATAGAGACAATTCTCAGAGTATCTATTATCAGATATCATAGAATCATATTCAGAGCTAGTAACATCTGATGATATTTAATTTTAAATTTCTACTTAATCCCATGACTTAATATCATGTTTGAATCTTTCTAATACTATATATTATTGTTTCTCACTGAAATATATAAATATAAGTATTTAACACTCATGCTAAACACGAACCATCTCCTCTACACCTCCAGCAATTGAAATCTCAACACCAGAGAAATCATTGTGGATTTGGTGTCCCTCTCCCCTCTTCTGATAGCCTCTGTTACCTAGGAGGGTGATGTTCCTGCCACTTCTTTCCTTCCTCTGATTCACTTCTGATGGCTTAGGTATTTGGGTGCCTTTGGCTATAGGATTTTATGCTCTTCCCCCTCTCTCTCCGCACTTGTTTTATTGCACTTACTTAACATTTGCACAGTTAGCAAACCCTTCTACTCATCTTAAGCCTAGCGCAGCTTCAGATTATCAGTAAAGTAGTGGCTCCGGTGGCCCTGCTCTCTGGTATTGTACCATCTTCTGAGCGCTACAGTCGTTACGGTCACATTGTTGAAAAATCGTGATCTCTTGGTGGTTCTTTGCTTCCTACTTCTCAGTGTTGGGTCTACCCCTCCTCCCTCTTATGTCAGTCTCATCCCGTTACTCGGTTACAGCTATCTTATAATCTTTGGCTGGTAGCCTACTACTCTTCTCTCCTGGCTCTGTGCCTTGATGATGGTCTTGATTTGGGAACTGGCATGGCCACGTGCGTGTCAGGGAAACTGACTTGTTCTTAGGGGATTTCAGCCTTCTGCCTCTAGCCTTGCCACCCATGTGGTAGGATAATGCACCACTTCTAGTCTGGGTTCCGGTGGCCACCGGGTCTCACTCCTTACGGCACATGCCTCCACCCCGCTGGCTGAGTTATATGGATTTCCCTCTAGTCCTTGTCTTCACTCTCGCTGCCAGGCTATATGCCACCGATACTATGTCCCTCATGTTGTACTCGTGTGGGTTGGTACATTTGCCCTTTTGTCGATAGAGTTGAGATTTCTAGACGGGCTTGAAGTTTTCCTTGTTCAGTTTATAAGTATCTCACTGTCATTTTGGAGCATTTCCTTGGGGTTGACATTTGCGGAGGTTTATTAGTTTATTGTATTCAGGTGTGTTGCTTCTTCTGTAGCTTTTACTCATAGTACTGAACTTTTGCTTTCTACCATCATGTTAAAGTAGTTAGGTTAGTCGGGCAGGGTCGGAGGGTTTTAGCAGGAGGGATGTGGGATGGACTGTAGTTGGAGGTTTTTGGTCCATATCAGCATCCTACAGGTAGGGGGACTTTGTATCTAGTTAGTTGCTGGCTTAGTAAATAAATATAAATGACAGATAAAAAAACAAAAAAACACTCATGCTAAACCTAGTACTAGTTTCTTAAATTATTAAATAATTTTATGCTTTCCATTATATCATATACAATAAGATAATTAAAATATTTGTAATAAAATCTATTACGTTATTTTATCTATACCTACTGGACAATGTATACAGATTATAATATTATTAAGATCTGACTTATTAATATTCTACACTCTCTTCTATTTTTCTAATCAGTACTAGTAATTATAATTTTATAATATTCCTCTTTTCCTACTGCACTTTTATATAACTCAAAAGTATTACTACAAAACTATCTATAGACTTAGTGATACTCCTATTTTTCTCTTAGTATAGACATTTAACTTGAACAATAAGTTCTCAGCTACTATTAACCTCAATAAGGGATTTGCCAAAACAATGGATCATATGTATCTATTATTAAATGCTTCAATTTAGTTTTTCTTTCTAACCTCTAACTTCAGCATTCAACTACTATAATTGCAGCCCCATTGAGTTGAGGACAACTTAACCTGCATCTACTATATTGTTAAATCATGTCTAATATTTGACCTCTAAAGTCTCACTTACGGAAGAACTCAACTCTCCTAAAGAGACTATTACTTCCCATCTTTCTATCTCTAAAATGGTCTTCTCTAAAAGCAACATCACTTCTTAATTATATCAAATCTCAGATTTGAAAGCTTTTTTTTTTTTTTTTTTTTTTTATCTCAGTTTTGCATTTTATTCGTACAACTACCAGGAAAAACCAGACATGCAGCGCTAGCTATGGCCAAGAAAAACCTACGCATCTCTCCCTCATGGGATCAAAGCCACGCCCCCAAGACCCTATGGTACGGGCCCAACCGCACATCTCGCCCTCAAAAAAGTAAAATAAAATACTCTCAGCGAGCAAGCAGGAAGACGCAGAAAACCCTTCAGAAGCTCCCCTGAACATATGAAAGGACTACAAAAGAAAGCCCGCACACGCGGGAAATGAGGGAAACTCCACTACTCAGAAACCTACAAAAGAATAGAACAACATCTCCGTAGGGGCAACCTAAATAACTTAAAGAAGTCGGCGGCCGACATTACTCCGGGCCCAAGGCGTTGACATCGATCGAGGAGGCGGTGCAATACCACGACAGAGCGTAACCGAGGATGCGACCGTGGACAGCCGCGGGGGGCGCAAGGCCGAGTGGTAGTAGGGTACCAGCCAAAAGAGGGGAAGGGTAGCTGTAACCGAGCAACGGGACGAAACCAAGAGGAGAGGAGGAAGGGTAGACCCAAGTATCGTAGGAACTATCGGAAACGTGTGCGTGTCTGACTAGGCAGCCTCAAGCGAAACGTAATCGAAGAGAGCAGAGAAATCGACCGTAGCCTGGTGAAAAGTTTTCTCTTACTGCGAACCGTGATCCCAGCCGTCTGTAACATGGACGCGAGGGTGTTGCCGACCGTGCAAATGTTAAGCGAGAACGCAAAACAAGAGCGAGGAGAAGAATGGGCCAGGACCTAAGAGACGGGTGCCCATGTCCGAATCTATCATAGGGGGGGTGCAGCTCACTCAGAGTGCGGGAGGTGAAAAGTGACGATGATTTCTCATGGTGTTGAGATTTCAATCGCCGGAGGTGTAGAGGAGATGGTTCGTGCTCAGATTTGAAAGCTAAGTAATATTATTATATATTGTTCTGGAGGCCATTTCTTATTATATTGGGCTAAGTAATATCTGGGTATTCACTGTAGGTGTTAAGACTTACCTTAGGCCTAATGAGCTCAGAACTATTAGCAACCGCTGTCTAAAAAGGGAATAGAAGGATATATTTGGATTCAAAATTCACAATAGCCTGTAACAGCAAGGGGTATTGTGAAGCAGCATAAACAAAAATTACATTACTTTTTTGTGAGAATGCTTTGCTCTAATTTTATTTGGATTGTAGTTTAACGTGGAACCCCTTGGTATAAAGATAGTTTTACAATTGCTAAAGAGGGTAAGGGCGTTCTCATTAGAAATAACATTTTGGATATTGTAGTAGAGATTTACATGTTACTCATAGCTCATTATACTAGATCCATACTTGGGAAGCTATCTACTCTGTCCGCCTAACAGTTCATCTTCTTAAGGCTCATAGGCCCTGTTACGGGGTAACTAACTCGAAGGAATAGAGAGAGCTAGGCTGTATACTATTCGAGATAATAGAGAGAAGTCAGAAAGGTTCAAGTAATGATGGTTTGGTAAAGGCAAAGCAATAAACTAGAAGTTCTCGAATTCTGAACTTAATAACTTGTTATAGTGAAGGTCTCTTCTCCATTGCTTGATTTTCTCAAACTCGGGGAAATAGCCCTTACTACTTATACTAAATCCTCGCTACTTCCTGTTTCCTAACAATTATGTATCTTTCTAATATTTCAGATTTGTCAAAGGAAGTGCAAACACTGTTTAACCCTGAATAATTGCCCTACTCAAACTCAGAGAACTCCCGACATCTATTTCATCTGAGGGTGTTCCCACTCTACCAGTAGGTAGTCTTTGATCTCTTCATCCTAATAGACTAAGTTCATATATGCGGTCACAATGCCAACATACTAATAGTGTTTTATCGTGAACTATCGAGTGATCAGCTCAAATAGCCAGATAATAACACATAATCCATAATATGTATATGCATCTGATAAGGAATAAAGTATGCTCACTTTATCTTTCCAATCAGTAATCAGCTTGATGGAATGTGAGCTCTTCCGGTATCCCGAGTAGTCAACATAGATGCATCTAGTTGGTCCTACCACGGTGAGTTGAGGTTGGACATACGCTCCTCCATTACGGTGGCGCAGCCTCTACTAATAATACTGGCGAGCTATTCTCATGTGCGTAACACTACCTACTCTATAACTCTTTATTGCTAATATTAACATATCAAATATTAAGTAAACAAGAGGACTTTATATCACTGATAGTGTATTCAACCTGTATCCTGAAACTGCTTGTTACGGGATAACTGACTCAAAGGAATAGAGAAAGCTAGGCCGGATCGTATTCGAGATAACGGAGGGAAGTCAGGAAGGCTCAGGAGATGATGGTTCGATACAGGTAAAGTAATAAAATAGGAATTCTCGAATCTTTAGACTTGATAACTTGTTATATTGTTAAGGTCTCTTCTCCGTTGCTTGATTTTCTCAAACTCCGGGGAATAGCCCTTACTACTTATACTAAATTCTCGCTACTTCCTGTATCCTAACAATCATGTATGTTTCTAAGATTTCAGCTTCGTCAAAGGAAGTGCGAACACTCTTTGACCTTGAATAATTGCCCCACTTGAACTCAGAGAACTCCTGACATCTATTTCATCTGAGGGTGTCCCCACTCCACCAGTAGATAGTCTTCGATCTCTTTGTCCTAATAGACTAAGATCATATATGTGGTCGCAATGCCTACATACCAATAGTCTTTATCATCAACTATCGAGTGATCAGTTTGAATAGCCAGATAATAACACATAATACAGAATATGCATATACACCGGATAAGGAATAAAGTACTCTCACTTTATCTTTCCAATCAGTAATTATACTCATGGAACCTGAGTTCCTCCAGTATCCCGTGTAGTCAACATAGATGCCTCCAGTTGCTCCTACCACGGTGAGCTGAGGTTGGACATACGCTCCTCTATTATGGTAGTGCGGTCTCTACTAATGATACTGGTGAGCTATTTTTATTTGCGTAACACTACCTCCCTCTTGAAAAGGTTTTGTCCCCAAAATCCTTCTTGACATATAATACATAAGTAGCGGTAAACTTTAAATATTTAATCCTTTTAGTACTCTACAAGGTAGGGTGAAAAACCTTCCGCGTTTGCTTGGCCACGGCAGGGAAACATTTCCGAGTAATACTTCAGAGCCCAATGATAGTATTTCCGGGTTTTCTCTATGAAACATATCTACCAATTCCTTCCCATTTCCCAAATGCTCACATGGTTCCTAGGTGTTCTCATCTTCTGAACACACTTTCGACTTAATGAAATAACTTGAACGTATTTCATGGAATGTTTGGGTTTTTCCTCTAACCCGTCTTTCATAAGAGAGTAATTCACTCTTAACAATTTTCTCCACCTCCCATTCAAGGTCTCCATCAATCTCTTCGGGTTGCATAGGTGGTTGTTCTCGAGCCAGTCGAATTGAAGTTCGGTAGGGTTCGAGTAATGATACATGAAATACCGGATGGATTTTCCAACGGTCCGATAGTTTGATTTTAGAGGCAAAGTTTCCTCGGTGTTCTAGGATTTTAAAAGGGCTGTAGAGTTTGGGGGCTAATTTCTTCGAAGGGCGTTTTGTGCGAACATGTTTTGCGTTGAGCATAACCAGGTCTTCAATTTTAAAGTCTGGTTGTTGCTTAGCCTTTCGATCATGATATCGTCCCATGGCTTCCTTTGTCTTTTCGAGAGAGTCACTTGCTTGTTGATGTATCGTTTGCATCTCATGAGCATACATATTGGCTCCCGGATTTCGCGCTTCGTGTTCTATTAACCATTCCGTCTAAGGAGGATAACCGTATTTTGCGAAGAAGGGGGTCATTTTGTGTGCGGTGGTGGTCGAGTTGTTGTAAGCAAACCCGATCAGAGGTAACAGGTGGTACCAATCATCCTGATCGTAGTTGACAAACATTCGGAGATAGCCTCCTAGTATTTGGTTTACTCGTTCTGTTTGTCCATCAGTCTGAGGGTGGTATACAGTCGACATCTTTCGTTTGATGTTGAGTTTTATGCACAATGATTCCCAAAATTTGCCAGCAAACTTTGCGTCCATATCTGAGATGATTTCTCATCACCAAAAAAAGAAATCTGTCCCTTATGCTCCACAGTGAGCCATGTTATTGAGTTTTACGTTTTGGCTAATCACGAGTGACCTCGGTTAATCATGATGCTTCCGATTGTGTCCCCTAATAATCAGATCAAAATCTTAATTTTAGTAAAATATGAGCTATTTTTATCAATATCTTATAGACATTTTACATTACAAAGTTGTATGTTATAAACTCAAATTTCTCAACTTCGGTATGTAAAAGGTCTGTGAGTTCTTAATAAAAATTGCTCATATTTTGCAGAAAACAGAATTAATATCATCTTCTTTAGTCAAACTTACGGAATTTTTAATATTACGATCATAGGACTGACGATGTGCCAAAACGTAAAACTCAATAACATGTGGCAAAGAGGGCAGGCTTTTTTTTTGCTGATGGCCTGAGGGTAGCCCGTGATGTTTCCATACTTCTTTAAGGAATGCTTCTGCCACATCTCGTGCAGATGCTTTTTCTTCTAATCCGATAAAATGTGGCATTTTCGTGAACCGATCTACTACGACGATAATCTGTGTATATCCTGCCAAATTTGGTGGTTGAGTAATAAAATCTACCGAAGTCGAAGCCCAAGCTGCAAAGGGTACTTGTAAGGGTTGAAGGAAACCGAATCGTGCATGTCTTGGAGACTTAGCTTGTTGGCAAGTAGTGCAGGATCGTATGTAGTCGTTAACCCAGTTGCTGAGTCCTTTCCAGTAGAGGTCTCGAGTAATAATTTGGAGTATGTTATCTTGTCCAAAGTGTCCTGCTACTTGCGAGTCGTGACATCCATTGGTGATAAGTGTTTGCAGGTCTTCGTTTGCTGGAATATATAGTCGGTTCTTGTAGTAAAGTAAATCATCAGATAGAGTCCATTGTTTTGGCAATTTCTTTCCATCTCTTATTATAGTTTCCAATTCTTCCTTTCTCCGTAGATAATCTTGATCTTCCTTTGCCTCAGGTCGAACTTTTCCCAAAAAGTCAGTCTCGAACTTCTTAAGGTTTGCCTTTGTGATAATAGCATTTGACAATAGAATTTGTCCTTTTCGAAGTATTGGGTGGTGGTTGATATCGGAGGCATCATAGAATTTGTGTGTGCCGCTTGAATGGAGAAAGCATATTGTTGGTTGAGTTTCTTTCAACTCCAATCCTCGTCCCGAGCTGCCAAATCCTTGTCCAGCTCTTTCTGTCCCATCCATCTCACCCACTTTCATCCAATCATGATCATCTATTCTTTCCACCACAAGTTGCGCAATGCGATCTCCTTTCTAAATTTCCAAATCTGAAGAGCCTTGATTTACGAGGACGACTTTGATTTCACCTCTATAGTCTGCATCGATAAATCCAGCATCTACCGATATAGCTTTGGTTGCCAAGCCACTTCTTAGTGCAATACGACCGTAAGTACCACTTGGGACTGCAATAGCTAATCCGGTTTTAACAAGATGTCGATTCTTAACTGGGATCGTTAAGGTTTCGATACTCTAGAGGTCATGTCCTGCCGCAAGTTGGAACCTCCAGTTGGGATTCTTGCATTTTCTGAAAGTCTTTGAACTCGTATCTGGTTTTCTGTTTCTGACTGAGGAATTTCCTGATATAACGGTGAAGACGTTTCCCCCTAAACAATCGCAATTTGATATTTGCCGAAGTGTTTAGCTTGTAGAATTTGCTGTTTGCGATACGTAGCTCCCACTTCAGGGCGGTACTCCGGCCGCCTGCTGAACGCATCAGGTTTACCTCCTTTCGAGCCTGGTCGACAGACGATAATGAAGTTGAAGTCACATAATTTCTGTGCCCAACGAATTTGGCGTGCCGTCCAAGCTTTTGTGGTCAGAAAGTATTGCAGATTTTGATGATCGGTATAGTCTGTAATTGGCTTTTCCGTTCCTTGGACGTAATGTTTCCATTCCATGAAGGCAACAAGAACAGCCAACAATTCCTTGTCGTGGATGTCGTAGTCCATTTCTGCCTAGTTGAGTTTTCGTGAGTAGAATGCGACCGGATGTAATCGTTTCCCTTGAAACTGTGAGATAATACAGCCGAGTGTGTAATCGCTTGCTTCAGTCTCTACTACCCTATCGCGTTTGGGGTGAAAATGACATAGGATTGGGGCCGTAATGAAGTATCGCTTAAGGTATTCGAAGGCCTCATGCTGGTCTTTTCCCTATACAAAACTTCCCTTTTCTCCTTTTCACAGATTGGTGATCGGGATGCAAATCTTTGAGAAGTTTTTGATAAATCGTCGATAGAAATTTGCGAATCCAATAAAAATCTGGACCTCCTTTACTGATGTTGGGGGTTTCCAAGCTTTTATTGTCTTCACGTTCTTTTCATTCATCGTAACTCCTTCCGTTGTCACAACATATTCGAGAAAATCCACTTTGTTAACATGAAATTTACTTTTTTCCAATGAGACTGCAATTTGGTATTCCCGCAACCGTTGTAGGACTTTTCGAACGAGAGAGATATGTTCCGTAAGCAATTTTGAACAAATTAGGATATCGTCTATATAAATGACGACTCCATGGTCGAGAAATTCACGGAGGATTTTGTTTATCATAGTTTCAAAAGTTGCTGGAGCATTGATAAGACCAAAAGGTATGACATTATATTCATAAAGGCCATATCGAGTTCGAAAAGCTGTTTTCCTTTTATCGCCTTTGCGGATTCTAATCAGGTGGGATCCATCCTTCAGATCAAGTTTTGTAAAGATGCTTGCGTCACGAACCTGATTCCTTAGTTCTGTCATTAAAGGAATTGGATATTTGTTCTGGATGATAACCTTGTTGAGGCCTCGGTAGTCTACTACCAAATGAAGTCGACCGTCAGGTTTCGGTACCACGAAATAGGTGCTCCTGCTAGAGACTTGCTTGCGGTAATTTTCTCTTGTTTCGTCATATTGGCAATATAGAAACGAAGGGCTTGGAGCTGTTTCTCGGGCAAGGGGTATATAGGACCCCATGGTCGTTGCGTATTAGGTTTGAGATCGATCGCATAGTCAAAGGTACGACGAGGAGCTGGTTTCCCTGCTGTTGAGAGACGGAACAAATCGAGGTAGTCATGGTAGCATTCTGGTAGACGATCAATAATAGTAACTTTCTCGTCATCTTCTCTCTCAATTCTTCCTATACCTACCACATTAGGATCACTATGGACGTCTTCATCCCATTCAAGTGAAATTCCTTCATCCTCTTGGAATAAATGTGATCGACAGCAATCCGCGTTGAATTTCCAGGTGTCCCGGTCGGCGATATTGCTAATTGAATGTTCCTGACACCACCATCCAAATGATATAATCATACCATATTTTCCTGCTGGAGCTATTTCGCAGGAAATGAGGGAGAGGTGATGGTTTTTTCCTATTTCTAGGTAAAGGGGATGAGTATAATGGGATCCGCAGGAGGAGATAGTTTCGCCGGTAAAGCCCTGGATCTGTACTGTGTCGGATCGAGATTCATAAGGTATGTGAAGGTCATGAACGAGTTGTTTATTGATAAGAAAAATATTTGATCCGGAGTCTAGTAAGACGGGAATCCAATAGCGATTTCCGAGGATATATATTTGTGCATATCCTTCCGGACAGTTATAACGCAGGGCTTCTTGGGCAATAGTATTTTTCCGCTTGCCGGACGGAGTAGGAAAATTCTTGGCTCGTTTAGAAGCCATTTTCATTCATTATCGTAAGGTGTTTGTGACAACGCCTGCATTATTTCGACCACTTAGGTCTCCTCAGACAAACTAAATTAAACATAATAATTAAAAATTAACTTTATATTCCCAGGCAGCCTACTACTAGTGGTCTTTACCCCCTGCTGAGGGATTCCCAAAAAGAAAATTCACAAAGTAGCGGGAAACCTAGCTGAAAATCTATTTTTTTTTTTTCTTTTTTTTTTTCTTTTTTTTTTTTTTGATTTTCCTTCTGGGGTTACGCCGTTGCCACCCGCACCTTAGGGGACCTTCGTGCAACATAAAAAGGAGCAAGCCCGCTCTATTTCTACCGCTCCCCTTTTGTCCCCAGCTTCTTGGAAAAGTAGTTGGCCGGAATGCCCTCTGTCTCGTCCACTTTCCGGTGGCCTTTTTAGGTCGCACTGTCCGGGGGGGGCAGGAAGGAGAGTAGTGAGAGTCTATGGTTGATACTCACCTCAGGAAGTTCCCCATCCTTTCCCCCAGGGTGGGAAGTCATTTTGCAAATAGGGTGTTACTTTTGCATAAAGGTGGTAACTCTTTCCGGGTAAAAAATTAAAAATAATTTTTTAATTCGATGGTTTCGCAAGCTATTTTCCTAGGTAACCTTAGATGACTTTTTCAATTATATCAATCCTTGTTAGTTCCTGCCAGCCGTAACAATTTGTTTTCCTGCTTGCTTCTCAAGATTAAGGTAAGTGCCGCTTCGTTCTCATTCTTAACTAGTCGGTTGGCTCCGATGTCTGTCTACTAAGTCAGGTAAATTCGGACTTATAGACCTAGGAAGACCAATAGGTATTCATAAATTGTTTTATGCCATCTCGGTGTCCGATAATTCCCAAACAAGTGGAGGAGAGGATCGATGAATTTGGTTGACTTTTGGGGTGGGTTTTGGGTACGGAGGTGGTTGCTGCACGGCTAGGGCTGTTGTTCGCCGTCGGAACGGAGGTTTCGTTTTATCCCGTCCCTTATTGTTCAAAAAGGGTGTTGCCACGACAGCTTGTCTTCTACACTTCTGCCATCGGTGGTTGTCAAGATGGTAACGAGTTCAATGGTTCTCCTTTTTCGTTGAGTCACCACTTCGTCAGAAATTCCTTTATGAGCCTCCTTCCAGTCGGTATGTAAATCTTTGGACTTATTTTTTGTCTGCCCAGGTGTCGTTCGAACAGCCTTCAATCTGGAAGCATATTCTTTGCGACTTTTATCAGTAAAACCTTCGGGTCCCTTCTTTGAGTTAAAACCTTTATCATTCTTGACTTCACGTTTTCATTTTGTTGTCACTGTTGGTGGAGTGATTATCGATTTCGATATTTTCCGCCTTTCGAGAAGTTCCTCCTCTTGTCTCCCAACATCCCGAAGAATTTCTATCCATTCTTTATCATTAGTAAACTTAAAGTGAGAAAGTCGCCTAAGAATGTCTTCGGGAAGTTTACTCTCCACTCTTACCCTCCACGCTATTCCAGTAAGGTCTGCTTTGATGTTCCGATTTTCGAAAGGAAGAAGATAGGTATCAATTCTGCCCTTGTATGTGACTTTATCCATTGCCTCAAGGGCTCTTCTTTCTTCTTCAAATCCACTATATCGTTTGGTTATTTCTTGTCGGAATCGCTCCCACGTGGAATAGGCAGGGTCTCGAGCATAACCACCTAAACCCCCCATGACCTTTCAGTATTTTTCCAAAAAAGGTGCAACTTTGTTGCCCTTTGTTTTACCGAGAGCAAATACAATTCGATGGCTATGATTTTCCCATTGCACAGGATTGCGTTCAAAATAATCTTCGCAAGCTATTAACTAGTTTCGTACGTCCTGATTGTCTTCTCCCTGCAAGAAATAAGGAGGTTCAGCCATCTGTTTTCAATGGTCGCTGTGGTTCGCTAATGCTTCGAAAGAATTCTAGCATAGCTCTGGTACCCAGGGAAACGTCTCTGGGAATGGGCGTTTTCCGAGAAGTGCCTGCCGGCTTGCTGCCCTTTCTGCCTTGGTCGCCTTCTCTATCGTTATTATCGTCATTAGAGTCACCAGAGTCTGGATATCAACCAGTATTACGTGGCGGAGGCGGGGGTGGTGGCGGGTTTAATCTTGCTCTTCCTTCAACTCTTTTTCCTTTGCCTTGAGGAGTTGATCCTGAGTTTTTTGTTTTTTTGGTAACATCATGTGTTTCCAAAGGTTTTGACCGACCTCGGTTGGAGGGTCCAGGTTCGTCATCTGTGGCAAATGAGGTAGGTACCGAATAAGCCATTAATCAGGCTTCAAATTTTCGGACAAGGTTGTCGACTGCGGCTTGTGATTCCTTAGCCTGTTTAATCAAGATCGCTTATGCTTTCTTATGATTATGGTTGAATTGGGCAGCAGTAATTTGGTCCTCTCGTTTCAATATTTTTGCTGCTTCGATCTTTTGTTTCTGGAGTTCCTTTTTGCATCTCGCCTCTTGCTGATCGAATCAGCATTTCTGAAAAAAGCAGTTGTTCAGCCAATTCGAGGTCTCAGCTTTGGGAGTCCTGGTTATCGCCAGCCCGTTGCTCTTGTTGTAGTCTAAAAGCTTCTCGCACTTCTTCTCTTAGCCGATCTTGTTCTACTTTTATCGCACCTTGGAGTTGAAGTAGGTATTATCGGTGTTCGGCAAATTCAGCTTCGGTAACTTCCTCATTTCTGGCTAAGTGTCTATCGAATAGTCGGAGGTTGGTATATGCTCCTTGAATCTCTACTGTGAAGCTACTTAAAGCAAGATGTGTTTCGTCCTGAGTTTCCTGGATTTTTCCCAGGATAAACCGAAAGGCCTCTTCTAGTTGGATTCTTAATTCCACATAGGGGTTGGGGCAAATTCTGGAAGGTCTTCGTGAACTCGGACTTGATGTTGTAAGGAAATATGAACCTGTCCTACTCAGGGCAAAAGACCCCGTAGTAGGCATATTTGAGTTATCTATGGGTGGTACTGATCCTGTCGGTGTGGAACTGTTGTCACTAATATCCATTGGATCGGTAGGTGGTGGAACAGAAGAGTCTGGTTGTCGTTGATCAGACATGATGAAAGTTACGCAATATTGAGGGGAAGTAGCACTCGATACTTGCAGAGAGAAGGTTAATGTTATGCTATAGTAAAGGCTTTACTATAGCTTCGCTAGATTCGGAAGTTCTAATTTTGTTTCATATTGTGAATGTGTCAAACAGTCCGGAGTTTTATATTTCGAAGGTTCTTTTCATAGTCTAGACAATAGACCGGAAAGAAATTGTGTGGGATAGCTCGTTTGCACTTCTTGCAAGAGGGGCACTGGAAGAAGCTATCGCAATCGTAATATTGCCTTGGCATGTGAGAGGTTAAGGTATTGTGGAGGAGCCTTGGTGACTTGAGGGTAACAATATAGTGTTACGGGGTAACTGACTCAAAGGAATAGAGAACGCTAGGCCGGATTATATTCGAGATAATGGAGGCAAGTCAAGAAGGCTCAGGAGATGATGGATCGATAAAGGTAAAGTAATAAAATAGGAATTCTCGAATCTTTAAACTTGATAACTTGTTATATTTTTAAGGTCTCTTCTCCGTTGCTTGATTTTCTCAAACTCCGGGGAATAGCCCTTACTACTTATACTAAATTCTCGCTACTTCCTGTATCCTAACAATCATGTATGTTTCTAAGATTTTAGCTTCGTCAAAGGAAGTGCGAACACTCTTTGACCCTGAATGATTGCCCCACTCGAACTCAGAGAACTCCCGACATCTATTCCATCTGAGGGTGTCCCCACTCCACCAGTAGATAGTCTTCGATCTCTTTGTCCTAATAGACTAAGATCATATATGTAGTCGCAATGCCAACATACCAATAGTCTTTATTGTGAACTATCGAGTGATCAGTTCGAATAGCCAGATAATAACACATAATGTAGGATATGCATATGCACCGGACAAGGAATAAAGTACTCTCACTTTATCTTTCCAATCAGTAATCATACTCATAGAACGTGAGTTCTTCCGGTATCCCGTGTAGTCAACAAAGATGCCTCCAGTTGCTCCTAGCATGGTGAGCTGAGGTTGGACATACGCTCCTCCATTATGGTAGCGCAGTCTCTACTAATGATATTGGCGAGCTATTTTTATGTGCGTAATAGAAAGTTTGTGCCACAATTCGTCTCTTTCCTTCCTTCCTTGGCCTCCTAGAGATACCAACCCGAGGCCTGGTCTTTCTCACTTACTTCTGGGGAACGATGAAGGGCTGTGTACGTTCTTGAATGAACTTGTGCACGGCTCGTACAAGCTCTTCTAAAGCCTTAATGTGAAACAATAGCTGACCACTATTCTCTAGTTACACTAGCGGCTCCCCGTTTTCGCTTGCTATCCCGCCCTATAGTTAGTCTTCTCTTTGTCTCATTTGCACCTTTCCCAAGATGGAATAATTATTGATCGCTATTTGCTATATTTCTTTGGGATTTCCCGTCTTCTTCTGCACTCCAAGAACATTCTTGCTTAATTCAGGTTAGTCTTCTGCACGTCCCATTTAGTCTTTTTTACAGAGAATCTAATTGGTTAATAGCATGCCTCCGATTCATGGTCGTGGTCATGTCACCACTGCCATCTTCTGGACTGAGCTCAACCTTACTAGTGAGGGATGAACCGTGGAAGGGAAGGGATACCACGCCGTTCGCATATACATTCTCCCGAAGTGCAATGAGAGGAATATCAGCTCTCGCACACAGCCCGGTGACACTTTGTGGAATGAGGTTAGGATGGCAATTGTCGCACACATTGCACTCAGAGGCTTCTGAGCCAAATTCAACTCCCCCCGGAATGGCCAACATCGGGCCTTCCACGTCACTCTGGATGCTCTCATCATGAACAGCCTGAAGAAGGCAGCTGAGTCTCGTAGTAATACCATAGCTAATTCCGATTCCAAGAAAGATGGGGGAGATGGGGGCGTTAGCGGTGCATCTGGATGCGGAATAAGAGAAGAAACGGCCGTTGCTTGTCCCCAACCGACCGTTCACAAGGAGCAACCGGTACAAATAATATTCATTTCGACCACAGGTGCCGAGCCTGGTCAGGCCCGCTGGCTCACATAGATAAAACTTGGCAACAGCGCTATGCTCAATAAGAGTTGGCTGGTTGTTCTCAGGCACTACACTTTACAGGAGCTCGGCGAAGACGCCTGTCGGTACATAGAGGAAGGTGAGCACCACCAGCAGGTTATTGGAATTCTCCGCGACATGCAAGGCCTGAATGTCACTCCCGATGCCGCAGACCAGATCGAGTTGATTGACGACGATCAGGTCAATACCTCTCTTCGTCTCTCCTAGTGCTCCACCCTTACTGTCTCCTGCTTCCTCCACCGAGCAGCTGTTGTCCCTCCTGATGGTGGGGACCCTTTTGGTCCCAATAGACCTCTTGTTGAGCACAGTCGGAACTATGTCTTACTCGGCCAATTCGACGTTGCCGAGTTCTACACTGTGCCAGAATCTGACTCCGATGAGTAGGACGATGTGGAGCACCATGCAAGGCGCAGAAGGGCCTTTCCTAGGTCCCACAATGGCTGGCAGAGGAGAACTCTGAGCAATGCTAGTCGGGTTATTAGTTTCAGACCCACTCCCCAGAACTGATTTCACGCTCTCAAGTGAGGCAGGGTCCGGCGTATATGAGCCGATATGCAGGACTAGATCTCCCAATAGTGGTTCTTCCCCCGGGGATCCCACCTTCCGGGTGTGAGATGGCAGTACCTGACGCTAAAGAGCAAGGCGCTAATGATAACGGTGGGGGTAATCGGGGTGATGGGAGTGATGGGGGCAATGGGGGCAATGGGGGCAATGCCTAGGGTTTGTTTGCGCCGGGCAGAGTCTTCTTTGGGCTTTTGGGTGGTTTTTTCTTTTGTTTCGCTAGTTCTCTTAGGTTTTACTTTCATTTTTATCCATAGGTCCAGCGCCGGGGGGGGTTGGGGCTTGTTTGTGCGGGGTAGTGTCTTCTTGGATCTTTTGGGTAGGGTCTCTTTCGTTTCACGGATATTGTGTTACTTTGTTTTGCTCTAGTTTCTATCTATTTGTTGGGTTTTCTGGGACTCATTTTATGCTGGGTTGCGTCTTCTTTCAGCCTTTGGGTATTTGTTCTTTGGTTTTACGGGCTTGGCTTCTTTACTTCTCCTTTACTTCTATCTATTAATCGTTGTCTTAATCCTGTTTGCGCTGTCATCTGGCTTTCCTATATTTTACCCAGTAGTTATTGATTTTAATATTTTTAGTAGTCTTTTTATTTTTAGAATTAGTTGAGTCCAATGGAAAGCTTTTCTGGGATGCTAAACGTCCCTTTTATCCTTTATCATATCCTAGTATGTATAATCCAATCTTTTAAAATGATAAGTTATGTTTATCCAAGCCTCGCATATAAAATCCTGTCCCAGCAATCCCGAATAGAGAGTCTCTATTCGGCTCAGAGCCATCCGTGCACGTAGCCTTTGAGACATTCAGAGGCCAAATAGCTATAGGATTGCCAGTGTCCGAACCCATGCCAATGATTCTCACAGACCTTGGGTCATAGCTAGAAGTCCGTGTAGTAACAATAATATAAAGCTTGTTCGTTCGCAATACGACGCTGTAATTCCCCAATACAATGCCGTGAGTTTGATTCCTGTCGGAGCTTTTATCTCTACATCTAATTCCTTTTTCTCCTCTCGTTCTTTCATATAAATGCGCAATCATGAATTGAAATACAAGCAGAGGTCAGTCACGCCTCCTGGAGGCCAATGTAAGCTCTCCCAAGACTTAAATATCCCATTCTTGACCAGAGTAGTAGGACTAGCCCCCCGAGCCCAGGCATTATCGCTGAGACCTCCAGTAGCCTTCATGGATATTTCAACGCCAGCACCGGAAACCCAACGACGAGTTCATTTTGTGAAAGTGCAACCTATAAATGTTGACCATGATGACATTCCTCCTAGATGTCGCTGATCGGACCAACGGTGTCCTGCTGAACCACTCCTACAGCCACTTCCATGGAGAGTCAGGAGCTGGTTAAGATATGTAAGTAAATCTAATAATTTTTTCAGTTGACACACTTATAAGAAAGAGTACGGAGGATACTCCAACGCCGGTTCTAAATGGCCCTTCACAGGGGGTTCTAAATTGCCCTTCATACGGGCTTGTATCACAAGAGCAGGCAGCATGATTACATTCCGGCCATATCAGAAATAATTCATCACAATTCTCACCCTATATTCCTGATACGCCTGAAGAGTAGGCAATTATTCTGTCCTATTCACGACGTAGTATAGCTGATCCAGACTTTCCAGAGTCTAATATTGGGACCCCTATTACACTAGTGGCAAAAAGCAATACATTGCAGCATAAGGCGAGGATAATCTTTGAGAACGCTGCAAATATGGTCCGGTATCATACGTGGTTTGTTAATCCCGTTGTAAAGCCTGCCGAAAACGATACACTTCTGGAAGGTTATTGGGTAAAGGCAGCTAGAAAGTTAGATTGAGGAAACAGGGTAATGGAAAGGCTGGCAATAAGTTTTATAAGTCCTTTAATTGACGAAGAATGTCCTATTGGAGACTGATCAGGGCTAATTAGATATATTTATTTGAAATCAAGGCAGTTTAGCGGCAGGTCACATCTAGATTCAGAGAGCATGAATATGATTGAGGACCTGTATGACTTCTCGCAAAAACCACCAGCCGAAATAAAGGCGCGAGTTGCCTATTTACTCGAAAAGGATTCGTTTACATGCCACCCAAGTAAACAACAAGTTAGTAAACTCAGATCGTCCCCGGTGAGATGAGATAAGGCTTACCCAGACAGGACTGTGGTAGGCGCTTTTCTGCGCCAGAGATATTAAAACTCTTATTTCAAAAGTGGTACCGGGGTTCGAGAATCCGAGGGAGGACTGATAAATCATTTCTTAATTATACTAACGACGTCCTGATATGCCTTACCACGGCATGTCTGTATCATTCTCTGAAGGCTTGGAGTTCTGGATCATTTGTTCAACCTCCAGATTGTTCCCCTCGGACAGTACAAAGTTAGTATTGACTCGTTGCAAGGTTCTAATCTGCTGTTGTAAAGTCTATCATACTTACTAGAACATTTAGATATCTATCTTCCACAGTTTGCTACCTGGTAAAGACTGCCACCAGGAGTGCGAGAAAAACTCGTTAAAGATACAAAAAAACGTATTAAGAAAATGCAGCGGGAGGGTGGATTGATACCGGATCAGGAGTCTCGTACCCCACTGGAGGACAGAGAAGCCGTAGGATATTTGGATATGCAGATTTCAGGCGATCAGGAAAGTGAGATGGAGGACGATCATTCAGATCCCGAAGTGAGAGAGGCAGTTGAGGCTCCTAAAGAGGAGTTGAATGGGGACGCCTAATGTCCTATTTGAGACAAATGTAGATTTAAATAAAATAAACAAATAAAAGAGCTTATTATTATTATTATTATTATTATTATTTTGAATATGCCACTTAGAGTTAGACTTCAACCCAGTTTGTGAAAAAAGACATCAAGGGATAGTCGCTTAGGGCTGAGGAATAGTCCCAAAGAGCTATGAAGAAGGTAGGAAGGCGATAACAGTGAAGGAATAAGCCAGCGCAAGGCTACGCATCATTAAATAATAGACGGTCCTCTTTGTGCAGGCGACGAATAGCGTCCACTTACATATTGTATACACAGAGAAATTATTGGGACTGGATTAGGTCATGGGGCAATGGAAAGGAGGAAGGGGAGAAATAAGCGAGAATTAGGAAAGCAAAAGAACTACAGGGAACAGTGTATTGCGGACGTTCGGAGTCGCGAAGTGTTTGTCAATAGGAAATTCAGAATAGGATGTTTGGATCAACAAGGGAACAATGCGTGGTGCGAGGGGTAATGCCAGATAAACTATAGGGGAAAGGTCAAAGCTGGAATGAACTAGACAAGGGTGTGTTTGGACTGTTGGGAAGCATGATTGAGTTGTGAGGCAGATATTCTCAACCGAACAATTCCTGGCGTGAGAGGTAATGCCAGATAAAATCCAGGCGAAAGGGTCAAAGCTGGAATGGACCATACAACGGCCTGTTGGGGCTGTCGGGAAGCATGATTGAGTAGTGGGGTAGAAATCCATAATAGAACAAGTCCTGGCGCGAGAGGTAATGTCTGATAACCTAAAGTAGAAGAGTCAAGCGTGAATGGACTGTGCAATGGCTCAAAGAGGACGAAGTGCGTCCAGAAAATGTTGCATGATAACGAAATTACTGACACAAAAAAAAAAAGCCCCAGAACCCTGGATTTATTCTGGACTTATGGAGTATGGACGAGAGATACAACAACTTGAGTTTTATAATTTGACTCCCGATACCCCCTATCCCTCATGAGGTATGGGGGTCAAATGTGAACTTTTGCTGATGCACACACGCTTCTCTCTCATCCCTCTGCCAGTTCCAAGCCCTGATTGTCCCCCCTCCTCGCTCTCCTGCACCGTGAACACCACTCTGCAGCACGAAAGGTCAAATCCAGCTGCCTACTAGAAGACAAGGCAAATGCCAGGCTTTCAAAAAGAGGATACTTCAAAGCTATCAAGAATGCTAAGAACTCCAACTGGCGTTTACTTCTTACTGACGCTACAGCTTGCTCTATTTGGACGGTTAAGAAATTTGCCCTTGGACGCCCTCTGTCCCGGTTCCCCTCATTTCCTGACGCGACAACCCCCACCAGCATCAATAATTCTCTTCTCTCCCACTTCTTTCTGCCACGCCCTTCCCCCCTTCTACCAGCCATCCTAAGACCCTTTAGCGACACCCCAGGCCTCATCTCAGAAGACCTCTCTCTGGCCCTCACCAAATGCTCTCCCTCATCCGTCCCAGGACCTGACTCCATTCCCTACTCGGTATGGAAATCCCTCCACAAGATGGCCCCCCACATCCTAGTTGCTTTTCTCTCCCCTCTACTCCATTTTGGTCATCACCCCTCCTTCTTAAAGCGCTCCAATGGCGTCATTTTAGATAAACTAGACAAACCTTCCTAAGACTTCCCAGCTAGCTTCCGCATCATTGTTCTCTTGGAAACCATCTTCATGATCCTTGAAAGAATAGTTGCTTCTCCTCTCTCTGCCCTCACACATTTCCTGGGGCTCTTATCTCCCAACCTATATGGCTCTCTTCCCTCTCTCTTCTCATTTGATGCGTACGCTGCCCTCATAGATTCAGTCTGCACTCTTCAAAGACCCAGCCTAAATGTTTCTTCTTTATTTCTCGATATCAAAGGTGGCTTCCACAACATTGACGCCTCTATTCTTTATTCCCTCCTTCCCAGAAAGAAGGTCAACCATTATTTGATCTGTTGGGTTTTTTCCTTTCTTACTGACAGACAGTGTTGTTTGTTGTTTCAAGGGTCTCCTAAGTGTTTTTCTCCCATTACTGTTGGGACCCCACAAGGGTCCCCTATTTCTCTTCTTTTGTTTGTTATTTATATTTCGTGTTTAGATGTTCAGATGCCCAGGGGGCTTATACTTTCTTATGTTGATGATTTTTCCCTTATAGTTGCTTCTTCTTACCGCACCAATGTCAGGATCCTTCAAAGGGCCATTGGGTCTATAAGAGCCAAAGCCGCCGCAGTCAAAGTGGGGTTCTCGATGCCCAAGACGGAACTGAATCACTGGCGCAGCCCACTTAAGTAGGACCCTCCCATATCCCTGAGACCCCCCTGATTGTACTTGATGGTCAAATTTTCTTTCCGGCCAACCAGCTCCGCTGGTTACGCTACTGGTTCCTTCCCAATATCTCCTCTATGGCCCACTTCTCTCACCGCCTGGCCCTCGCACAAGCAGCCTTCGCAACTATAAGAAGGTTGTCTGGAGCCGGGTCTGGTGTCTCCCCCCACCTGTGCCACAGGCTGGCATACTCACTTATCATTCCTATTCTCTCCTACGGTGCTGATCTCTACGTCCCCACCAAAGGACTACTGGGAAAAATGGATATCCACTGGCGCCAAGCCCAGAGATGGGTCACCAACTGCTTCTGGTTTACCCCTCTACCCATATTCGCAGATGAGCCATTCCTCCCCCCTCTTGCTGTTCTTTTATATCACAAACACAGAATGACGGCCCTTCATGTGTATTCTCCCCCTACAGTCAACCCTTCAGCGGCACGCCTGGCCCCAACCTTCTCATCTGTAGTCAAGACCAGGTCAGAGGAAGAATTCAGGTCCTTGTGCACTCGCCTCCCCCCCAACGTTATGCCACTTCATTGGTGCACCCCTCTCCCCAAACCACCAGTTCACACTAATCTTCCCATTGATGTATTGGCTCACCTTGTTATACCCCTATTCGAAGAACTGTCCTATATCCCTCTCATAGGGTGCTCCCTGCTCCTGGATCTCCCCAGAGTCCTCTCGGACTCTCTCATATTCGCTACCTACCGAGCCCTCCAATGCCGGACACGAGCCCTGAAAATGGAAGATTGGCAGGACTCTTCCACACCCCCGACGTACTACGGCTTCCCTCTCTTTGTCAAGCCCCACCCTTTCATAGGCCTTGGAAAATTCATTGCTGGACGAATCCATCAGATGTGTTCCCAGAAGAGTTACCTAGCCACCCACCCGTCCTGGTCTCATGTTGACCACTCCTTACTCTGCCCCCTCTGCGGGAATGAGAATGAAACATTCAGTCACTCTATCCTTCGCTGTGAAGCCAAATCCATATCAAGAGCGCGCCATCTTCAAGGTGTGCTCTCTGTCACGGCCGACACGCCCCTGTCGTTCTCACCATTCCTCCTCCTCTCGCTAGCCTCCTATATCAAGGGTACAGCCACGAACTTTCCTCTCGATATGTTTCCCTCCCATGCTCCTTCTCCAGCTTCTTTGGTTTTTCCTTCCTCTTCCCCAATAAGGGGTATTTTTATTCTTCTCCTACTGGTTTAGTTTGACTTTTATGTTTAAGTTGAAAATTTTTCTTTTTACAAACAAGAGACGGTAGTTTTTGTTGTTTGTTTTTTTTTTTGATTGAAATTGTGCGTTGGTCTCGTGTCGAGTACTTGACACAGCTTGAGGATGATTGTTTTGAGTTTTTCCTTTATAATGTTTTGGGATTAAGGTTTTATTTATGCCATAGTTAGAGCTCAGGCTGCAAACGAGTTCTTGTACCTAACAACGAATACATGAGATAAAAAAGACAAAAACCGCCTCCTTAGTTGAGAGTTCTTCAGGCAATCATCTGAGCTATTTTCCTAACAATATACTTTTATCTTTACACTTTGCACTACAGGGCCGAGACTATAGTTTTTCTCACGAGTTTAGTGATATATCATACGAGACAGGAGTCTGTATACTCAGCTGTTATTGTTTATACGAACTTAAGGAAGTGTGATCGCTATTCGGAATAGTGGTTACCTGCTGCAAGTATTGCCCAAAGGGAAGAGGATTGTAACATTTTGAGTATCGATTGATACTCTATCTGTTTTATGTTTAGTTTTGAGTATCGTTTGATATTTTATATGTTTTATGTTTGGTTTTGAGTATTATTTGATACTTTATATGTTTTATATTTGGTTGCGAGTATCGTTTGGTACTTTATATGTTTTTTATGTTGTATCAAAATATTGGTTGATACCTGATTAGCTTTATATAATGTTTCAAGACTACCATTTCGGAGCCTTATTAGTATTTGATTACAAGGCTCAGGTAGCCTGACAAGTGTATTTAAGACCTGCTATTCTCCGGACTTAGAGAAAGCAGCCTTCAACAGACAGAGTTTCAATATACTAGATTGAACAGTTACTTCTTCAGTTCACTTCAAGAATCTTTAGTATTTCGAGTTGGACTACCATATGCCTACTATAAGGAACTACTTAGTAGTAGCGATAAAGTAAGCAGTTCGTTACAACAGCCTTGTCCAAGCCTGTTACAATGCTCCTTCTTTCGGGCGATACCTGCAACAGGTAACCTTCTTGTTTGATAGCGATCGCACTATCTTCAGTCTATACGAATAATAACCGCTGAGTATACAGACTCCGGTTTCGTATAGTATATCGCTAAGCTCGTGAGAGACACTATAGTCGCGGCCCGATAGTTTAGAGATAAAGTATATTGTAGGAAAATAACTTAGATGATTGCGTGAAGAACTCTAAACCAAGAGGCCTTTTTTTTTTTTTTTTTTTTTATATCATGCGTTCATTGTTTTAAGGTACAAAAAGCTTCATGTAGCGGTAGCTATGGAAAAAACAAAACCTATAAAGCAAAAAACATAAAAACAAAAGAAACCATTTCCCACGCCTTGGTCGTACTAAGTCGTGAAGCCATAAACAATCGGCCTCGTCTGTCAAAAACATAAAAATATAGGGAAAATCCAACATACTTCGCAATTCGTAAATTTTACAAAGGAAATTTTACAAACGCAACATGCGGGTCGTAGGGTAGGGGGCGGTGGGGAAGGTGTTAGGCTGTGCGGGGGGTGGTGGGGGCGGCTATTTTTCGAGTGGGGGGTCACCAGGGGGGTACCCGGTGCGGGTATCTAGGATGTAGCTCCGGAGGGCTGAGAGGGAGGGAGGGTGGTTCCAAATTGGGCTCTCGGGCGAGAGGCTTTCAACCGCACTTAGGTGGCAGTGTCTGGCTTCAGCTCTGGCAGGGCAGCATAGGATAGCGTGTTCGAAGGTTTCTGGGGCTTCTTGACACCGGGGGCAGGTGGGCGGGCGGTCTGGGTCGTCGCGCCAGGCAGGGTGGGCCAGCAGGCAGTTTTTGCCAGCACGCATTTGGTGTATGCGGCTGGCGGTCAATTTGTCGAGCCCCATGAAGGGATGGGGGGTCGTAGAGGCGGAATACGCGTAGTAGGGGGGTGCCGGGAGTGATTCTTCCCAGTCTTGGAGTAAGAGTTTCTGAGACCTCTCTTTGAGGGTGGCGTAGGTCCGTGCCATGAGGGTCGGGGGTGGGATGTCTTCTGTCTGGGGGAGGGTGGCTCCCCCGATCTGGGGGAAACGAGGGAAGCCGTGACCGAGAGGAAAGGCCAAGTGTGCGAGTTCGTCGATGGGGAGGTGTCTCCTCATGGGGGGGGAGGGGACTGGGGTCTTCCAGCTGAGGGGGAGGTAAACGGATGAGAGGCCGATAGTCATTGGCCGGCAGGTATCGGGGGCCCTAAAACTGGATAGGGAGGCAAATGTGAGCGGAAGGCGGGCCGCCGCGGGGTTGAGCCTAGGGGGTGAGCAGCAGAGCCTGAGAGCCGCGGTGCGTCTCTTATGCCTGCAGTAAGGACCTATGAGGGGGAGGCAAGCCTCCCTGGACAGTATCGGGATGGGGGTGGCGAAGAAGCAGTTGGTGGTCCATCTTTGGACCCTGTGCCAGAAGGAGCTCATGCGGGTGGTGGAGCGGGCGTTTGGGACGAAGAGGTCCGCACCGTATGTGAGGATTGGGAGGACGAGTCCCATGGCGAGCCTGTGTGAGAGGAAGGGGCGGACACCCGCTCCCGGGGAGGCGACTCTTTTAAGGAAGGAAAAAACAGCGTTGGCCAAAGCCAGGCGTCTCTCAAAGTGATTGGTGGTGGTGAGGGCGGGGGTGAACCAGTAACCGAGCCACCTCACCTCCTCGGAGGGGCGGAAGATCTGGTCATTAAGGGTGACGGGGTGGTTGGATTTGAGGGAACCTCTTTGGCTTGGGGTACGCCAATGGATGAGTTCTGTTTTTGGGATGGAAAAGGACACCCCCAACTCTGCGGCGCGTCGGGATAGGGATGAGAAGACACCTTGTAGCCGGCGCACATTGGACCGGTAGGAGGGGGAGGAAACTGTGAGTGAAAAGTCGTCGACATAGGAAAGCATAAGGCCTCCCTTAATATCGGCATGGAGGGGTGCCACGTATATGAGGAACAATAGGGGAGAGATTGGGGAGCCTTGGGGGGTTCCGACCGTGACCGGGGAGGGGGTCCTGGGGGAGCCTTGAGAGACTAGTGTGCACTTCCGTTCAGACAGGAAGGAGGAGACCCAGTCGACCATGTATTTGGGGGTGTTTTTGTCCAAGAGACGCTTGCGGAGGGTGAGGGCGTCGACGTTATCGAAGCCGGCTTTGATATCGAGGAAGAGGGAGGATACCTTGCGGTGGGTACGTTGAAGGGTTTTGACTTCGTGGACCAGGGTGGTGCAGGCGTCGAAAGTGCCTAGGCCTGGCACGGATCCACATTGGTTGGGGTGAAGCAGGCCAGATGACGTGGCCAACGAAAGAGCCGGGCCGCCAGATCTTTCCAGGATCTTGGAAACGGTTTTCAGTAAGACTATGATGCGGAAGGTGCTGGAGAGTCGTAGAGGCTTTGCCTGGTTTGTCCAAGACGACGCCATTGGCGATTTTCAGCGAGGGAGGGTGGTAACCATATGTCAGGAGGGGGTTTAGGAGCTCTAGAAGGATGTCAGGGTAGTGTTTGTGGATGTGTTTCCAGACGGAGTATGGTATATCGTCCGGTCCTGGGGCGGAGGAGGGTGAGACTTGGCGAGAGCCGAGGAGATTTCATCTCGAGTGAGGGGGGGTGCGTCGGGCACGGGCGAGAGCCTCCCCCTGGACGGGGGTTCCGGCCGAGGTGGGAAAAATGGGCGAGGAGGGCGTTGTTGATGGAGGTGGGGTCGTTGGCGTCTGGGAGGGAGGGGAAACGTACTGCCTGCCTGGGGGTAACCAGTTTCTTGGCGGTCCAGATGTTGTTGGGGGTGGTCTTAGCGAGGAAATCGGCCCAGTATGCTGATTTGGCTCGTTTGATGGCTTTGAAGTAGCCATTCCTGGAGAGTCTTGCCGTTTCCCTTGCTTGTGTATTTTGGAGTTTCTTTGCTTTTCTTGTAGCTTTGTTGTATTCCTTACGGAGGGCGGTGAGGAGGGGGGTCCACATGGCTTAGATTTGGCGGAAGGTCGTGATGTGGGGGCTGCCACTCTAAGGATCGAGGTTAGGCAGGACAGGGAAGCTGAGAACCAGGAGTCAAACTGCTGGGGAGAGGGGTGTGGGGGGGGCGGGGGGACGCGGAACGCCTTTAGGGTGGGTTCTAGGACATCCAATCCAAGAGATCCCACTTGGCTTGGGGGGGAGGGGTATGCCGGAGGGGGCTGAAAGGGAGATGGAGATGGGGACGTGGTCCGATCCTGTGGAGGGTATGGATGAGGTATTCCAATTGTGTACGAAGGGGGTCATGACGGGTTGGCAAAGGCCAGGTCTATGACGCTAGGTCTGTGGGGGCCAGAAAGGGGGTACCGGGTGTATTCCCCTGGTGTATTGATACAGGTAAAGTTGAGGTCATCGGCTTTGTCAAAGTAGGGGTCGGCGATGGAAGCCTCCTGAGAAGAGGGGAGGCGGAGGGGTCGGTGCGGGGGCTGTGAATGTTGAAATCCCCCACTATGAGGTAGGGATGTCAAGGGGGACGAAAATTTGGTCAGGTTTGACCGTGTGGGGTTGTGGGTATCTGGAGCGTGAATAAACATTCGCCAGGCGAAAGTAAGGAAATTTTGTGCCGAAGCAGCCTGAAGGGGTATAGATATCAATATGGTTCAGTCGTTCACATCCGGGTGAACACTGGAGTATGGAGTTGAATTTCAAAAATTCTGTGGAAACATAACAGGCCACCCTGGGGAGGGGCGAGGGGGGGCGAATGACTTGTACCCATTAAAGGTAGGTAAGAAGCCTTTGGAGGACGGGGGGTCTTGCAAGAAGACCAGTTGCGGAGGATGGCGCATTGTAAATGACGAAAACAAGGAAGAAACACATCCCAGCTTCCCAGGCTGTTGTGTTGAATGAGAGTGATATTAGGCGCGGGGGCCAGCCCCTTCGTGTTTTGGAGGTTTGGGTGTTAGTCATGGCGGGACGACCCGACGGTTTACTGGAGTTACGGGGGCGCGGGGGGACCTGAGGGAGCAGGGCCCATCGCGCCTGTGGGCGGCGCATGAACGGCAGTTACGGGGCGGGGGGTGGCAGGGCCAGGATCGGAGGTTGGGTGGGCCTGGGGAGTAGTGGGTGCTGGCACGCCATCTTCTTCCACATCCATGGACTCTTGACTGTCGAGGATGCGGAGGAGCCGATAGACTCCGGAGGCGCACAGGGCGGGCGGGGGGGATGGGGCGGGACTTGCATTCCTTGGAGTAAGCGGTGTGGTCGTTGCCGCAGTTGGCGCAGTGGGGCGGTGAGGTGGGGCAGCACTCGGCACGGGTCTTTCGTTGCCCCTTTGGGGCAGGTGGGGTTTTGGCATCTGTGGGCGGCCTTGGTATGGTGAAGCGCACAAATGGGGCAGGATGGTGTTTTTGCTTGCACCGGGCGGCGGCGTGGCCGAAGCGGCAACAGTTGGAGCATTGTGTGTAGCGGTTGGCTGAGATTGCTTTTTCCACCTTGCGGCGTTCTGAGTAGAGGAAGATGGAAGGGGTGAGGGTTGGAACGTCGTCGGGGTCAACGGAGATAACCACCGAAAGCGCTTCTTTGGCGGTTCGAGTAGCTCAGTCAGGGTTAAGGTACCTGGCCGACTGGATCTGGACGCTTTCGCGAAACCAATAGATGCTTTGAGATGGGGGTAAAGCTGCTCGTCATCTTCGGGCATCTCATCGGTGGGGATGCTGTGTATGACCAGCTGTATAGCGGTCGGGGCGAGGCAGAAGGGGAGCCAGGGGTTGTCGCCTGTTGGGAAGGCTTGGTTGAGGCGTCTTGTGAGACATCGAAGTAGGGGGAGTAGGAAGAAGCGGGTGTCTGTGGGTCGGTACAAGTGAGTGAGACTGCGCCTCGGTCATTGACTTTGGCGAAAAAACCTTTCGGGAGGAGGCAGTTTGAGTCGGTGAGGGTATTGGCGACAATGTCGGGAAGGGAGCGAGCGATACGTCTTGAGAGGGCGTGGGGGGCAGGGGATGAGCATGGTGCGAAGAACCGTCTTGAGGCAAAGGGGAGGGGGGGGGCGGAGGCCTTTAAGGCTCTGTCCTCGTTACTCGCAACCTCTGTTGCTTTGGCTTGCTTGGGTTTCTTCTTCCCGCTCCTTCCGCCGGAGCCGGCCGCCTGGGCGTAGGTTGGTTGGTTTCTGGTTTGTAATCCGGGTGGAGGGTGGCGTCTGTGAAAGCAGACAGGTCGTATTCTCCAGCACGGAATTGTTCCGCTTCCCAGGAGTGGGGGAAAGCCTTGGCATAAAGTTCGGGGTTACCGAACATTTTGCCCAGTCTTGTGTCATAGTAGGGGCAGTGGATTGCGGGGTTGATGGGGGCGGGGGGGGGGGGCGGAGGAGGGGCTGTGAGGGATTTTCGCTGGGTGGTGGGGCCTTGTGGGGTGACAGGGTAGGGTGGGTGGGTGGGCTGATTGTTTTTAGCCGGGGGCGGGGGTCAGGAGGGTGGGGCTGGCGTGGGGGCCGAGACCCTATGTGACAGGTCACGTAGGGCCGAGGTGATCGGGGTGAGGTCTTCCGGGGTTACGGAGGCATTTGTGATGAGGGAGGAGAGGTCGTGGATTTGGGTGCGGAGCTCGCCGTTCTCATTTCTAAGATCGTCGACTTGCTTTGTGATAGACTCGAGTTGAGTGGTTATGGCTACAATGCCAGAGACAGTTGAGCAGAGGATGGAGAGGATGGAGCCTTCTCCGGGGGTGATAGATTGCAGGCTGGAGTCGGAGAGGTCAGGGACCAGGTTGGGGTGGAGGCGTAGTTCATCCCTCGTCTGTCTAAAAATATCCGCGAGGAAAGCAAGAGGGGGAGAGGGTCTGGGAACTGGGGAAGGGGATGGGGGGATTTGGGTGTTCCGTGGTGTGGAGGCTCGCGAGATGGCGGCTGCCAGCTCTTGGTTGCCTGGGGGGATGGGAGGTAGTTCCGACATGGGACGGAGAGGGGTGGGGGTGTGCTAGTGTGTGTCCCGGAAGCGAAGCGGGTTTGTAGAAGAGTTTTGAAATGTAGGGGGGGGAAAGTAGAGGGCGAGAAGCTTGTCTCAACCAAGAGGCCTTTTTTTTTTTTTTTTTTTTATCATATTTTAAATTTTGTTTAAGGTACAAAAATAGCATACATCCGCAATGGATATGGCCGCAACAAACCTCCACTACAGTCCAGCCCTTCGTCGAGGCGGTGGAAACCGTGGGGCAAAACCCCTGGTCTAAAACCCGCACCAAGCGCCCGGGCGCTGAATACAGCAACAAAATATAATACATGAAAACCACAAAAACCAAAAAACATCTACCGAAAAACCCAAGAAACAACCCGACAGTGAGCCAAACCAGAAATACCAAAACCCGTAGGAAATCAAACCAAGAGAAAGCCCATCCGTCACTAGAACGTTTGCCGATCCCAAGGAGAAAACCAAAGATCTGTAGCCATACTCGAGGGTAATAGTACCGGGGCCATATAGGCCAGGCAGTCGGGGCTAATGGGATAGCGTGTGGCAGGGGGAGCCGAGGGAGTCCACGAGTCTAAGGCGCAAGTGGCGGAAAGGTGCTGGTGGCGCAGGCCGCCGAGCGTGAGGGGGGGAGGTGCGCCGGCCTAAAGCTAGGCCGACGGTGTGCGGGGGGGTGTTGGCTGTAACCGAGCCACGGGACGAAACCAAGCGGGGGAGAGGAGGGGTAGACCCAGGACAGTGACACAGGAGACGAGGACCACCAAGGGGTCACGATTTTTCGCGATGCGACCGTACCGACCGAAACGTTCAGGAGAGAGTGCAATA
This sequence comes from Tuber borchii, assembly GCA_003070745.1. NCBI lineage: Eukaryota > Fungi > Ascomycota > Pezizomycetes > Pezizales > Tuberaceae > Tuber > Tuber borchii. The sequence goes on from NESQ01000102.1 coordinate 175,972, forward strand.
CCAGAAGGCAGGGCCACCAGTGCCGCTACTTCACAGATCGCCCGAAGCTAAACGACGAAACGCAGGTTTGACGAGGGGTTGCCGACCGTGTAGATGCTAAGCGAGGACGCGAGACAACTGTGAAGAAGCCAGGAGAACACGCGAAGCAAAAACTTGAGAGGATGTAGGGACAGGCCCTAAGAAACGGGTGCCCAAGTCCGAATCTATCATAGGGAGTTGCAGCTCACTAAGAGTGCGGGAGGTGGATGTTGACGATGAATTCTCGTGGTGTTGAGATTTCAATCGCCGGAGGTGTAAGGAAGATGGTTCGTGTCTCAACCAAGAGGCCTTTTTTTTTTTTTTTTTTTATATCATGCGTTCATTGTTTTAAGGTACAAAAAAGCTTCATGTAGCGGAGGCTATGGAAAAAACAAAACCTATAAAGCAAAAACATTTCACAAAAGAAACCATTTCCCACGCCCTGATAATACTAAGTGGTGAGACCAAAAACCACCGGCCTCGTCTGTCAAAAACATAAAAAATATAGGGAAAATCCAACACACTTCATAACTCGTAAACTTTTCACGTAAAGAAAAATTACAAAAAACAAAAGCATTGGTCATAGGGTGGGGGGCAGGGGGTGGCGTATTTTTTGGGGGGGGGGTAGTGAGAGCGGGTTTTTATTCTTCAAAGGAGGGAGGGTCCTCGGGGGGGAACCCGGTGCGGGTGTCTAGGATGAAGTTCCGGAGAGCTGAGAGGGAGGGCGGATGGTTCCAAATTGGGCTCTCGGGCGAGAGGCTTTCGACCCCACTTAGATGGGAGTGTCTGGCTTCAGCCCTGGCGGGGCAGTGTAGGACGGCGTGTTCGAAGGTTTCTGGGGCTTCTAGACATCGGGGACAGGTGGTTGGGCGGTCTGGGTCGTCGCGCCAGGTGGGATGGGCTTGCAGGTAGCTTTTGCCAGAGCGCATCTGATGTACGCGGCTGGCGGCGAACTTGTCGAGTCCCATGAAGGGGTGGGGGGTCGTGGAGGTGGGGTACGTGTAATAGGAGGGCGCCGGGAGGGAGTCGTCCCAGTCCTGGATCATGAGTTTGTGAGCCCTTTCCTTGAGTACGGCATAGGTTCGTGCCATGAGGGTAGGGGGCGGGATGTCTTCTGTCGGGGGGAGGGGTGTTTGTCCGATCTGGGGGAAGCGTGGGAAGCCGTGACCGAGGGGGAAGGCTATGTGCACGAGGTCGTCGATGGGGAGGTGCCTCCTCAAGGGGGGGTGGGGACTGGAGTGTTCCAGCTAAGGGGGCGGTACATCGGGCCTGCCTTGTCAGCCAGTGGTCGGGCCGAGTCAGAGGCCCTGAAATTCGACAGGGAGGGGAAAGAGGGGGGAAGGCGGACGGCCGCGGGATTGAGGGTGGGGGGTGAGCAGCATAGTCTGAGCGCCGCGGTGCGTCTCTTGTGTCTGCAGTAAGGGCCAAGGGGCGGGAGGCATGCTTCCCTTGAAAGTATTGGGATGGGGGTGGCGAAGAAGCAGTTGGTGGTCCACCTCTGGACCCTGTGCCAGAAGGAGTTCATGCGGGTGATGGAGCGGGTGTTTGGGACGAAGAGGTCCGCGCCGTAGGTGAGGATTGGGAGGATGAGTCCCATGGCGAGCCGGTGTGAGAGGAAAGGGCGGACCCCTGCCCCTGGAGAGGCGACTCTTTTTAAAAAGGAGAACGCAGCATTGGCTAAAGCCAGGCGTCTTTCGAAATGGTGGGTGGTGTTGAGGGCAGGGGAGAACCAGTAGCCGAGCCATCTTACTTCACTGGAGGGGCGGAAGATTTGGTCGTTTAGGGTGACGGGGTGGTTGGCTCTGAGGGTGCCCCTTTGGCTTGGAGTACGCCAGTGGATGAGTTCTGTTTTTGGGATGGAAAAGGACACACCCAGAGTTGCGGCGCGTTGGGATAAGGATATGAACAGGCTTTGTAGCCGGCGTACATTGGACCGGTAGGAGGGAGTGGAGACTGTGAGCGCAAAGTCATCGACGTAGGAGAGCATGAGGCCTCCTTTTATGTCTGTGTGGAGGGGTGCCACGTATATGAGGAACAAGAGAGGAGAGATGGGGGACCCCTGGGGGGTGCCAACTGTGACCGGGGAGGGGGTTTTTGGAGAGCCTTGGTAAACTAAAGTGCATCTCCGTTCCGAGAGGAAGGAGGAGACCCAGTCTACCATATACTTGGGAGTGTTTTTATCTAGCAGGCGTTTGCGGAGGGTGAGAGCGTCGACATTGTCGAAGCCAGCCTTGATGTCAAGGAACAGGGAGGAAACCTTGCGGTGGGTGCGTTGGAGGGTTTTAACTTCGTGGACTAGGGTGGTGCAGGCGTCGAAGGTGCCTAGGCCTGGCACGGAACCGCACTGGTTGGGGTCTCAACCAAGAGGCCGTAAGGGCTCTCTTTTATAACCGTTCTTCCCACAACTCATGACTCATCCTTTGCGTCACGCGCCCCTATGACTCATGAGTGAGTCATAGTGTGAAATCCATCAGCTGACTCCTATGAGTTGCTGCGCCATACTTAATCAACCAATCAAAACATCATAAACATATCATGTGCGCAACATGCGCCGCATGCGTAAAACCCATGACTCGTAACTACAAGTCATGTGCGAAAGTCATAATCATATGACCACAATCGTGAGTCATGTCAAAACAATAAACCAATCATAATAAAGAAATGACACGCCATCGCGTAGTCATTTGAAATACTAAACCCTATGACTCATAAGTATGAGTCATGTGAAAACCTCTTCTGCTAGTCACCGCCCGTGACAGTAGTCAACATAGATGTCTCTAGTTGCTCCTACCACGGTAAGTTGAGATTGGACATACGCTCCTCTATTATGGTGGCGCAGCCTCTACCAATAATACTGGCAAGCTATTCTCGTGTGTGTAACACTGTCCAAGTCAAACTCTATCATAAATAAAGTACTTTTATCTAGTTCAATTCTCCTCTACATTAGCTACCTATAACAATAGCAACAAGAACGTGTGTGGTAAAGTTGCTGCCTATGGGTGAACAAAGGAGTTTTGTGGACTACAAAGACATAGATTAGGATATTTTAGGGGCAACAATGTAATGGAATAGGAAGGTAAGATCTAAATAAGTATAAAGTAAGAGACAATCATCCGCACAATTACAGATAGAGAGATAAAGATTAATACTTGCATAGACCTGAAGTGTAAAAATCTATACAAGTACTGACTAAATACATAATAGTCTGTTCAAGCATAATCCTGAATGGTAAAGGTACCTCTCTACAAGCACTAGCTAGGAGAATTAAAGTCTGAGCAGTGAAGAATTCAAGTACAACTAAAGTATCCAGGTCTACAGAGAAGAACAAGAAAGGTGTAAGAGTAGAAAATAATGGGTCTGCCAGAAATGAATAAGAGAAAGTAATAGGAGAAAATGATAGGCCAGTAATCCCATGAGGGGTAGCTAGAAATTGGTATCTAGCTACTGGCGATCAGATTTGAAATACATTTTGCTGATATTCACAATAGCACTACACTCTCTTCTGAGAAAAGAGTTCCTATGTTAAGTTTTTTGAATGCTAACCTTAAACTCAGATTTCGAATGCATTAATCATACTATCATAGAAACTTTTTAATTTCTTCTTCTACACTATTATAGCTGTTTACCGCTGAAAGTATATCTCCATCGGACTATTTTTCTTGGCACTGCAGAAACCTGTAAATGGGGGTCTTTATGCAAAGTTTTTTCAACTATCTGAAAAGTGCAGACTATTATACCAGATTCCGCCAGCGTCTCTGGTACAGTCATAGAGCTCTTTTATAATATTGTTTACCATATTCCTAGCTATCCAATACCATAAATGATATCCCAATATAATTATCTTCTATGGCTCTACAGAGTCTTCTCATAGGATGCGGTTTATACCAGGTACACTTAAGTATTTGGAATGCCAGATGGCTATAAAGAAGTTTCTATATTAATAATAACTAGAGGTAGAATTAGAGATATAATAGATGACTAAAACTTTATGAACATGATGTATACAGTAACCTAGGTTAGAAATAGATTTGGGGAGACCTTTAGCTCTATCAGAAATCAGACTGCATAAGCATTCTGTCTTTTTGCCTACCAGCACTATACAACTCTTGACTGTAGATCAAACTAATAGTTACAACTATAGTTATTGGTCTCTTACTCACAGGCTTCCATCATTCCCTATGTTTAGGTAAGTGACTTCTTATGACTCTACAATATGGGATATAATATTTACTTGCAGGAAATATAGGTTGTTTTTATTTTATTTTTTATGTTTTTTTAGTTTGTACTTCTTCACTATATTGGTGATTGCTGATAAATTTTGAGAATATGAGATGGCCTATAAAAACATTACCATTTTGATTAATTCTTCTCCTTCTTTTTTTATTTTGATACTAAATACTTTGGCAATTCATAGGGATAATCTAATATCTCAGACAATGAACTTTTCGCCTTCAGCACCACCACTATGTTCTGTCCATTCCTGCCAGGACCCTGTAAAGTACTATAAGCCTAGTCCGATACTTCCTCACTTTGGCTCTTCTTACCAATCAACCTGCTTTTTGGGTCTGCCACCAAGCGGACATGCCAACCGACTCTGCTGTTTATGTTATCAAATTTTGACAATTAGGACAATGTTCAACTTCTTCGTTGTACACTATAACAGTATACTAGTATACTTCTTCATATAGTTTACTTGAATTTGCTATTGAAAACCCCCCTAAATGCCGTTGACACTTATGAGTTCTTGCACTCTGGTAAAGCCTTGTGCCACCTGCCATCCCCATTCTAATTAATTATAGCATCAGTCCACGATCGCTCCCGTTTACCAAGTTAACAGAAATGCCATTCCATGAGATCCAATACCGCCCCAGGATCCAGCACCCTATCCCGCGCCAAGAAACAAAGACTAACCAACCCCTCCTCAGCACTTTTCTCTTCGTATCACAAGATTAGCGAACTGAAGAAGATCGCGAATCGCAAGAGCCCTTATAGTACGATACTATGCTCTTTGTCTGAATTGTGCCTGTAGGCAGTAAGATCTTGTGCGGTATGGCACAGACATACACTAGCATACTGTCCCATATTAAAGTCACACGGGAAATAAATAAAAAAATAAAAAGAAAGAAGGCAAACAAAGCGCAGAACTACCGCTAGAATCGATAAACGTGCATCCCCATATACCCTACCGGCCAGTAGAATGACATACGGTACCCACCCAGTTCAATATTTTTTTCCACCATTTCCACAAACACAAGTGACGCCCTATGATCCCGAAACCCCCACCGCAAGTGCAAGACTCTCCACTATCATACCCTACGAGATCCATATTACTTATGGTATTCCGCGAAGCTAACTTATCCAATTTCACGAGCTATCTTCGCTATCCAAAGAAGACAACACCCGTCCAAAACCGAGCCGTGCACAACCCGTCCATATCAAAACCTCCCCCCTCCTTGCCCTCCTAGAACAAAAAGCAAACCAAAACCAAAACCAAAGCCATTGAACGGTGCAACAGAACAGCCTGTCATGATTCATTTTACCAATGCACGCACGACAACGTCAGGCAACATGAGGAGAGTACGGTACAGTACGGTACGGTACTCGAATACGTTGCGCGACTGCGATTACGATGTGGTCTGACAAATCGACTGGGCGAGGGTTCCTGGCCGGCTGGCTTGCTGGCTGGTTGGTTGTGGAATCCTGGCAAGTTGGCGCGTAGATAAGTTCAGTTCTCGAGCAGAGCAGTTTTGGCAGGTACTTTAGGGACCGGCACAGTGCAGTACTTGGCGATTTTTTTAATATTCGGACAGCTTGGCGCCAAGACTCATACAAATCAGTGCCAAGATTCCGGATACTTTAAAAATCGCCGAGTATGATACATGGAGAAGTTTCAGATAGATTGGTTGGCAGACATGCGCATTGCCTTGCTGGGCTGTGGTGACAGGGTGGTCCAACTTCTAGGAGCTATCCGCCGCCCTTTATTGCTGACATCATTCAAAGCATTGCGCAGGAAATAAGTTCCCTCGCCCTGCACTCCATCAGGTGAATGCCAGGTTGGCAAGCCAGGATAAAATAACGATTTGAACATCCAACAAGGGGCTTTTTTCACTGCGAAATTTCGTCATTTTTTCATAGCACGACAGAGCACTACGCGAGAGGTATGCAAGCGGCGCGATTACTCCAGCATTTAATTCAACGTGACCAACTTCAACATACCTCAGAGCAAAACAGAAAACAAAGATCGAAACATAAATAGGAAGTTGGCATTACCAAGCTGGTCATGATAGTACAATTAAAGCCAATAAAGACGAGATCAGACATATACCATGCAAAAGCTAGCCATTAGATCCAAGATATCAAGAGTAAATAAGTGAGAAACTAAGAGGGGTAAAAAAAAAATTAAGCACTAAGGTGGTATTTGAGCTGATTCAACTCGAGCGCAGACAGACTCTTCCGTACGATTCTTCATTGCAACACCTCCCTCGGATCATTTAAACAGTTGGCGTGGTTCGCGAGGGGTTGGTAGCATAATTCCCATCAAGAGGCCTGTTGAGAGTATACTCGCCCATCTTGCGGTTCCCAACACTATCATACTGGCCACCAGCCACCTTATCGCCGAATCCAGTATTACCCGTACTAGTACCATGGCCATAGTGATCGTTGGCATGGTATCCACTGTCCCGGGAAGCGCCACCGACAGATGCAGTCTCACGGCCCCGAGTAGTGCGGCGATGAGAATACGGCGACTTGCGGGTGATCAGCTGAGGTTCCCGGAGGTCTGATGTTGGGCTAGCTGAGCCGATGGTAAAAACGTCGCTCTCCCATCCATCTCCGCGCCTTGAGAGATCCTTGTACTCAGTGGCCTTGGTCGAGATGCCGCCGGGGAGGGAAATGTCCTTAAAAATGGAGTCGTGCTGGGTGACCGCTACGTTGGCGTGCTTGTCAGCAGCCTTAGCCTCGGCTTTCTTCTTACGGTTGGCGAGCTCCCTCTGGGCAGCCTGGTAGTAGCGACTATAGATGTTCTGAACATTCTCTGGGTCGGGGTTTTCTCTGATGTCACGTTCAATCTTCTGCTCCTCTTGGTAGATGGCATACGCCAATTGATCAAGACGACCGAAAGTATCCCGGATTTGCTTCTCAAGGATCTTTGTGATAGCAGGCTTCATAATGCCCATCAAGATAGGCTTGAAGAGTGCGAAGAGGACCTTGTGGTTGGACTTTTTTAACTTGATCTTGAGGGTGCTGATGCCGACATCGACCCTTTCAACCTTGAAGAATCGAGCACGGTCGGACTTGTCGGAAGTTGCCAACTGAAGCTTGAAGTTAAACCCATCACCTCCGAGGAAGATATCGGCGACACCAGTATCGGTGATGGAGGGGAATCCCTGCTTCTTCTTGATATAGTAGCTGACATCTATTTTTGAATTATGAGCACAGGTTCAATCCATCTGAGCCGGGTACGATCCAACCTACCTCTAATATCGCACTGGATTTGGGAAGCAGAGATCATGGCGGTGTGGCTGTGCTTGCTGGAAACAGTCTTGCGACCAAATCTCAAGTAATTGTCATTGCCCATTTCAAGGACATTAGGCATCATGTTGTCAGATTCAATGACGAGGTTTTCGATAACAGCATCAATCATCGGATCAGAATACTCAATTCTTGGGAAAGGAATGTAGCGAACGCTCTCAAACACTTCGGGAATGATGATTTGAGTGACGTCCTTGACAAGGTGTTTCTTGAATGCAGGCCTGCCGTTTTCGTCGTTTCCAAGGTCATTGAACAGCTTCTGAATGGCCTGACGGAAGCGCTGATTGTCCTGGTCTGCTGCAAATTGTTCACCCAAGAACTTGAATTCATTGGCAACACGATCGGTGTGATCGCGGTAGCGGTTGCGAAGCAAGAAATTGCCGTGATCGTACAAGCGATCGTACTGCTCAGTAGACTCATGGCGCATGATATAACCCTCCTCTTTGAGACAGGCGCGGACGTAGTTGTTGACGGCACGGAACCAATCCTTGAGCTCCGGGTCATTATCAGCATCACGGTAGATATCGTTGATGGAATCGAGCAAGTCCTCAGTGCTAGTGTAGTTCGCGAAACGCTCAAGGATAACCTATATCCGGTTAGCTACAGGGTTATGTAGAAAAATTATAATAATATTATGTCACAAACCTTCAAGCTCTTCTCAGCGCTTTGGAGGTGGCTGTCCTCGTGGGCGCCCTTGACGGTTCCAGTGCCCTCTCTAGCAATACCCTTACTGTGGCCAGTGTAGGTCTCAGCGAGTCCAAGCAATGTGTCAATAGCCTGCTGGTAATCTTGGTGGCTTTGGATCTCGACAACCATCTTCTTCAATCTGAAGATGACATACTCACGGCGCTCCTGAGGGATCTTATTCTGCATGTAGTTGCCAGCGCGTTCCCTGTACTCGCGCACCCTCTTTTTCTGCTCCTCCGGGGCGTCCTCTTCAGCCCTCTGGCGCAGCTCCGCTGCACCAGCACGAACGCCACTGCTAGCATCCACACCACTAGCGGGACCATTCTGTTGGTCGCCAGCTGACTGTGCAACTTGCGTGGCGTTTCCAATGGCCTCCCGAGCTTCGCTGCGAGGCACTGGCTTGTTTTGGTTGAACTGGTTGCGGACCTGATTCTTGAAGTTTTCACGGGACAGATTTGGAGCATCGTGCCATTGGTGGTCTGGCGCTGGATTATCTATCTGCCTCAACTGCTCTTCGCCGGGATTAAGGCGCGAAGCAGATTTGGTAGCAGCATCGCCGGCAATGTCGCGGAGGAGGATAACAGCATCGTTGAGAAGTTTGCGAAACTCCCTAGAGGATGGCCTTTAGCAGTGGGTCGTCATAGGATGTCACTCGTGAACTTACCCATTGGTGATAATTAATTGACCCAAAGTTCTGAAACCAGCTCGTGCCTGCTCAGCGTCCCTATTGGCCATTTCCTTCGATACCGGGACACCGGGAGCAGAGGTTTGCGGACCTCCCTTAGCACCAAGTTGAGTGGTATTCCAAATGAATTCCTGAAAAACTTGATCATGATTCTTCACCAAGATGAGACGCTTCGCCTCCTCAACAACCGTTCGAAAGTCCTCGAGAATGACCTTTCCCTCTGCCGAAAGGTTCTGGTTAGGGGATCTCAGCTTCTCGTGATCTATGAGGGAGGAAAGTGCCACGTCGATTTGTTTGTTTGACGGTAGTCTGCCATTCTTGAAGCCTGTTTGCGAAGTTGGCACATTTGAAAATCAGGGTTATAAACCAAAATACAACATACCACTGTAGATTCCGTAAAGCCGAAGTTTGTTCTCAACATCTCTGTCCCTTTGTTTAGGGTCAACGGGTCTGTTTACTTTCGAATCCATGCTTGATTAGTTTGTGAGTGACGTTTGATGCGGTAGCAACTCGAGCGGGGATATAGAAGTATTGAACTATAACAAATCCGCAGTACAATGTATGGTAGTAGGGAGTGTGTCGTGTAAAAGTACAAATCTGCTGGTATTTTCCGTTCGTATAGGATCGAGTGTGAGAAGGGGATCCCTGAGGAGGGCCTAGGCTTAAGTACCGACAGTGGGGGGGTGAGGGGGAAAACTAGCAAGGCAAACAAGATTGGGGGGAACAGGGCACCGAGGGAGATACGCTGCGTATGAAGCGATCGACTACTCGTGGAGGATGGGTGAACTTGTGGAGACTAGAATATTCACAAAGAGGCAAAAGGAATGGGCACTGTTATTCCCTATAATTTACTCACTCTAGGTTCAATTGAGCCATCGAGTGATAAGACAAGACAGAAGGCAAGATATTAAGAAAAGACATCCGCCAGTTGATGCCGTCATCATTGCGCATTCGCTGCCCGAGGTATGATGGGTGTGGCGCTCTTGGGGTGTTTGACTGGTTGATCACAGCTGGGAACCATACATGATTGGAGTACCTATGGAAGTCGCTTCCACCCCAGCCAAAGCTTAAGAGGGTAGGCTACCGATACCGGTATACGAGCAGCAGGGTTCCTTTCCGGGGGCGAGGTCTTTGATGCTTTGGGACATTACATGTTCTCGCAGCTCACGGTACCAGTGACAATGCCGCGAACATAGCGCTCACGGCCCCTAGGGTTTACCGCCCCTATATTTTCTTTAATATTATCAGCGTAGAGAACAATAAGAAGAATTGGTTGACTAAAGTGAGTGAAATACCGGTAATAACAATAACAGTCCACCAGCGATACAAGGAAATTAAAGTTATGAACGTCACCGGCTGCCTGCGTTCTGCTGGTTCTCTACCCTGCTCACAGCAAAAATCCTAAAAACAGTGACGCACAGAAGGCATCACTACAGCCTCGAGTGCCGCCCAATACCGGTATGGTCATACAGGTATGTGAGACTGTCTTACCATCTTACGGTAAGGGTGATCCAGTAATAATCCTTGGCACACCAGGACAGTTTTCCCTAGCCACAGTGGAGTAAGCCACAATGATTATTTGAACCTCGCTTGCAGCGCCACCATCGTACTCATGTATCACCGACCAACCAAGCTCGTCATCCCATCTTGCCACTGGTAATACGAGTCTAGGGACAGTTGAGCCATATCTCTGCCATCTAAACCCAGCCTTTCCAATGACCGTGAATACAAATCTCAAATCACAAGACAATACAACTGAGTAAGTTACCCAAGGCTCCCTATAAATCTCCCTCAAGACAGGATCCGTTAAGTTAAGCCGCTGGCGCAGGTCACCTATTATCTTCCAGACAAATTTCCAGCTGTAATACCCAGGGGAGACAAAAGAATCAGGTCAAACCCCCCACTAGTATCATAGCAACAAGAGCACGGGACGACATTTATGTCTCCCACCCGCCCACCCACCTGTCTCCGGCGCTGCTGGTATTGACACTTCACGGCCAAGAGCTAGCTTCCAGCGCAAAAGGCCCTGCCCCTATCTACTCGAGGGTGTGTGTGGGTGACCGGACAGACAGGGTTATAAAATGTATGTATCAGCATACATTTTATAACCCCTGTCTGTCCGATCACCCACCTACCCATACCCCCGAGCACTTCAGATTCACCCCACCGCACGAGGGTGCGTGTGCAGTACTGTACCTGTCTACTTCCCCGGCGAGGTCGCGGCCCCGGGTGGAAGCAGGCAAACCTACCCCTAAGGGCGGTAGGCAGTCGATCACAGGCACACCCAGTAACTTGCAAGGATTCCAGCAGGTTCTTCCAAGTAATTCCTGGTATTACTAGTACAAAAGAAACTGGTGTTCCTGAACCCCCACAAGCACGGCCACTACAAAGCTCAACTACGTCTTCCACGAACCCAATCCCTAGACTAGAGACTTACCAGTACTCCAGAATATAATTGGTTTTCATCCCTGTATCACCCTCAACTATCACCGAGTTATCGTTATAATTATGATAATGGTTGATTTCCCAGGGAGCAGGAGAAGCGCAACTACGCACGCACAACAATGGCCATAGGACCGAAAAGCACCCGTCTAAGATGAGATAGTTTCAAAAAAAAGAGTAGCTACCACAAGTAACCATTTCCTAAGTTATCTCGATCATCACTCTTCAAGGTTCTTAATCCACCATCACCAATTTGAATGCATCATGCAGAAGACCTCCAATCATGAGAGCTCAGTATCTGAAATCCACATCCAATTGCCTATGCATAATGCCACCTTTATGCCTTGATTTTTGTCCTCAGAAAATGCAACCACCAGACTGGCCATGATCCATTCTGAGTGCACTCACTCATACTCTCTACCCACAAAGCACCTCTTTATTGCTTAATACCCATGCCGCCAATTTTCATCCCCGATTCCCCTCTGAAGTTCAGCATACCCAGTTCCGAAAATACTACCTCTGGTATACTCCCGTCAGAACCACCAATACTTAAGTTTACACAGCTCTTCCCCCTTAGGTCTCCCCTCATACCAGACCTGATAACCGCCGAACACCTCCCAGAGCACAGCAGTCAGGTCTATCGTAGGGAAAAGCGGTCTCGCCCCCGTGGCCTGCATCTTCCTCTCTCTTCCACCCTCCCAGTTCCTCCAACCAGGCACTTCCACACAACGATACCCTAGAATTAATGCTCCCTTCTTCTTCAACGCCTTCTCCAACTTGTGACACAGCTCGAAACTGTTCTGCGTTGGAATCCACGTCACGTTAAATAAATTATATACATACCTTGACTCCTCAAGACAGTAAACAGTTACATGGGGTTTTGTAGAGCTGGAACCTAAGGAGCCTGGCGTTAACTGACCATGAACGTAGGGCAGTGGTTCTGGCCAGTGGTCGATTTCCCAGAAGTAGTGGGGTGGGGAAGATGGGTTAGCAGCCATAAGGCCAGGGGGTATGGACAGCTCGAGGTTTATAGACAGCGTAGGGAAGGTGGCTGTTGCGGTTGTGATTATTGTGCGGGTTTCTATTGTAAAGGTTGCTGCAGAGCACGAATTAGTGAAGGGGTGTATCTTACCCCAAACGGAAACTTACTGGCTATGGATGTTTCCAGGGCATGTTCGAGTTGTAAGGTTGGTGCTGAGGATTACACTGGTGAGCAGATGATAAGCCTTAACGGGGTATTGAAACTTACAAACCGCAGCCACCTCTAGTGCAGGTTCCGATTCTAAATTTGCTGCTATTGAGCAGGGATGAGTGAGTGGTGGGAGCAGACCCCGCTCACAATCGAGACATACCGGCTGTCCTTACCCCTAACTTGGGCACGAGCTCCTCAACCGTCTCAGTGGTCCTAATCTGAGTAATCATAACCTGAGGACTTGTGCTCAGCGATTGAGACTGACCAATTCCGGCCGCCGCACTTGACAGGGCATCCGAAGCCCCATATGGTACGGCCACAGCATGCCGGCCCAATATGAGGATGCTGAGGACTTCTGACAATCCGGGTTTCATGGCCTAGTGAGAAAATGTTATATGGTAAAAAGTAGAGCCAATTTTAATAGCTGGATGGTTAGAGCCCAGATTGTGATGGGGGAAGAGGAGTAATTACACAAATATATAACCAATGCCCTGTCTGGCGTTCAACCATAAAAAATGCTGTTTTTCCTGAAAAAGGGCCCTGTTCGGCGTGCAGCGGAAATGTCATATTTCTCACCTAAATAGCATTTTTTTTCCTTCATATATTTATAAATAAATAGGAGGGGTTTTAAGATGACATCAACATAGGCGGAAAGAGGTTAGTACAGTACCTTGAAGCTAGAATAGTTTAGAGAGAAATAATAATGATTAAGTACAACTGCATAATCCCCTCAGTCTTGCTTCTTTGGCCAGTCTCTCAGCCATGTCCCTGCCATCTTAAATCTTACTAACCCCATAGAAAGGGACAGTTAATTCAATGGCTAAATCCATATCCTCATTCCATTTTTCATTTTTACAGCACTAACTAAACCAGCAAGCCGTGTGATAGTGCATCTATCTTTTTTCTTCCCCCCAATGTCACCAGAAATGTATACAAGTTTCGCAGTAGTGATATCCCAACACGAGCACAGTCTGTCGAACCATTTGTCTGGTTTGTTAAAACTACGCGTGTGTAACGAGACCGGATACACTACAATTCTTGGCGCAGTGGCCGGAGCAAACACCGTTCACTGAGTGGTCGAGAAGACCCTAGAGCCAGTCAGAGGAAGTTCTACAGACTTATGTACTTACCCTTCATACCGGTACAGCAAAGAGTTTCTATACGAGTGATATTTCATGAGTTTTGCAACCCTCTCAATGACATTATATTATTATAGAGAGTATACCACCTCCACACCAAGCCCACCAAACAAATGGTGCCACTATGACTTCCCCTTCTTCTTCTTTTTCTTTGACTTTGAAGCCTCCGGCGGTGCCGCCTGCCCAGGAATTGGTGTGCTTGCACCTGGCACAGGGGGAGCTTCTGCCATTGGAGTTTCTGCCCTAGGCCATTAGCTACCAATCCCACCGGGCAAACTATAACCACCCAGAGGTTCCGAGGGTAGTGAACAGATTCTTACCTATAACCGCAGGCTCTGGAACCCCAGCCTGCTGCCTTCCAAGTCTGTTCAATCCAGCGACCAACCGACCCACAACCGCAATCTTAGAGGTCCGAAACTTTACAAGAGCACCGGAGACAGGATCGTAGGTTTTGAGAGTAAGCTTGCCTTTTCCAGTTGGAGCAGCATGGTATGAAGTCGTTATTCTGGTCTGGGAGAAAAATCAGCTCATGCCACGAATTAAAACCTAGTTGAACATACCGTTGAAGGCCGAGCTTTCAGTAATAGTAGAGACTCATCCACAAATTCCTGGGGGGTTTTAGTCAACTTCATGATGCTAATTGCGAGATCAGGGATATGCGGGGTGTTAGAGGGATAAGAACCAAGTGGTCGTGTGAAGTTGTCGTACTAAGCCGGGTAACCAAGATTTTCAACGAGCTGACCAAGTTTCAACATTGAGCCTCTCAACAGTTCGTTCTGTTTTCCACGGAAGCTACCAATGAGCCTAACTTTTTCCACGAGCAAGCTTGCTTCTCACTTTTCTCATTTACGAGGCATAACTCCGAAACGGCATGCATGGACAGAGAACACATTGCGGATTTAGTCCACCAGCTTAATGATGTCGAGCTTGCGGTGTTGTTATCACTAGTTGCCAGAAAGCACTGTATTCTCACGACAGAACCAGAGTGCTTAGAGCTTTTGCGGCAGCAGATTGAGCTGGTGAGTCTCCATTTGAAGTCTTGGGGTCTTTCTAACGTTTTAGCAGCTCGGGCCAGTGGTGTTTGGACTTACGGTGGCGATTGTTCGGTGCACCCCTGATACCACTCTTGACGATTTTATAGAACCATTGCTGCTTGATGAAACTCGACCTTCGCCCACCTCACATGGCATATCACCTGTGAATAACCGTGAGGTAGTTCAGCCCTTTACTTCTCATTTACTTTAGCTTATAGTTTTTAGTCTGGAGAATCTCACTTTGGCACGCGAAACCGCCCAAACCTTCTACGGACTCCATCACAGGGTACTCATGATGAGAGCACGGGTGGTAGTCGTAAGCTTGCCAACATTATTATCGCCCAGGACCTCGATCTTGCAAGTGACCAGGTCCAGACTCAAGCATTGGAGGTAGGTTAAATAGCTGGAGATGCCAGGAGAAGACACTGAAACAGGCTAATGCCTGACAGCTTATCAGAACTAAGCGATTCTACACGAGGAAGAAAAACTTCCACTACGCCCCTGATCGATTTCTCCTGATTGCTTTGCTTGGAAAACCCAATGACGAATCCAGCCTTTCCAGCCACCTGGTAATTCCCAAATCCAAAGTCAAATCAAGAAAGCTGATGGTGGTATAGTGTGATTACTTTTTCATTTCCCATCATCATCCTTCTGACGAGGGATTCCCAGAGGAGGTCGAGCGGGAAGCTGAGTCCGAGCAATCTGATGTCGACTCCTTAGCCTCGGTTGTTATCCGAAAGGTGTCAACAACTCCACCTCCTTTCCGAGGTCCGAGATTCCCACAAGCCAGAAAAAATATCTTAGTCCCCAAAGATATAGTCGACACCATAAAGTCGATGGCGGACGATGTGACAGTTGGCATTGAGATCAGGAGGTATATGTTCGATCTAGTCGTTTTCCTCAGAATGCATAGAGCGGTAGCCGGTGGGATCTCTGCTAGAGCAACGAAGGATTTTGAGGAACTAGTAAGGTAGGCCTCCACCCCGACATACGTACTCTTATCTGCTAGTCCCTTAGTACCCTTCGCGGACCAGAGAAAATATTTTGCTGACGTGACTTAGATGTCTTGCACCACTACATAGCTTAGATTTCGTGACCCCATCGCTGGCAAGCCTTGGAGTCTACAAAGTCTACAGCCACCGCATTGAGCTCGTCCAACATCCCGATGGCGAGCGAAGTATACTTTGGGGAAGCCGGCCAAGCGCAATTGCAAAGTATTTGAAGCACGTTGATGTTCAAGGGGTCCTAGACGAAGTAGTCGCCGGAGTTAAGGTGCCCCTGTGAAGCAGCGGATGACCCCCAATCCAAAGAGTGATGTTAGTGTGTCATGGACACCTGTTTATCAACAATAGACAGTTGGGGAGAAGACGCATGTTATATCCTGCAAAAGTGTATTGAGGTGGATGCGCTGTATATAGAATACTTGTTCCGTAATAATATGATACTGTTGAAAAGAGGATATTAGCGGCAGCCTATGTGCACTGTATCATGGACCGGAATGGGCCACCACCGCGCTCACAGCGACGAAGACGAGCCTCTATGCCCCAATTCATCGTTTGTGCCACGCATTTCGCCTGCTCCCTCCCACGCTATCACAGCAGTGTACCTTAAACACACACGGATTCTGGCTACTTTTCTTTTTATTTTTACCCCTTCCATTAATTCTCCTCAAACGTGTGGCCATGAGATTGGGGGACAGGGTAGATAGGCCGGAGCCGGATCTGCAAGGGAGTTATCGCGTGGGAAGGCTATTTCCGTCAGGCGGGAGAAGCCGAGGCCCGCCCCGTTGGTGCTTGTTTGTCTCCTGTTCTGTCCTTGCATCCCGGTACCCAGAAAATAACAACGACTGACTGTAAGGCAAAATAGAAAAAGGGAAAGGGCAGAGGGAAAAAAATGTACACTTCATCCACTCATTGGTTTGAACCAAAATAAGTATTTCCTCCTCTGCTCTAACGATCTTTGTATGGCATATATCCCGGTCGAGAGATAAAGCCAATGACCAATAACGTTGCTAGAGTGGAATTGAGTGAGTGACGGGAAAAAAAAATGGGAAGGTCAGAGCAGAGAGCAGAGAGCAGATAGCACCGTGGAGCGGAGAAAAGCAAACGAGTTCCTCTAGGGGTACAGCGAGCGTGGCTCCTTACACCAGTTTATTTATTTTATCCATTACCGAGCCAGCCTAACAACCTTCACCTACCTCTCCGCTACGGTACTCCTGTCCCTGCTCTCTCCCCCAACAATTCCTTACAACAGCCCTTCTCTTGTTATCTCATTCGGCGACTGCGAGCTGGGCCTTGTGCTCTTGTGCTGTGTGGTGTGGTTTTCTCCCTATCATTTCTCCACGAATATTACTACTAAGATACCTCCACGGTAGTCTTGGAAGATTAATTAAACTCCCCTTAATCCATCGCATCCATCTACCATCTCCTCTGTAAACTGCCTTCCTCTTCCTCAGTACGAAAAGGCATCCAGCAAAGCACTCCATTACATACCCACGCTATTGACTATCGACTGTCACCACCGCCGCCCACTGTCGACAGCAACCCAGCACTCATCCACCTTCCCTTTTTGCGCTACATCCCACCTCACCGGGAGGAAGGAGAAAGGCCAAAACAAAAAACAAAAGTCTAATTGAATCACCTAATACTCTCTACCGGTATCATATCTATCCACCAAACCCATTACAACCTGCGACAAAAATAAAAAATAGAAAGAAAAAAAACAACAAAAAGGCAACACACATATGTCTCCCACACCCTTCAAACTCCCTCCAGCACACACGGTCCCAACCCTCTCGACGAGAAAACACATAGAGATACTCAGCGCCCTGTTTGAGCCCTGCCCGGCGCTCAACACGCTCGCACTCGAGTACCTCGCCGCCGGACCATTCGAGAGTTACGATGACCTCGTCGGGATTGTGTATGGGTTGCTGGCGGATCTGAATGGGAGCAAGACGCCCAAGAATACGGAATGGCTGTTGAAGATACTCGCGGCGCATCCGAGGCTGGGGGCTAAGAAGATTGAGAGTGAGTTGTCGGCGGAGGAGCAGGCTAGCCTTGCGGCGGCCAATGCTGAGGAGGAGGAGGCTCTCAAGAGATTGAATGACGAGTATGAGAAGAAGTTTCCTGGTGAGTTTTCCCAAACTTCTGACCCTTTTTTGACTTTGATTTTTATATTCTATTTTTCGCTTGATTCATGGCTGGCTTGATGGCTGCCGTGGGTTTTGCGTTTCGTGTCCTGCGTTCCAGGCGGGAGGAGGAGAAAAAGTCCTGAGTTGTGAGTTTGTGGTTTTTGAGCTAATGTGAGGTTGTTTCTGCGAATCGGTAGGAATGAGATATATGTAGGTCACTGCCCAATTGCTCAACCCAGCTCATTACGACGATCACTCCAAATACACGAGTTAAAAGTTTCGCACAAACTAACCCTGAGGTAAAAGCGCTTTTGTCAACGGTCGTAGCAGGCAAATCATCATTAAAGATATGGAAAAGAGAATCTCCCGATGGGATTCCGAAGCTGAGAAAGAAGAAGCCATCCAAGTGCCCTCCGCCCTTTCCTAACACCCTCCTCCTCCCTTCTTTCCTCCCATTGATTGCTGTCCCCCCCTTCCCTATCTCCATATCCCCTTCTCTCCTTATCCCCCACTATCACTACAACCCCCTACCCCTCTGGGTATTGGTACGAGGGTAACTAACATACAAAATTTTTGGAATACATGCAGGCTATGTGCGACATTGCTAGGGATAGAGCCAACAAACTCACCCCTCAAAAAACCGTATGAGGTACAAAAGCCACCGGAAAGAGTTATGACAAGAACAAATAAGAATGACAGAATACAAAATTTGACGAATCCCCTCCCAATAAAGCGCAAAGAAGAAAAGAAAGAAAAAAACGTTGTACATATCCGGAAAGCGACCGAGAGAGAACAGAAATTAGAAAGGAACTAAAAAAACCTGTTTTTGCTTTCTCCCAAAAAGTTGGCTCCATTACTCCGCGTCTCCCAAATGACCAGTTCCCGTTACCCCATTCGAAATATCATCAACACCACGAGGAGAAAGAGAAAGGAAGAAAAGAAAAAAAAAGAATACAAAAAAGACATCTAACAAAAAACCCTCCCAGAACTTTTCATCCAAGTTTTTTTTTTTTTTTTTGATTTCCATGTTTCTTTGTTTGATACCCGATTCACTCATATGCCCAAGCCCATACCCTGTCGCTGCCAATCCAATTCTGATTCGCTGGGAGGTGTTGGCGGTCGTCGATGTTTTGGGATCCCATAGGGGTCTGGTATACTCGATAAATCCGATTTATGATTTTTTTTTAAGTGCTGCGAGCTCTTTGAGCCCTTCAATTTTCGTGGCTTCACTATATATGCCCCTTGATCTAGCGGCGGGTGGAACTGGGCTACGTGATTTCGTTTGGGGCTCGATTGGGCAGCCGCTGCAATCCTTTCTCTGGATCGTAACAAAACAACAAATGTCAGATTCATATGTTCTTGTTCATCCAAAAAAAAGAATATAAAAAAGGTTCAAAAAATCAAGGAGTGTGTGATGATGTCAGGCACTTTTTTCTTTCTCTTCTTAAGGCGAGCAAGTAGGAGGCAAAGTGGGCAGCGTGGGATGGGAGGAATATTGGATGGTTTCTTCTACCTGAATTGTTGCCTGGCTATCTCAACCTGCCGTTCCTGAGCAGCCCTCGCAGCCATAGCATCTCTTTTTATTTTGTTCAGTATGGCCGCCTTTCTCAGGACGTTCCGTGAAGCGGCTCTCGTCTTTGCCCATAACGCTACTCGAGAGCAATTTCCTCGATCGAGTATGTTTGTTGGGGGAACGGCGAAGGGTTCGCTCAGTCGCGAGGTGATAAGTTTCAGTCGTAACCGACGTTTTTTGTTGTAGTCACGAAAGTTACCATCCAGTCCATCGATGTCCGCCAGTGGTCGTGCTCGTTTTCGAGGATATGATGACGATGAATACGAGGATACTGTGGTTGCGGCGGGCAGTGGTGATGTAAAGGAGAATATACCGGGAAGCGGGGCAGGTGAAAACGAAAAGAAGATGGACGATGTTGGCAGTATTGTTTCGTCAGGAGCAGGGGACGGGGATGCCATTGCAGTTATTGTATTGTATTGTATTGTATTGGTATCAGTCGCGGATGTTTGGTTGCAGTAGTCGTGGTTATCTCCTGTTTTTTCCTTGTTTTTTGGAGCCTTTTTTTCTTTTCTTTTCTTCTTTCCTTCCTTCCTTCCTTCCTTTCTCTCTCACGTTGCCCTCGATGCCCTTTAGGTGCCTTTTTTGGTGGATATCTTTCTTTTCCCTTTTAGCCTTTCTTGATATCTCCCGAAAGTCTATCACATTCGTTGTTTTCTGGCGGGACTTAGGAGGGATTGGGGATGAACTACAGCCTGCAACGTACGAATAGCAGTGGATATTGTAAGAAAAAGCTTGCGGACGACGACGATGAAAGCTTAGCAGGGCCAGCAGCTGCTGTAAGTAGCGGTGTGGGGAAGGGCAGCGTGCAGGCTAGCCAAGTCGCAAGCCGGGTGAGGTTTCTACCCACGGGCCCTCAGCAGATGCTAGAGTGACCAGCAAGGAGGGTCTGGTCGGTCTATTGGTAGTTTTGGCTACCGTTCTTTTTTTCTTTTCTTTTTTTCCTTTCTCTGGCGATGGAGAAGAAGGAAGATTTTTCTTCTCTTCTTGGTTGGGTTGCACACAGAAAGGGTCATAGGGGGGTCGTGTGCCAGTTTCTTCGCCTGGGTGGTCCCAGCACCGGCCTCGTTGGCTGACATTTTTGGTCGCCATTCGCGCCTACCCCAGTTCTTGCAGACCAGTTCGTTCCCATTATCTGAGACAGCATCTGTTCTGGGGCAAAATTCATTCTCTCTTTTTTTTTTCACACCCTTCATGTTGCATCAGTATTTCTTTTTTTTCCCTCTTTCCTTTTTCCCTCTGTGCTCCTTCTCCTTCGTTCGAACTTCCCCGGAATTACCGTATCATGATAGGAGAGGGGAAGGAAAGAGAGAGGAAAAGACGGTAACAAATTAATCACGGTATACATGCATTTTAACAAAAAGGAGCGAAATTGATGCAATGTTGCTTTTTGCTCTCTGGAAAAACGAGGGAGAGGAGCGATGTGGGAAAAGAAAAAAAAAGGGTGAGGGGTGTCGAACAAGGATGGGGTTAAGTGGGTGCGAACAGCACACACAGGAATTGATGATATCTGTCAGCATTTTGTTTTTCTGTTTGGGCGAAAAAGGGAGCTTTGAAGGGTTGAAGGATTCCCACAGAAGGAAATCAAAGGGGGCAGCAAAAAAAAAGGTGGGCTTGCCAGCACGACTCTGAATCAGGCGGACGCACATTCGGCTAACTGCGACAACTGTTGGCCCTGCTCTGGATTCGAGGGTCACTATGCAATTGCTCGGGTGGTGATCGGTTGCTTGGTTGCAAGTGTCATAGGAGATGTTTTCTTGCAAGACAGGGATTATCTTGGTAGTTAACCTAAATTAACCGTCCACTAACCTTGTCGTCGGCACTTGTACTAATGCCCGAAGAGAGCAGAATGAGATGATACGGTATCATAACTATCCGGCCATTTGGGATCAACCGCAGCGATTGTCTATTGAACGAACCCTTTTTAAGCGATGCCTCCTGGTACCGTTACCGCTCGAATGGAACCAGTTTGGAGTTCCGACATCCTTCCCGTGCCTGCAGATATTCAAAGTGAATAAATGGCCAATTGGTGTCCGCTTGGATGATAGCCAAGTACCGTATTCAGCGACTCGAGCACTCATTCAACCGCTTTCCCTGGTCCCCTACATTTCTTTTCATGTGTTTATGGTCCTGTATGATATATCGAGTTCATCTGAATTTCTGCGGCCTAGAACAAGTCTCTTCCACCCTTCCTGACATCTCATACGTTACTATAACCTCTTGCATAACATCTCTCCACCAAACTTCCAAAGAGGGTTACGATCTACCGGAATCGAAATCTATTCCTGACCTACAGCGCAAGGCAAGGAACAATTGACCCGAACGGACAAGAATATATTTGGTTGGTTAACCTTAAATAACTATTCAATAACTTACGGGAACCTGTACGAGTACTGGTATATGATGCCTTAAGCCTTACTTGTATCTCGGGCGATCGACTACCTTTAATTCCTGCACCTCGAATACTGTACTCGGGGGTAGGCAAAAGTCGGGCGCGCCCCATATACGGCAACTATGGTTCTCCCCCATACAAACCCGTTTTCTTGGCACTTTTTGTAAGGGCAGCAAAAGTCGGGCGCACCCCCAGAATAGGAAATAAACCCAGAGATTTCGTGACACCGCGCCCTACTTACCCTTGTACCCGAGTACTAGTACTCGAGCAGATATCATATCGGCACATACTGTATAGGAATCGTGGTCTTTCGCTCAGATACAATAAAATTGAGTGTCTTCGTGCGGGGCTCCAGTCTCCGTTTCAAGACAAGAGGTCCCCATAACACCAAGTGCCGAGGGAAAAAGGAGGAGAGAGACAGTGTTGGCTCCTGCTAGTCGGCCTCTGCTCTTATTAACCTGCAAGTACCCAATTGAAAGTTACCGAGCGGTTAATACAGACTATCGGTAACCTCAGTAACCTGCAAAATAATCCCCGTCTCACACAAGCGCGAAAACATTTCGCCTAGCACGCGTACGATTGGTTGCCCGTTCAGTCAAACCTTGCCAAGGGGCTGCCCAATTTGACCTGATAATACAGTGCAAGTGTCCAACATTCGAAGTTGGACTGAATGTCTCAGCAGTTTAGGGGACACGGTAGCGCTACAGAGGTCCTTGACTGCATGAAGAGGCACCAGTTTGCTACAGTTGCTCTGGGCCCTACAAGTACCTTACCAGATGACACTCTTGCTACATATGTAGATTGCGCAGTGGCCGGCTGCGCCTCCATCAACTTCTTCCTCTCATCAACTTCGTCCTCTCCTCTACTGCCCTTATTCCCTTTCTCAAGGATCCATTCTCCCCAAGGAGACAGCTCGCCATCTCGCGGTTAGACTAGTTGGCTAGTGATCGATTGTAGCTACTCGTACTTGTACTAGAAACTTAAAATCGCGGGTTGCGTAGCCGGTGGTAAAACCCCTGGGCAAGGTACGGTAATGGGGACGGAGCACCTTTTCCGGAACTTCTAACCTGGGGACAAGCGGAGCCTTGGATGGTGCAACCCTCACTTTTAGCTTATCTCTAGGTAGATTGTAGCAAACTGCAGTCGAAAACTGGGAGACTTACCATGAGCCTCAAGGCAAACCAAAAGTGACGGTTGCCCTGTATTGGCGGTTGCCCTAACTAAGACTCATTCATAAAGTATGATATCCAGACCGAAAAATGCCAATAACTGGTGTTTTAAGCCCAAATTCGATGATCTTGGCGCCTCTGCTTCCGGGCACTTTTCGAACTGACGAGTAGGCTCTTGGACCAGTACCTCTTTCTCACCGAGGTATTGTTCGGTTGCACTGGAGAATTGGCCTAAGGGCTTGTAGCTCAATATAATTGATTGAGCCTGCCGTGCCAAAATGGTCTTGACATTCTTTCTATCCTCTGCCTTCCCACATCGTCACACCTGAAACAGCAAACACTACGAGTGCAACGGGCTATGCCCGTCTGACTTTTAGGAACATGAGTGATCATTTGATGCAAGTACAGCTTATCTGCTGTTTAGTGTTCAAGATTTGGGCTGCGTATGTTCTGCAGTGGTCCTTGGTGGCTTGGATAATCTGGGGGGAAAGGTGGAAATGATGGGAAGCAACTGGAGGCTGGGCTGTTGGGGGAATATTGCACCATTTACAGTACTAAAAATAAAAATGCAATACTGAATCACCACTTCTGGGCACGACATCAACCTATTCTTGCTTGCCCTGGTGCAGAGCCTTCAAGAACAACGTTGAAATACGGTTAGCCCCTCCTGCGGTTATTGCCATAACTAACGGAAAACACCTTCAATCGATCGAGGGCAATGGTGAAGGATAGGCACTCGGGTGATAATAACACCGTATCATTTCCCCCTGCTTCACGGCAGCCAGTGCCCTCCATCCGGAGTATTGGCGGGAACGTGTAACATCGGCTACGGTAGGTCACGCCTCTGCTCGATGGGCTGCATATATCACGCATCAAACTATTCAATCGTTTTTGGCTATCAGCACAACGGTATCATACGAATGCCTTCTTAAAAACTCTACAAGATGGCGCTCCTTCCCCAGGTTTCCTCAGGCTGGGCGCCTCCCAAACTCTACAGTATTTCGCGCACTTGGAGCTGAAAGGTCGAATTTTGAATAAAAGGGCACAGGTCAATATATCGATGCCTAGGCACAAATGAAGTTTCGAAATATCGCGCTCTCACTGTACTTCGCACTCCACCAGGATTCCCATAGTGGGGGAACCCTTCCCATCACGTACAGGTTTTCTCTACCTACAGATACCAGTACTATACCAGCACCATAGTCCAGATTTCCCCTTCGATCGATGGGATACAGCCATGCACTGGTATGAAGCGGGAAACCCTTTGAAATTTTGAGTGAAAGGAGCTCACATTGCACTTCGAAATTTGACAAAAGCCAAAGCGGGGCCCGTACGATATTTGGGTCGCAGAAAGACTTTGCGTAGTGTACTCTTCCAAAAACAAGGTAGAAGAGAAAAAGAACGAAAAAAGAAAAAAAGAAAAAAAGAATAATAATAATCATGGGGATCATCAAGATGATGCCGATGGCCACATATGCCTGGGTACACACAATTGGGCTTCCACTCCTGTCTTAGATTCAAACTTGGAGTTTGTCAAAAAGCAAGAAATCTCCTGAATTGCTCCCTGCTGTATCCTGGTTGCCAAATAAGGACCCCAGATGTGGGCTTCTTCAGACACCCTGCCACCACAGACTGACGCCTGGTCTCCAAGAGGCATCCTTCGCCAGGGACATCTCAGACCGGTGCTCGAGTAACACTGGAAGAACTACACCGTTCGAGAATTTTCAGTACTCGAGTACATTCCTTTAACTAAACATTGTTGAACTGAGGGTTGTTCCGGGATATCAGATGAACATGGGGGATGAGGGCCAACCATTGGCCCGTGTTCTGATAAAGTTCGGTGTTGAATGTAAAATCAATAGATTCCCGGTACACTAACTCTCTTTAATAGGATGGCGTTTGGTGCGTTTGGCTCTCTCCGCGGCTCTGCTCGCTTGTTGGCATTCTTAGGGCTTCGCTCAGGCCACGCGCCGAGCCTGCCGGTAGACTAATCGAGAAGCCTTGATGTATATTGGTACTACTGTACTAGTGTACTGGGACTTCATCCGGTCACACCAGGTAAAGAACTTTTGCGATATGTTCGCTGGAAAATTTTTCCTCAAGCGAACCCTAACAATAGACTTTCCATCCACTAGCACCTCAAGGAAATGTACCGACGATCGGGGCAACTTCGATTCTGCATCTTTTCACTAATGATACGAGCATGCGTTTGTACTACTTGTACTGGTGCCGATTATTATAACGGCACTCCCTATTTGTGCTGGCATGCTCGAGTGCAAGTACCTGTCCTAGGCGATGAGTACCGGGACCCGGAAACAGGGGAATGGTTTTGTATTGGGGCTTGGGTGCGCATAGATTTGTTACTATACGTTCCTTTAGTTCTGGTTTCGAGTTCTTATGGTCTGGGACAAGTATCATGTTGATATGGTTTTGGAACCGCGATTCAGGCAGGAGCGGTCAGCCCGGTATGGGGCCGCAATACGGTGATGGCAGCCCATGCAAACTGTGTCCCACCCCAACCGCTGCCCTTCGAGGACTCGTTCTCGTGTCATTGGCTAAGGCTCACTTTTGGATCAGATGCCCTCCCAGCCAATCATGCTAGCCCGGTCCGCTCTATTGGTTCATTGGAAGCACGTTTCGAGCCCATGGGAACATGGTATTTCCCTGCATCTGATCTGTAGCATCCAATAAATCCGTAAATCAGAGTCGATTGCAGTGCGGGGATTCTGGAATGCAACCGAGGCGTTGCACGGAAAATCAACTCGGGTTCGGAAAGTCCAGATCGCCGAAGTGGAGCGCGATACAAGGTTAAAACAAGCTACAGTATCACGTTGTGGTGGTGATGTGAACGGCGGAATCTGGGGAGAAAGAGAGCCGACTAACGGCAAGCTTTACCCAGGGATCTTTAGCCGATATACAGCGACAATAAGGCGAATGTCAGGGACTTGCTTGCCGACCCATATGGATGGCATTTAGGAAAGGGACTTTAGGAATACTGGTAACCTTGCTTGTAGGGAGGGAGAAGGCCTCTGCCCGGATGGCCTAGGCCAGGGACTCGGCTGCGGAAAATAACTTACCGCGGCCAGCAGTACTTTAGATTAGCACGCTCTTATTGCTATGGTAAGTGGTGGTTCTCTGGCTGGCTGTAACGTCGTACCTCGTTCCAGGGACACCTCAAAGTAGGTTATTCCACGACATTCAAAAGGTTGAATGTTCGGATTCTCAAGTGTCTTCATACCTTTTCGCGTGTTCTCTGCTTTAGTTATAAACCTATATATTTCTATTTTGTTTTTTGGTCTCATATTTTGCTTGAAATCCTCCGTGGGACATCGTCCCCGGCAGTTATTAGACTGAGGTTTACTTGGGTGATACACAATACTGTTGCAACGTTCCTCCGCGCAATAAGAAGCGATGACAAGCACGTCAATACCCGCACTCCCTTCGGCAGGCATACCGGTATCGAAATCTGGGGCAGCGGAGAATCCTGCCCGAAACACTCCTTTACCCTCTGCCATAACGCCTGCCAGTGATCCAGTCTCTGAAAATGGGGGGGCAACTTCTTCCACTGGCGGGGATGGACCTAATGGTATGCCCCGCTAACCAACAAACTAACAAAACATTAGTTCTTTCTCCTTTCTTAAACCTTTATTGCGAGGCGCTGACGACGGCCGGTTTTTAACCATCTCTAGCATCTCCAGCAAGCGGCTCCCTACCTTCAAAGTTCTCGAAGCCTTCCGTATCCCCTGCTCCTACCGCTGATCCCGAGAAGCTCCAATCGCCAAAAGTTAAGAATAAGGGAATGGGCCTGGACAACACAGCTGCTATTGACCCATTAACAATGCAGATACTCCGTCGCACTGGAACTGAAAACACCCTTCGGCAAAAGTTGCGTAAAGATAGCTATGATGATTCGATAGCTCGAAATCCAGGCGAGAGTGTGGGTGGGATCGGGGAGGGAAACACTCCAGATGCAGCAACGAGGAATACGGATGCACAGCCTCAGAGTAGGGAAAAGAAGTCCGTATCCCCCTCTCGCAGAATCTGGGGAATACCCAAGGCTGACACCACGTAGGAAAGGTGTTTCTTTTCTCAGCCGCATAATGGGGGGGAAGAAAAAGGATGGTGATATGTCCAACGACGAAGATACGTCCGAGGGAGACATACGCACTGAAGGAATGGATGCTCACGTCTTTTCCCAACCAATTGGGTATATACCTCAGTTTCCTGCACCGCCAAAGTATATTAAGGTGAGGAGCCCACGTGCTCTTGCAGCTTGTCTGAGTGCTGAGGCTAATAGACTTCCTGCAGGTTCGTTCCCGCAATAAGCCGAAACGTGATTTCGACCAAACATTTTTGGCACAGGAGCTGTACCGGAAGCCGGCCTACGAAGAGGATGGGAAATTAGCAGCCGGTAGCACAGCCAACCTTTCACCATTGCCACCAGCACTCCCGAAACATAAGAGCGGGGCTATATGGGCTATGAAGTTTAGTAAGGATGGTCGATATCTTGCTGCAGGGGGGCAGGATAAGATAGTACGGGTTTGGCAAGTTATTAGTACCAAGGAAGAGAGGGAAGCCCACGAAAACGCGTTAAACATAATATATTATATAAACACGGAAGATGCGGTAGGGGCTGGGCCCGGAGGAATATACTCTGATGGTAGCGGCGTACGGTTGAACGCCCCCGTTTTTCTGCCAGAACCAATTCATGAGTACACTGGACATACTGCAGATGTCTTAGATCTGAGCTGGAGCAAAGTAGGTGGTTCAAGAGGAAATGGTTGGCCTACTATGCAGTTGCTAACAACGGGTAGAATAACTTTCTTTTGTCCTCATCTATGGACAAGACGGTCAGGCTTTGGCACGTGTCCAGGAAAGAGTGCCTCTGTGCTTTTCAACACAGCGACTTTGTTACAGCTATTGTGTTTCATCCTAGGGATGATCGCTTCTTTCTAGCTGGTTCATTGGATTCCAAGTTGAGACTATGGAGTATACCTGACAAAAGTGTTGCTTTTTGGAACGAGCTCCCCGATTTGATAACAGCTGTGGCCTTCACTCCCGATGGGCGAATGGCCATTGCAGGTTGTTTGAGTGGATTATGCCTGTTCTACGAAACTGAAGGGCTAAGATATAATACTCAGGTTCATGTGAGATCTTCTCATGGCAGGAATGCGAAAGGGAGCAAGATTACCGGAATTGAGACCATCACATTTCCACCTGATGATCCGAATGGTGAAGTCAAACTGCTGATTACTAGTAACGATTCACGGGTCCGAATGTACAATGCTAGAGACAAGACCCTTGAGTTAAAGTTTAAGGGCTATGAGAATACATGTAGTCAGATTCACGCTACCTTTAGCGACGACGCTAAATATGTCATCAGTGGAAGTGAGGATAGGCGAGTTTACATTTGGAACGTCGGATTAGGGGAGACTGAAAAGAAGGACAAGAAACCGGTCGAGTACTTTGAGGGTAAGACGTTTATCCATTCTGGTATCATAGGACAACTGTTAAACATCATGCAGCCCATCCTGCAATTGTGACCGTTGGAGTTATGGCTCCTACAAAGACGAGACAATTATTAGGGAGCTCGGGAGATCCGCTTTACGACCTATGCAACCCACCACCAATTACCCTTGTTAGCAGATCTGATTCAGTTTCTTCAAAGAAAGAAGCCGAGCTATCGGCGGTGGGAAGGCTCTCGGAAGATGATCACGTAACTTCTCACATGCCGAAAGTCCTAGAGGAGTCGCCCGCCTACGTGGCGAGATCAACACACTCGGATGGGAATATAATTGTCACTGCAGATTATACTGGGCGCATCAAAGTTTTTCGGCAGGATTGTGCTCATGTGAAACGTAGGAATGAGTCTTGGGAAACATCGTCGACGTTTTCAAAGAAGATTGGGAGTGGTGTATTTGGAGGAAGACGGAGAAACTCGTTGTCACATGGCTCTGATAGAATCCTTTCTTGGAGACAGAGTATAGCATCTAGTGGAAGCTTGGATGGCTCAATTGGGGGAGGGAGATTTGGTGATGGTGGCTCTAGTAGAAACCGAAGCATCTCTCCCCGAAAGTCAATGGGTACCCTATCAATTGGTTCGAATGGGACCACGGGTCGGTTCGCGCGGTCGGGTAGTGTACGTTCAAGAGCAACTTCAATTGCAAATGACACCGTGCATCAAAGAAATTCGGAAGGTGGTACGGCTAACATGAGGAGCCCCGGAAAGTCGGCTCTCGGGGAAGGGGAACGGCCAGGAAGCAGTGCAACAATGCCAGTGACTGGCAATGATCGTATGATGCAGGAAGCCCACGCAAACTTGGCATACCACAATCCCAAACATGTCCCCACCTCAGGCGCCAGTACTGCCGCCACAGCAGCAACTGCAAGATTGAGACGGGGATCTAGGATGACGGCGGGCTCTGACGACAGTGCAGATGAGGTTTTTAGCAGCGACGGGGAAGGGGACGAGAGTGAGAGTGAGGCAGTCAGGTGTAAAAGGTTTGTCTAGTTCGTCTATCTTTTAAATTAGTCTAGCATCTAGATCTCCACCAGTCTTTTTGGCCTTTTTTTTTTCTTTCTTTTGGGGCCCCGACGATCATTGACTGATCCGCGGGTTCTACAGATGCGGAGGGACATCCTTCAAAGCTAAACAATCGAGAAGGGGAGAGCATAAACTCCTTTGCATAAGGTGAGTGCTATATTATGAAATCCACGATAGTTTCTGTCCTTTCTTTCCCTCTCCTCGTATTGGCTATACCGCGCCACGGGTTTTGATACCCCGATTCTCTCGATAACTCTAATGCCCCTCACATTGAACCGCAACTAACCAGGTGGAAAAATCGATATAGGTGCAACTCTGCACCGTGAAATCACGCAATTGGAGTTTTTTGTTTCTTTGACTTCTTTTTTCCTGCTCATGTATTGATTTTGATTCGTTATAGTAATTTATTTATTGCTGACCTGCACCGGCAGCTGCTCTTGCTTTTTTTTCTTTTTTTCTTTTCTCTTTCTTTTTTTTTCTGCTTTTGCTTCATCCATTCACCCGGTTGGTGCTACTCGGATAGAAAATATGCTGATCTGATTTGAACGTTCGTCCAACTGGTGTTTTACTTTTTTCACTTTTTCTTGTTTTTATCTTTACTTTTTTGCTTCCCTTGCCAAAAAAACGGTTTGCCTCGCCTTTTCTTTCTTGCTTTTCCCTCTCTCTACTGGAGAGCATCTTTTTCTTGCCTTATCCATAAATACTTCCAGGCGTTGCGGGGACTGTCATACCAACGGGACGTTTTTTCCTCTCTTTCCTGCACCCCTCCTCCTCCCCCTCCTCCTCCCCCTCCTCCTCCTCGTACCGTAGTTTAATAAATTTGATTAGTGCCCAACTTATGATATTACAATATTATGATATCTCATTGCTTCCTTTATATTTTAGGTGGCCATATGCCTGGATTGGCGGTGTCTGCGTAGTTTAATAAAAATGATGATATTAAATATATATACAAATACCCACTAGTGAACAGCTATTTGTGCAAAAGCGTCTCCACTGGCACTTGTCGTCGTGGCGGGGAACCCCCCCCTCCTTCTCCCCGGCCACCGCCACGACAGTCTTGCTTCTTCACTCACTGCGGCATCCTACTCTCCCGGGCAACAGGCTAGGCTTTAATAAAGAAACTCGGGCCTCGCGGAGGATCATACGGAGCGGTGAGATATGATACCGGTATACAGAGCTATCGAGATCCGGGGTAGGCTAACGGGGGGTGTGAGCACCTGTATGAACACCCGGGTACCGTACCGGTATTTGCATATGGCACAGTAGGGGTATTCAAAGTTAAAAAGATGATTTTTCA
The DNA here is from genome assembly GCA_003070745.1 of Tuber borchii. NCBI lineage: Eukaryota > Fungi > Ascomycota > Pezizomycetes > Pezizales > Tuberaceae > Tuber > Tuber borchii. The sequence goes on from NESQ01000102.1 coordinate 206,804, forward strand.
GTAACAAGTAAACACGGGAAGTTGCATTAGGTTACTTTCTGGTGTTAGCCAATAGTATCCACACGTTTTGGGCAGCATCTTTGAATGCCCAAGGGTAATCAAAGGTAAAGTCTTGAGGTTAAACCAGATCTTACTAGTATCACAAAGACTCTGTATTTATTAACAAAAATTTGAGAATAAGAGATTTTTGCCAGAGAGTGTGGATAATTATTTTTAAAGTGTTTTATAATATATTAGAACTTGTTTTAATTTTCTTTAATTTTCTTTATGCTTCATGTATCATTTCTGAGTTCCAGTAAGATTCAGTTCAACAGAATTTTGTGGTAGATACGGACCTCTGGACCTCCGTATCTACTAGAAAAAAAAGTATGGTATGGTAAGGTAAAGTACTTGTAAGTTAACTGTTTCTGGGTGTGCCAAGATTACATGAAACAGCAAAGTAAGCTAAGTTTTTTCCGCATTTTTAACTTTGAATACCCCTAGTACTTTTTTTTTTTTTTTTTTTATATCAGTTTTGCATTGTATTGTGTACAACTACTGGGAACAATCAGACATGCAGCACTAGCTATGGCCAAGAAAAACCCTCGCATCTCTCCCCGCATGGGATCAAAACTGCGCCCCCAAGACCCTATAGTGTGGGCCCAACTGCACCTCACTGTTACGCACATGAGAATAGCTCGCCAGTATTATTAGTAGAGGCTGCGCCACCGTAATGGAGGAGCGTATGTCCAACCTCAACTCACCGTGGTAGGAGCAACTGGAGGCATCTGTGTTGACTACTCGGGATATCGGGAGGACTCACGTTCCATGAAGATGATTTCTGATTGGAAAGATAAAGTGAGAATACTTTATTTCCGGTGCATATGCATATTATGCATTATGTATTATTATCTGACTATTCGAACTGATCACTCGATAGTTCACGATAAAAGACTATTGGTATGTTGGCATTGCGACCACATATATGAACTTAGTCTATTAGGACGAAGAGATCGAAGACTATCGACTGGTGGAGTGGGGACACCCTCAGATGAAATAGATATCGGGAGTTCTCTGAGTTCGAGTGGGGCAATTATTCAGGGTCAAAGAGTGTTCGCACTTCCTTTGACGAAGCTGAAATCTTAGAAAGATACATGATTGTTAGGAATCTAGAAGTAGCGAGAATTTAGTATAAGTAGTAAGGGCTATTCCCCGGAGTTTGAGAAAATCAAGCAACGGAGAAGAGACCTTAACAATATAACAAGTTATCAAAATTTTAAAAGATTCGAGAACTTCTATTTTATTACTTTACCTTTATCGAACCATCATCTCCTGAGCCTTCCTGACTTCCCTCCGTCATCTCGAATACGATCCGGCCTAACTTTCTCTATTCCTTCGAGTTAGTTACCCCGTAACACTCACATCCACAAAAAGTAAAACACTCTAAGCGAGCAAGCAGGAAGACACAGAAAACCCTTTAGGAAGCTCCCCTAAACAAATGAAAGGATCACAAAAGAAAGCCCGCGCACACAGGAAAAATTGAAATGCCACTAAATGAAAACCTAACAAAGAATAAAACATGATCTCCATAGGGGCGGCCATAAGTGACTTAAAGAAGTCGGTGACCGAAACTACTCCAAGCCCAAGGCATTGACATCGACCGAGGAGGCAGTGCAATACCATGATAGAGTGCAACCGAGGATGCGACCGTGGCAGCCGCGGGGGGGACAAGGCCGAGAGGTAGAAGGATACCAGTCAAAAGAGGGGAAATGTAGCTGTAACAGAGCAACTGGATGAAACAGGGAAGAGAGTAAATGAAAGGGTAAACGAGAGTTCAAGGTCCTAGCAGGAATGATAAACAGATAGCCCTCGTGAGCGTAGAGGAGGCATGTTGCCGACTGTAGCTAAGCGAGCATCATCGCAAAGCGGGGTTCATCAGCAAAAATATGTGTCTGCGCCCTGTGCGCCCTGTGCGTCTGGCGCACCTGGCGCACATAACGTTAACCGTGAATCAGGACGCAACCTTGTACTCGCTTAACTCAGAGCGCACCTGGCGCAACACCACAACTTTCTGAACCCACCTGGTGCAACACTACATTTTCCTGAATACATCTGGCGCAATACCACATCTTCAGAAAAGAGTCAAGGGAGTCCCCTTATCCACTCCTGACCTAGGTCACAGCATATATCAAGTTCATAAAGCCCTTTTAAATAGTCTATTTTATCTCTAATTCTACTACTAGTTATTTACATAAGAACTGCCCCATCACCCCCTGTGGAAACACCCGGCATTATGATCCCCCCCCTTAAGGTGATAGTGCAATGGAAACACCTTCTATTGAGACGCCCTTTTGATAGTGGACAGCCTGGATGGTGTAGAACGCTGTCATAAAAGGGCTCCACAATCGCATGCCTAACGCCCCAGGAATCTGGCTATAAAGTCAGCGCTCAAAAAACCCACTATAAGGACTCCCCCTTCAGAGAACTCTGTAGCGCCATGGGAAATGCTCCTATGGAGACGTCCTTTTGGCGGTGGACAGATGGGATGGCGTAGAACGCCGTCGTAAAAGGGCTTCATGATCGCATGCTTAACGCTCTGAGAATCTGGCTTTCAAGTCAGCACTCTGTAAACACCCAGGACTAAAAAAACCCGGCATAATGATCCCCCTTTAGAGGACTCTGTAGCGCCATGGAAAATGCTCGTATGGAGACGTCCTTTTGGCGGTGGACAGATGGGATGGCATAGAATGCCGTCGTAAAAGGGCTTCGTGATCGCATGCCTAACACCTCCGGAATCTGGCTTTAAAGTCAGCGCTTTCCAAACATCCAAAAAAACCCGGCATATGGACTCCCCCTTCAGAAGACTCTGTAGCGCCATGGAAAATACTCATATGGGGATGTCCTTTTGGCGGTGGACAGAGGGGATGGCGTAGAACGCCGTCGTAAAAGGGCTTCGTGATCGCATGCTTAACGCTCTGAGAATCTGGCTTTAAAGTCAGCACTCTGTAAACACCCAGGACTAAAAAAACCCGGCATAATGATCCCCCTTCAGAGGACTCTGTAGCGCCATGGAAAATGCTCGTATGGAGACGCCCTTTTGGCGGTGGACAGATGGGATGGCGTAGAACGCCGTCGTCAAAGGGCTTCATGATCGCATGCCTAACGCCCCCGGAATTTGGCTTTAAAGTCAGCGCTTTCCAAACATCCAACAAAACCCGGCATATGAACTCCCCCTCCAGAAGACTCTGTAGCGCCATGGAAAATGCTCGTATGGGGATGTCCTTTTGGTGGTGGACAGAGGGGATGGCGTAGAATGACGTCGTAAAAGGGCTTCGTGATCGCATCCCTAACGCCCCCGGAATCTGGCTATAAAGTCAGCACTAAAATAACCCGCCATAAGGACTCCCCCTTCAGAGAACTCTGTAGCGCCATGGGAAATGGTCGTATGGAGATGCCCTTTTGGCTGTGTACAGCCTGGATGGTGTAGAACGCCGTCATAAAAGGGCTCCACGATCGCATACCTAACGCCCCCGGAATCTGGCTTTAAAGTCAGCGCTTGCTAAACATCAAAAAAAACCCAGCATATGGACTCCCCCTTCAGAAGACTCTGTAGCACCATGGAAAATGCTCGTATGGGGATGTCCTTTTGGCGGTGGACAGAGGGGATGGCGTAGAACGCCGTCATAAAAGGGCTCCACGATCGCATACCTAACGCCCCCGGAATCTGGCTTTAAAGTCAGCGCTTTCCAAATATCCAAAAAAAACCTGGCATATGGACTCCCCTTCAGAGGACTCTGTACTAGGGCTATGGAAAATGGTTGTTTTGTGAAGACTTTAGAGTAGGCTGGGGTTGAGATTAGTGAGGGGGTGGTGAAAGTGTGGTGATGAAAGTGCAGAGTCGCGTCGCGTCAAAGGCTAAGTGCTGAGAAACCACAACACCACTGGCAGAGAGTGTCCTAGCTATCACTCGCTTTCACATTGGAGTGAACTCACATTTTCGCTCTCTGAATAATCAAGTTCTGAAAATAGAATACTAGTATTATCTTTGCCTGGTGTTAGTGTCTTTAGTGCAAATTTAAGATTAAGAGTATGGTGGCTTTCTCACTTAGCGCTCATACTAACCTATCTGTCTTTGCCAAGAGTAGCCCCTATTTTTGTATGAGAGAAGGCTGGAATACTAGTCAGAAGGCGGGTATTGACTAGGGGGTACTCAGGAAGTAGAGTAGTTGAGTGGTCTATCCAGATGTGTGATGGTGTTGTGAAGTACGTCCAGAAGGTTGGGGGGTGATTTAGTGTGGCAATGCACCCCAGGCGAAAAAGAGCATTGCAACCTGCATCAGGGCGTACCAGGTGCTGAGGGTGCAAAAGTAAGATCACTTGCGTCAGGGCGCAACACTAGCGCACCTGACGGATGGTATATTTTTGCTGATATTGAGAAGCAAAGCGAAACGGAAGGTTTAACATGATACAACTCTGAGGAAAGGGCTCTTTAACCGTAAGGGAAAAGGGAAGGAAGGAGGATAGAAGGCCGTGAACCCCTAGGCAAAAGAGCCATCAAGGGGGAACAGAGGGGAGAGTGATGGGTTGACGATGATTTCTCTGGTATTGAGATTTCAATTGCCGGAGGTGTAGAGGAGATGGTTCATGTTGAATACCCCTAGTACTTTTTTTTTTTTTTCTTTTTTTTTTTGTATCAGTTTTGCATTGTATTGTACAACTACAGGGAACAACCAGACATGCAGCGCTAGCTATGGCCAAGAAAAACCCTCGCATCTCTCCCCTCATGGGATCAAAGCCACGCTCCCAAGATCCTGTGGTATGGGCCCAACCGCACTTCTCACCCACAAAAAGTAGCAAAATACTTCAAGCGAGCAAGCAGGAAGACGCAGAAAACCCTTCAGAAAGCTCCTCTGAACAAATGAAAGATTTACAAAGGAGAGCCCGAACACACGGGAAATAATTGAAATGCCACTAAACAGAAACCTAACAAAGAATAAAACACCATCTCCATAGGGGCGGCCTAAAGTGACTAAAAAGTCGGCGACCGACATTACTCTGAGCCCAAGGCGTTGACATCGACCGAGGAGGCAGTGCAATACCATGATAGAGCGTAACTGAGGATGCGACCGTGGCAGCCGCGGGGGGCACAAGGCCAAGTGGTAGGAGGATACCAGCCAAAAGAGGGGAAGTGTAGCTGTAACCGAGCAACGGGATGAGACCGAGCAGAGAAGAGGAGGGGTAGACCCAAGTATCGTAGGAACTATCGGAAATGTGTGCGTGTCTGACTAGGCAGCCTCGAGTGAAACGTAATCGGAGAGAGCAGAGAAATCGACTGTAGCCTGATGAAAAGTTTTCTCTTACTGCGAACCGTGATCCCAGCCGTCTGTAACATGGACGCGAGGGTGTTGCCGACCGTGCTAATGTTAAGCGAGAAAGCAAAACAAAAGCGAAGAGGAGGATGGGACGGACCCTAAGAAACGGGTGCCCAAGTCCGAATCTATCATAGAAGGGGGTGCAGCTCACTCAGAGTGCGGGTGGTGGAAGTTGACGATGATTTCTCGTGGTGTTGAGATTTCAATCGCTGGAGGTGTAGAGGAGATGGTTCGTGTGAATACTCCTAGTACCATACCCACCGTACTATACCCAGCCTACAGTAGTCTAAAAACGCCATATCGTACTTGTACAGTATATTCGGTACGGTATCGGCCCGAGATATCAATATCACATCATCACGAGCCGTCCCATGAACTGTTTACAGTAACTTATAATAATACTACGGTTGTATCGTAAATTGAGCTTGAGGGCGCTGAAGGAGGATGATGGCTTCATGTCATACCGACAGAATACTCGTTCAGCGCAGTGCAGTGCAGTTCAGTGCAGCAAGTGATTTACTTTTTTTTCCTTCTTTTTTTCCTTCTTTTTTTTTACTTTTTTTTTTTTTTAAGCCTTATCTGCAGTATTATCTAGATTGTTTTTTTTTACTTTTTTTACTTTTTTTTTCCCTTCCCTTACTTTCTAACATAATATGATGTGATGATGGTATTGTATGAAAGTTGGTGTTAGGGTGGTGGTACGGTTATCGTAGTTGGTATTATATCTTGATAGATAATGTGGTAAGTTAGTCTACAGTACGATATTAGTACGGTAAGTCTACTCTACGGTACCCGAGCACTCGCGGTCGGGGGTGGTTCGACTTCGAGAAGTTTCAAGTAAGTTGTCGGTAATTTATGGGTATACCGAGTAGGTTCTTCAAGACCTTGATAGAAGGAGGGAGAGAGGGAGGGAGGGGGTAGAATGGATTATGGCTTCTCAGATTCCTGTATCGGTATGTTGAGATGAGTGTACCGGCACTCTACTCGAGTATGTTGGTCCGGACCTTTGGCTGCTTACTTGTTCTCTTCTCTTCTTGACGATGCGATGGGTGTGGTGGTCTTGTCATAAGCTTTCTTTGACACCGGCAATTTACTGCACTGTACTTTTGGTGGTACAGTATAGACACACACTCTCTCGTACGTGCTTAGCTATCCGCTTCCCCTAGCCCCCTTCATTCTTCCTCCCGCTCATGAGATATATGATAAAGATGGTAATGAAATGAGGTGAAATAATCCTATACTACAGCACGGCGCCCACCCAATTGATCCAGTCCAGTAAAAAGGAAAACAATGAAATGAAAGAAGAGGAGAAACCCCTTCATTGGGGCTGAACCTGATTTTGCCAAATCCGAATCTCGCCGCTTCATGCTTAGAGCCCGAGAATCGAGCAGAGGAGAGCTGGAAAGTGCTCGATTAACTAGCGTTGGCTTGGAGGGGAGGAAAAGAAAGAAAAAAGTAAAAAAAGAAAAGTAAAAATAAGAGCCTATCGAGCGGAAGTCGGCGCTGCGCTTGGAGACGGTGCGTCGGGGGCGTGTTGTTCTGGTAGCCAGAATGTCTGCGATAGAGGGCATGGGTTAGCTGGGGGATCAATACTCGAGTACAAAAAAACCGGGGGGCCCGGTTTTGGCAGATGTAGTGTAAAGCAATGCATTCGTTCGACTCAACCCCTGAGAGATGGAGTGATGGGAATCAGAGATAATAAAAAACATACCACGTCCTTATGCGCCGTTGCGAAGAGGTTCATTTTCGGGTTGAACGAGACAACCGATGCCATGCTCTTCGTGTTCTCCGCGAGTTCGATGAACGGTTTTAAAGTCTTCTTCTCGTCCGCCTGCATCCACGAGTCCCAAACGATGACCCCGCGCTCGCCCTGGCCGCTAACGAGGTACCTAGCGTCCGGGGTAAAGCATACATCCCCCGAGGTTTCGAGCTTCTTTGGGCTCGTGGGCCCGTTTGGTCGCTTCGCCCTGTACACGAACTGCGCCGTGTCCCCGGCGAACGAATCGACAACATAGTGAGCGTGCCCGCGCGTTCCGACGAGCATGTGTTTCCCGTCATTGCTGAACTCGAGCTTGCTCCACGCGGGCATGCGGGGCGGGTAGGAGTACTGCGACAGGAAGCTATCGTCGGTGAGGGTGAATGTGGTGAAGGGCTGCTTGTCGTAGTTGCGGAGGTCGTAGAGGAGGATCGCGCTGGCGGACTGTGCGGCTACGGCGAAGATGATGCCCGACGGGTCGAAGGCGGCAAGGGAGGGGGCGGTTATGTTTAGCAGGCCCGCGCAATTGTGTGAGCGCAGGTCCCAGACCCGGACGGTGTCATCGTTGCTGCAGGATATGAATTGGTCGTCGACCGGTGAGACTTCCAGAGAGGTTACGGACCGCTTGTGTCCTTTGAAGTACCGGATGTAGCTGTTATCATGGAGGGAGAGGTAGCGGATTGTGTCTGTGGGAGCCAGGAAGGTCAATTATTGTCATGAGCATTATCTTGCATACCCTGGGGGTGGTGGGCAGTAACAGCAAAGTATTCCGTACCATTTTCCTTCGTAGAAGCGTAAATCACATTGCTTTGCAAGTGTGTGAACCGCGCAAGGTGACATCCATATTTCTTTGAGTACAGCGTCTTACTATGCTTCCCGAGTTTACAGTCGTACAATTGTAGCGTCTCATCGTCTCCCGTCGCTATGCAGAATTCACCAGTGTCGTCAAAGTCCAACGAGGTTACCTCTGCCCCCTGGGCGAAATTGGAGAAGGCCTTCGATGGGCGGTAGCGGGTTATTGTCTCGTTGAGTTTGGTTGATTCTAGTTGGCGGTGGAGAGGGTTTGCTGCTGCCATCTTGATAGTGTTATAGGGTGGGGGGAGGGTTTTGACCTGAGCTGGAGTTATAGGAGAACACTTGTTCGAGTGCTGTTCGGTGCAGGCGTTGATTTTTGCACTTTTTTTCTTTGTTCTATCATAAGAAGAAGGGTTGGTGGATGCGGGTTGTATATAGGGCTGTGTAAAGAGGATGGGGGAGGGTATAGATTGTTTGTGGGGTATCGGGTGTAAAGCGTGTTTGTTCGTTCGTTTGTTCAGTGGTAGAGGTCAAGCTGTGTATCGGCATCGTACAGCACCCTAGACTATCATACCCTACCCTGCCGGTATCAGAAGCTACCTGTATGTAGCGGCTCTCATCAGGATTATGTAAGACGTGTGACGATGTGATCTGAGGCTCTGGGCCAAAAAATGCAGGGTGCCGGTACTGTACCGCACCGTTACCTGTGCATGAGACAGCCCTAACCCCCGTTGAAAGCTTGTTTCCATCTTTTCTTTCCCTCTATCATGCTCTTTCCTCTCTCTCTTGCCTGTCAAGCTGGAATAGGAATCAGTGCTGGTTTTTATCTTCCCTGGTGAGATAAAATATATATCTGGGGCAATGGGCTACAACAAAACCTTGCTAGAACTGCCAGTACCGGTATCGATCCCTTGTCTAGTCTTTTTGTGAGAAGTACTTTCGAAGGGGTATCGGTGCTTAATCCTTCTTGGAGATTGAACGACGGTTTGCCTGTTGGTCCAGTCTTGGTCTCGAGTACCTTCAAACTCGGGTTCGAAATAAGTACAGTATGGTAACATAATATTTATCATGGTAAGAGCCTTCTTCATGCTGGCCCTACCACTACTACAAAGTATAGTACTCGAGTAGAGGCATTTAGCCCTAGAGCTGAAAAGGTGTTTTTCGAGTGTCAAGTTTCAAGTGGATCTCCTAGATTTGTGTGCGGAAAAGACACTGCCATACGCACGCCAAAGTTCTTCAACTCGAAAAACTTGCATAAACGCTTATCAACCTCAGGGCTGAGTGCCTCTAATAAGACATAATATTATCATAGCATCTTACAAACCCTTCCTACCCTACTACCGGTATCGGTCAACCCTGTTCTACTCTTCTATAATAATATTATTATCTTCTCTGCCACATCTCTTTTACCCTCCTCGCACACCACTACCGCTAGAAGCTCGGCCGGAGGATACAATGTCTACCACGCTAGGCGGCTTCATCGCCGGTGGAATCGCAGCCTGCGGAGCAGTAACGGTCACTCACGGTTTCGAAACGGTAAAGACAAGGTGTGTATCATAATTGCAAAATCGCACACATGCACGCCTACACACATACACACATACTCTGGTTTTTGGTTGGGGGGGAAGAAAGGTTGCAAGAGGAGAAAAGAGGAATGAGCTGCGCTTACAAAGAGTGTTGTGGAGGCGACCAGACTCCAACTTCAAGGCGAGCTTTCAGCAAAGTCACAAACAAAACGAGTCTACACAGGTGTATTCCAGGGTGTTCGAGTGATCTTGGCAAATGAAGGACTGCGCGGCTTAATGGCTGGCTTGGGCGCTGCTGTGAATATTCCCTTCACTCTACATATCTTTTCCGATGGCCATGCATCCACCTCCAGACCGAGGAGATAGAAAGCTCAAGAGCTAACGAAACGATGTCCCAAAAGTACTGCTACCAAACCATGCTAAACGGCTGCCGCCTCGGCTTCTACGAGCCAATCCGCAGCTCGGCTACAAGCCTAATCTACAACGACCCTCACTACCAATCCGTCGGCGTGAACGTCTTCGCCGGCGCCAGTTCCGGCATTCTGGGAGCGATGGTTGGGTCACCGTTCTTCCTCGTGAAAACGCGGCTGCAATCGTACTCCCCGTTCCTGCCTGTGGGCACGCAGCACAAGTACCGTAACGCCGTCGACGGCTTCAGGACCATTGGCCGGACTGAAGGGCTCAAGGGATTGTATAGGGGTGTGGGTTCCGCTATGGTCAGGACTGGCTTTGGTAGTAGTGTGCAATTGCCCACCTATTTTTTTGCGAAGAGGAGGCTGCAGAAGTACTTTGGCCTGCAGGAGGGGGTGGGGTTGCATCTTGCCAGCAGCACCGTTAGTGGGTTTGTGGTTTGCTGTGTTATGCATCCTCCTGGTAAGCTTTTCTCTTTGTTCTCATATTTGCGATAATATTATCTATGTCGACTAGGTGCTGATGCCACTGCAAGATACCGTGATGTCGAGAATGTACAACCAGAGCGGGAACCTGTACACTGGTGCCTTTGATTGTTTGATGAAGACTGTTCGAACGGAGGGTCTTTTGGCAATCTATAAAGGCTACTTCGCCCACTTGGCGAGGATATTGCCACATACGGTGAACCTCCTCTTCACATACATACCTATCTCCTTATCTATCTATTCGTTTACCTACTCACTCACGCGCACGCTGTCTCAAAAGGCTAACATTTCTCGCAGATCCTAACATTGACCCTTGCTGAACAAACCAACAAGCTTATGAAGAAGATTGAACAAAGACTTTCTCTCGATTAACCATCGGCTAAGCCACCAAGGAACCTGTTCTCTAGATCGGGTTCTGCGATTAGGAACCCTTTCTCTTCTTTTCCTCTGTTCCCTTTTCGTGCTCATTAGTCTTAGACCCTTAGAGTAGAGCCGTTTGTATAGCTGTTGCTTCCCTTTGATGATGTTTACTTAGGTCGGATGTCTGAGAGTGTTTTACTCTGTGGGATACAACGGGATTTTTGGCTCGGGAAAAATATCTAGGTATACAAGAGGCATCGGCAATGTGGAGAAAATAGAAGTTATGAAAGGTTTAAGGGGGTGAACTATAGAAATAAGTATCGCTAGGCCTATACGGTGCTAAGGAGAGCGCATTAATTTAGAGAGACATAAAAGTAACACGTCCTAGTGTAATTCAAATTAAACCGGTTCTGATTTCCATCCGTAAGCAGATGACAAACGACTCTTGAGATGATCCAGAGAAGTTAGGGTTCTCTCAGCGTCATTCGCACCCCTTTCACCCCTAGACCTGATTATATCGCTTGGAACCGGCGTCAATAAGGTGGGGTATGCTGGATGGCAGAAGAAAGCCATGCTATAACGGTCCTTATGCCCCTCAGTTCCAGGGTCAGGTGTCACGACTCTATGTACGGTTGACCGAAGGAGACCCGCGGTCCAATGGGATAAGAGATCCCCAATGTTAACCAAGATTGCTTTAGGTATGACAGGTACTGGGTGCCAGGTCTTCAAGTATGGATGAAGGATCTCGAGCCCCGGCTCGGAGGGACGTTGGAATAATAATGTGATGCTCGGATTGAGCGTCAGTACCAGCACCTGGAGGTGGTTGGAGCAGGGTCTAGACACACCTTCCATAATCACTATGCGCACCGGCCCGAGTATCAAGCTTAGGATCAAAATCTGGATGGGCAGTTAAGCTCGGGTAGAATAGCAGTCGGAGGATAGACCCAGAGGGGCCTTCAGAACGCGAGTGACGGGATGTGAACCACTCTTTTCCTCCCTCTGCCTCGTCGATCTTTCGAATTTCAGGTTAGCTTGTTCTGAGTGCAGTTTGCCTGCGACCTACCTTCAATGCCATACCAAACAACCTTAGTAGCTTGAGACACAGGTTGTAACAATAATCTGAAAACTCGTTCAACTCTGACTCGTGGTCTTGGAGCGCAGGTGGTAAGGGCTGTTGGGCTCGCCCGTCTTTGAACTCCCCCAAGTTAAATGCTCTATTCGCCTCATAAGATACTCACACAAACTAGAAGAGGGTATCATGGATTCGGATACTAACTCTTTGAAATCCCCTCGGCGTTGGTGCTCGGGGTCTAAAATCTCAGTGTGCATAGAGCTCCAGCCCCTGTTGTCTGGTGAGATGTGACATTTGGCTTTTTCTTCTCTGGGCGAGGCGAAAAAGTTCTTGGACTGGAAGGCGAGGAAACATCAGTCGAGCTTTAGGAAATGGAATCAACAACGGAGGAGTGCAAGGGAACAAACAATTTCAAACATCCGCTCCACCTTCTCTGGTGGGATGTCACTACCCTCGAGGGTAATGTAGACAAAGCCGAGTGTCTCTGCTGCTTCAAGAAGGCGTTCTGCGCATTCTTTAGTATCTGCTAATGGGATTAAAGAAACAGATGATGATGACATGGCGGGGGGTTGTAGTTCTAGGTTGCTAATCCAGTCGGGGGAGATGGAGGTGAGATAAGAGTTCGTACGATACCCACACACTGAATCTAACACCAACGGGATGGGAGCTGGGTCGGCTGAGTTACACCTTGGCACTGTAAACTAGATGCACTATACAAATAGCTGGTAGATGCGTAGCTAGGTCGCCGCATTACAGGATGATAATATGTATCAAAGGCTTAACAACCCGGTGCTGCTATCTCACGACTATGAAAAACCATGGTGCGGCAGCATGAAGTTCGATCACGGTAGCCCCGTGGAGTAAGGTATCTATCCGCTGTACATACCAGCACCATATCCCAGTTTATCTGGTATCACAGAACTCCAACAGGCTTTGCTTTGAATTGAGATTAAAGTCAAGATATCAAATATTGGTGGGGGGGGACCGTCGCCCAAGGGTCCAAAACACCAAACGGCGGTCTTGGCGAAAAATCGTGAATTCAAGCCTTCAAGCCCTTCAAGGCTCCCCAGGCTTCATCCTCCTGAACGCCATCTCCAATTGGCTTCTTTATTCTTAACCCAACACTCCATTCCGCTGGCTGGGGGAAGCGGATAGCCTGTTCATCTCGCAGATCTTTTCCACTTCCACTTCCACTTCACCTACGAAGCTGCTACGATAACCGCTTCTTGGAGATACGTTTCCTCATCTATCCCTAAAATTGCCCTTGCATTCTTTATCTTTTGCGTTTTGTTTCTTGCCTGTCTCCGATACACCGTTTGGAAATGCCTAGTATGAATCCATCCTCTGTTCCCTTGAGGATGTATGCGCTAACCCTCATCTCACAGTCCGTAGCCTTGATAATTGGGCCACGTCCCATAATAAGTCGCAGACACTTCCACTGTCTGTTCTCAAGGATACTACTATCGGAATCGAGGCAGACCATTACCTCCTCAGATTACTTACCACTTCTCCATCAAAGGAGCCTCTGGTTACGGCGCTAGGAGGGTTCCCTTTTGGACTGAGATATGCGGTAGAAGGGGACATAGAAGATTTCCAGAAAGCTGGAATTAAGCCCGTTTTTGTCTTTTCAGGCTTAAAAATTGTGCGCAATGAGAAACCATTTAGTGTTAATGATGACGGACCAGCAAAGAGATCGCAGGCATGGGATCTCTACGATCAGGGTCTAGCGAGCGAAGCTGTGGAGGCCTTTGGTGCAGCTGGTAGGAGAACCCGCAGCGTCCATTGATGTTGTGTTTCGCAAAATATTTATGGATTTCTAGGAACCCTGCAACCACACGAGGTTTACAAATATTTCATAAAAATTCTACACGAGTGCGCAGTAGACTTGCAGGTCGCTCCTTACTCAGCATGGCCTCAGGTATGATATCGAGGTCTTACTCAAAACTTAACCTTCTATGCCTTCTGATGCCCTGCCTAGTTAGTTTACCTCGAAAAAAACGGATTCGTTGATTCCATCTGTGGGAACTCCGAACTCTTCTTCTTTGATGTTGAGAAAGTTATTGTGCATCTCAATCCAGGACAGGGCGGCTCTTTCACCTGGATTAACAAGCAGAAACTCCTCACGGATCTCCACTTGACAAACGACATGTTCATCGATGCTTGTGTGCTTGCGGGGTCCGAAATATGTCGTGCATTTCCGCCTTTTGAAGGTTCTCCCCACAACGCTTTCATGAGCTCAGTAGAATTGCTTAAACGGTGTCGGAATGTCGCCACTGTTGTCAGCACTCACCCGGAACCGATCCAACAGTCAGGATACCTGGATAGGTACCGAAAAGCCAGGGCTGCCGTAAAGCACCACGCTATATTCACCTCCGATGGCAAGGCAGAGCCATTGGATTTCGCCGAGGCGCCTTCAGACGTACACGAATTCATCGGTCAAAGACTTCCTGAAGAACTCTACTATTATCTATCAAAAGGGGTCATTGGGCCCCAGGTTCTAGATATGCTAGCGACAGGGGAGCTCATTGAAATTGCACCGTTTGATAATGGTGATTCTGATGAATATAAAAAATTCTTAGAAAATCTAAACCCTCTACGCACCCAAGCTTTGGGTTTACTGGCGCAGCCATTGCATAGGTTTTGGTTTAGCAAGGAGATCAATGTTTACTATTGGTTCGATAAGAACAATCCAAGGAAACTGATCCATAAAGAGGTGTCTGTCTCGCCTGCAGAGCAAACAAGAAAATGGAATGTTAGGGAGTCCGTTTTTAAGCCAGAATTGGAAAAAGATGGGGTATAGCTACCTCTTCACACCCTTGGATGGTAATCCTATAGGAGAGACACTCAAAGCTAATTGGTGAGTGTAGAGTTCGATAGGCCTTGCCTTTGCGATATCGTCTTTGAAATCGGACTCTTTTGCCGCAAAAACAATTGCCCCAAAAGATGAAGTAAAGGTAGGTGACACAATTCACTGAGGGCTCCTCGAAAGACTAATAGTCATCGTAGCTTTTGAACACTAGGGATGAAATCCTCATGAATACCCATTGGCGCATGCTCCAACTTCGAGGTTTTATTGACAGCGAGAAACACTCTCTTACTCCATGGGGACGTGCTCTTGAGGCAGCCATATCAACACTTGACCCAAGCGACAACTTGGATGAGCCGGTATATCTCGGAATTGAGCTTCTGCGCTTAAAGGTTCTTAAACCTGATAATTTTTCCCCTTCTCTAACAGGCGCACCAACCAGAGGCACAGGTAATTGCTCTAATATCCACGTCCTGTTGGACCATCTTTTACTACCCTGCAAGAGCTAACCTCCAAGGTCGAACTAACCAGAAGATGAGAGGGCGTATATCATGCTTATCTCTCGCGTTGCTAGTCTTGTGCCTATTAACCACAAGCCCATTGGTTACACTGGCCCTCTCAGCAGAAACCTTCTTGGTTTCAATTCCTTCATTACAAAGCTCACGAGGACCATGCGGAGTTTTGCCGAGATGGTGCTCGTCAATCTATTAATGAATGGTGATGCAGACAGGGGCGAACGAACCGATTGGACAGAGTTAGGTCTTGGGTAAGTTTTCGAGTCCCTCCTTGGCCATATGTCGTGTATAGCACATTGACTAATAGCCTACTCCTATCAGCATCCCATTTATCGACGAAGTGAGCGCTGGATTGGGAATTGCGGCCAAAACTTACCTCGATGAGCTCTCGAACGAGACTGACCCCATCCCTGAGACGACGAGACGTGCTCAGAAAGAAAAACTCCCCTTGATGTTCGCCCAGGCAGTCGATATTGAAGCAGATGTTGACCTAGCTTTTAGAACTTGGGATGCGGTAAATATTCCATTCCCTGATTACCCAGGTTGTATGTGGCACTGACTTAAATCAGATTATCGCCGCAGTCAAATCTCTCCAGAAGGAGAACCTGCTAGCTAATGAGGCAAAGGTGTTCCTCGCAGCCGACAAGTGGTTGACCGGAAGGAGATAGTTTCTCCCGACAACATAATACAATCTCCCATGCAATAATAAGGGACTCAGTGGGGTGATTTGGCCCGGTGTGACAATTGGAGGTAACCAAGTGAGCTAGCTTCTGGATCTGTGTGATGTATTATAGGTTACGGATACAAAAAATGGGATGCCTTGTTTTGTCGAGAGTCTTCAAAGATGGAGGCATAAAACAAATACACCTCCCCAGCATTAAATTGCGCAGGAGCGAATTTATATACTCGTAGTATTTTGTACAGTGGCCTATCGCTAGTAATATAGAATGTATCGTATAGTAGATCACTATTCACCTGTAATAGTGACGAGCAATATCCATCGCCCCCCCCCCCCCTCCTCCCAACTTAGTACGCTGCCTATAACCAATATTTAGCATTTGTTCTTAGGGGCCAAACCACTCAAAGCCCGCTAGGGCCCCCACGCTATCGTGCCCATGCTTATGCTTGAGTGCTGTGGTAGTAAGTTGGTTGGTTGCGCCGAGACTTGCTGTTAGGTTCACTAATTAAATGGTGGCGTAGTCACTTGGCCTCATAAGTCAGTGCTCTCGGCGAGGTAATTGCTAGCCACAGACCCTCCATCTTCACACATCACCCTTAACTTGAGAGAAACATCATCTTGTTCCAGGTGTCCTGAACTTTCCCATCCTTAAACAACACTTTTTCCTTCTTTCTGTCGGCACCCCTTCCGTCCTTTCCCCCCACAGCCTTCTTCTTTCCTCCCCCTCTACAATCCTATCTATCCACTGGCCTGCTGATTAGTTATATTTCCTCAACAAAACAGCTATGGCATCTCCACCACCTCCGCCCCCAGGCGCCGCTCCTTATGGCGACACAAACCAATACGCCCATCAACAAGGTTACGCCCAACCAGACCCTTATGGTCAACAGCAAGCTCCTCCTGCTGCGGGAGGCTATGGCCAAGCCCCACCTTATGGTCAGCAAGCTTTTGGCCAACCCGCTCCAACTCCACAAGCTTCCGGTCCTCCTCCGCCAGCCGGGTCTGCGCCGGGTCCCCATGGAGGGCGAGGCAAGAGACGTGGGTATGCAGAGGAGCAATATGATTTCGGCGCCGGAGCAAATGCGGGCCTTACCCCCACCCAAAATCCACTTTATGCAGGTCAGTCAATGGGTGGCTATCCGAATGCACAGGAGCAGCAGCAGAATCAATTCGTTTCGCCCATGGGAGGTGCATCTCCTGCGATGGGAGCTCAAGGAGGCTACGGTGTGCCACAGGGAATGTCTGGAGTCGGCGCAGGAAATATCACAGCAGGAGGATACGAATCTGCGGGGCCACCGGGAATGGGGGGTGTCACTCAGAGTTTTGGCCAAATGGGCTTGACCCCCGCCGGAGGCATTCAGAAGGTCCAATCGCTCAATCCGCTTTTCACAATAGATTTGATGCAGCAACCATTTAATGTGGCCGAGTTGGAGATTCCCCCGCCAGAAATAATTCTACCGCCTAATGTATGATCCGCTTACGAATTAAAAAAAAAAAAATCAATCTAATACTGATAATTTTTCCAGGCTTCCCTCACACCCTCCCCTAATGCAAATTGCCCACCCCAATATATGCGTTCTACTATCAATGCTGTTCCAACCACTCACAGCCTTCTGAAAAAGTCTAAGCTTCCATTTGCCCTTATCATTCAGCCTTATACCTCTCTCCACGATGCCGAAGATCCAGTCCCTCTTGTATCTGATACGGTTATCTCCCGCTGTCGGCGCTGCCGATCATACATCAATCCATATGTAACATTTTTGGATCATGGTCATCGCTGGCGCTGCAATATGTGCAACCTTACCAATGACGTTCCGCAAGCCTTCGATTGGGACCAAGCAGCACAAAAGAATTTAGACCGATGGCAACGGCCTGAGCTCAATTACAGTGTCGTGGAATTTATTGCGCCTCAGGAGTACATGGTCCGCCCTCCACAACCATTGGTTTACCTTTTCCTTCTGGACGTTAGCTACAGTGCTGTTCAGTGCGGCCTTCTTGCAACAGCTGCTAGGACAATCCTTGAAAGCTTAGACAGAATACCGAATGCAGATAGGCGAACAAGATTGGGATTTATCTGTGTTGATAGTTCATTGCACTATTTCGCTATTCCGAGGGACAGTTCGGAGCCAAGCATGCTTGTCGTTTCTGACTTGGACGAACCATTCCTGCCAATCCCAGGTGACTTGTTGGTTCCATTGGCCGAGTGTAGGGAAGGCATCGAGAACCTATTAGGGAAACTCCAGGATATGTTCCAGAACTCGCAGAATAGCTCGAGCTGTATGGGTAGCGCTCTGCAGGCAGGACACAAATTAATTTCGGCAATTGGAGGTAAAATAATTGTCTTGACAGCAACATTGCCTAGTTTGGGAGCTGGGAAATTGGAGAACCGGGAGGACAAGAAACTTCTCGGAACTAGCAAGGAAAGTTCGTTGTTACAGACAGCCAACAGCTTTTACAAGTCGTTTGCGGTGGAATGCTCTAAGAATCAGGTATCCGTGGACATGTTTTTGTTCTCGAACGGCTATCAAGACGTCGCTTCACTCAGTAATCTGCCTAGATACACCGGCGGCCAGACCTACTTCTATCCGGGCTGGAACGCCACCAGAAGCGAAGACGCCATCAAATTCGCAAGAGAGTTTTCAGACCATCTGTCAGCCGAGATAGCACTCGAGGCTGTTATGAGAGTCAGGGCCACAACTGGGCTACGGATGCAGACCTTCTACGGCAACTTCTTCAACCGGTCCTCTGACCTTTGTGCCTTCCCTGCCTTTCCTCGTGACCAGGGATATGTTGTCGAAGTGGCTATCGACGAGCCTCTTGGAAAGCAATTTGTCTGTATGCAAACTGCAGTCTTGCATACAACTTGCAATGGAGAGCGTAGAATTCGCGTTATGACATTAGCCCTACCAACCACCCAGAACCTTTCCGACGTTTACGCATCCGCTGATCAAGTAGCCATAACCATGTACTTTAGCCACAAAGCTGTCGAAAAGACCCTGAGCAGCGGATTGGAGCAAGCCAGAGAAGCGTTGCAAGCCAAGTTGACTGAACTATTGATCACGTTCAAGAAAGAGCTCACAATTAGTCATCTCGGGGCTGCTACACCCCTCTCATTCGCTGCAAACTTAAGGGGGCTTGCGGTCTTGTTTTTAGGCCTAATGAAACATGTAAGTATCCGACATATAGTTCTATCCAAAATTCCCACTAACAAGTATCACTAGGTCGGGCTCCGAAAATCAGCTCAAATCCCTACCGACCTTCGCTCTGCTGCTCTCTGTCTGCTTTCAACCTTGCCAGCACCTATGCTGATGCAGTACATTCATCCAAAGTTCTACTCGCTCCATGATATGCCTGATAACTGTGGCCTTCCCGACCCGGCCACAGGTGAAATTATCCTCCCCCCTGCCATGAACCTTTCCTCGGAGCGCCTCGCTCCTTTCGGATGCTACTTGATCGATGATACCCAAGTCCAATTCCTTTGGATTGGGCCACAAGCTGTTCCTCAGTTAGTGCAAGATGTTTTTGGTCTGTCCGGTGTAGAACAAGTCAAAGTTGGGAAAACCACACTCCCTCACCTTGAAGGCCCCGGGTCGGAGTTCAATGAGCGCGTCAGAGCAGTTGTGGAAAAGAGCCGTGACCACAAATCGAAAAAGGTCGGCTCTATTACTGTTCCTCACCTTTATGTAGTGCGCGGGGATGGTGAGCCATCTTTGAGGCTCTGGGCCCAAACCATGTTGGTCGAGGATAGAACCGACCAAGGAGTTAGCTTGGGGCAGTTCCTTGCCCAACTAAAAGAAAAGGTATTCACTTCCTCTGTTCTCGCGCGTCCGTACAATCGAGTTACTCATTTTTTGGTAACTTACAGGTCAACAACTCATAATCTTGATGCAAATATATTACCGAATAGACATGGGTGGGTAAACGAATGTACGAAATAGCT
The DNA here is from genome assembly GCA_003070745.1 of Tuber borchii. NCBI lineage: Eukaryota > Fungi > Ascomycota > Pezizomycetes > Pezizales > Tuberaceae > Tuber > Tuber borchii. Next base: position 226,500 of record NESQ01000102.1, read on the forward strand.
TTGCTTTGAAGGGTTTTCCTTATTTATTTATTCTTCCCTCTTACCGTTGGGGTTTTGAAAAAAAAAATTGCACTACAGTGATTTGTGCAAGCCCGTGACTCGATTGCAGTGTGGCCTTCTTGTACCCATCCTCTATGAGCCCAGTGAAAAATAATGTTTAGGACATGAGTTTAATGGATACTGTTATTGCGCTATAAATTACTTCCGAGGACTGCGAATGTAGATCGGAGGATTCTGTTTTGATATTAGTGGTGGTGGCTGGCGGGGCAGTTTCTTGTGGCTTAGTGCCCCGCATGCTTGGATTTCAATTTTTGGTTTTGTGCAAACCTCCTACCATTCGAGCCTCAGTTGTCCACCACCACAACTACCATCCTCTACCATCTGCCATCACCACCGAGCTTTTAACCTACAATAGCTATCCATACTATACTTGCTTGATACCATTGCCCCTTACTCGGCCACCCTTAACCGGCTTTACAAAGGCTTACCGTCCCTCATACCCTCCACTTGAATCCTTTCAACATGGCTGGGCAAATGCAGATTGATATGAGCAATGCTCAGATGGTGCGGGACGAAAACGGCCGACCTTTTATCATTGTTAGAGAGTGAGAAATCTCATCCCCACCTCTTTTTAGTTTGCTACTTCGCCAGATAGGCCAGAATTGACTAACTTGTTCAATTTACACAGTCAAGGTAGTAAAAAACGGCAACACGGCACCGAAGCTGTCAAGTCCCATATTTTGGCTGCTAAGACTGTAGCGAATATTGTCAAATCCTCCCTAGTATGCTCAAACAAAGGAATCAAATAAGGTCGGTAGTTTTCTGATCAACACGTGGTTTAGGGGCCTCGGGGACTCGATAAAATCTTAATATCTCCTGACGGCGACATTACAGTTACAAACGATGGCGCCACCATCCTCGGACAGGTTACCATCCATCTTCCCTTCTCCCTTCAGCTCCAGCGGTATTAATCCTAATTCTTATTGCTTCCGTAGATGGAAATTGAAAACCACGTAGCGAAACTTCTTGTTGAGCTATCCAAATCCCAAGACGACGAAATTGGTGACGGAACTACTGGTGTTGTTGTCCTCGCCGGCGCTCTCCTGGAGGCTGCGAGTGACCTTATCGACAAAGGAATTCATCCTATTCGGATTGCAGATGGTTTTGATCTGGCATGTGATGTTGCGGTGGCCCATCTTGACCGGATTTCGGATGTGGTAGAATTCTCGAAAGACAATCTCGATAATCTCATACGAGCTGCAAAAACATCCTTGGGAAGCAAAATGTTAGATTGAATCGTTGGTGCCCGGAGTCATGTGTCTCATACTAATGGATTTTATATAGCGTTTCGATAGCACACGACAAGTTCAGCAAGATCGCTGTCGACGCCGTAATTTCCGTCGCCGACCTAGACCGCAAGGACGTCGACTTTGAGTTGATCAAGGTTGACGGAAAAGTCGGCGGCGCTCTTGAGGACTCCATGCTTGTTAAGGGCGTCATTATCGATAAGGACATGTCTCATCCGCAAATGCCCCGTGTTGTTGAGGATGCCAAAATTGCCATCTTAACATGCGCATTCGAGCCCCCTAAGCCCAAGACCAAGCATAAGCTCGATATCACTACTGTGGAGGAGTTCAAGCGCCTCCAAGCTTACGAGAAGTCAAAATTCGAAGAGATGATTAAGCAGATCAAGGATACCGGTGCTAATCTAGCCATCTGCCAGTGGGGTTTCGACGACGAGGCCAACCATTTGCTGCTTCAGAATAAATTGCCTGCCGTTCGATGGGTCGGTGGTCCAGAGTTGGAGCTAATTGCCATTGCCACCAATGGAAGGATTGTTCCCCGGTTTGAGGACCTGACGGCGGAGAAGTTGGGCAGGGCTGGTGTCGTTCGTGAGCTCTCTTTCGGAACCACAAGAGACCGGATGTTGGTTATTGAGGAGTGTGCAAATACAAGAGCTGTAACTGTCTTCGTGAGAGGAAGTAACAAAATGGTTAGTTCAAACCTAACCTAGCAGGTTTTCATGGTATCTTATTAGCTAACCACTCGTAACAGATTATCGACGAGGCTAAGCGTGCACTACATGATGCTCTGTGTGTTGTCAGGAACCTCGTCAAAGACAACAGAGTTGTTTATGGCGGCGGCGCTGCAGAGATCTCTTGCTCTCTCGCAGTTTCCGAAGAGGCAGACAAGGTATATCCAATTTTACTTTGTACACCTCCCTTGTCCTGAAATCATAATAACCCTGCCCTGCAGACTCCTGGCTTAGAGCAATACGCCATACGCGCCTTCGCAAACGCACTAGACGCCATCCCCATGGCCCTCGCACAAAACTCCGGCCTTTCGCCCATAGAAACCCTCGCGTCTATCAAGTCCCGACAAGTCCGCGAGAATAACTCAAAGCTAGGCGTAGACTGTATGATGACTAACAACAACGACATGCGAGACCTCTTCGTCATCGACCCGCTAATTGGAAAACGCCAGCAACTCCTCCTCGCAACTCAACTTTGCAGAATGGTACTGAAGGTGAATAACGTTATCATTGCTGGGAGTGGCGAGAACGAGTTTTAGAGACCCCTAAAATCAAGTGTCCTTGGGGGGAGGGAAACAAAATTAAAAAGTCCCCATTCACGATTGTAGTTGCTGTTTAATATGTCAATAGATAGAGGCGTGGGGCACTAGTGAATGCCTGCCCGCCCTCGGGCGTGAGATTGCGGTTATTAAAAGCTGCAAGTACCCGACTTGTAAATTGTGATGCGATCGACAGAATGATGTGTGTCACATGAAAGTCATCGAGTGATTATATATGAACAAGGACGCGGAATACATCAATCTATTCATGCCCCACACCGGATATCACCATGTGTTTTCAAAACTAATCTCCAAGAAAAAAAAATACCAAGAACCTTTCACAACAAAGGGGAGAAAGGAAAGGAAAAACAAATTCTTCGACGATACAGTAGGGAAACATAGGGAGTAAACCAATAAACAGGTGCATATTTTTCCTACAAGACGACAAAAAATGAACGAAATTGAAACCGAAAGAGAAAGAGAAAGAAACACCTCCCAAAAAAATAGAATAAAAAAGGAATAATAAAAATCCAAGGCAGACAAGATAAACAAAAAACACTACTAAGTCCCCTGCCCGACAGGAGCGGGAGCATGCGACCCACTGGTCGGCTCGTTATTCCACGTCAAGTACTTTGGGTCTCCGAGCTTTCTAGATATTTCCAATCATTCATTAGCTCCCACAGCCTCGCTCAATCAAAGTGTACGAGAGGGGCTGAATAAATAAATACCTGGGCTTCCAAAAATGCCTCGCAGTGAACAATGTTCCAAGCACCACACACAACCCCGCGACAACTACATACGCGATTCCCAGGAAGGGATTTCTGCCGCCCATGACCGTCCTAGTGGATAGCATGATGGATTTTGTGCCGGTGAAGTTCATGACTTCGAAGTTGTACGTAATGTCAACTCTGTACTTGCCTGCCGGCATGGCCAGTGTATCGTTTCGCCGAGCGAGCTTTGAGAATGTAGGTAAACCAGCGGCGCGCATCCAGACTTGGAATTCCTCCCACTGGTTGATGTCGGGCATGGTCTCTTCCGTGTAATTATTCGGGAATCGCTTGACCCAGTTCCTCGGAGGGATGACCTGGTCGGGACGGTAGCGCGTCTTTTTGTACCGCTTCTTATCAGAGCCCCAAGCGATGCCCTTAGTTGTCATAAAGTACTCCTCCCCCGATGAATTTCCCCCATCCAGCACGCTAACAGGGGAAGTGAAGGTGTCGTTGAACATGGAATTCGCGACGAGCCCGCAAGGGTAATACGGGACCCCACCCGCCCCTGCTAACGGCGCGCAATCGTCCGACCCGTCCAGGTCTTGGTAACTCCTCGGCTCACCTTTCAACTGCTTCTCGTCAAGCGAAATCACGTAACGACGGTGGTTTTGGTAGAAGTTTGTGAGGCGGTAGTACATTAGCACTGGAGCCTTCATCTCGTTTGGTATGGTGAATTCGATCGTGCAGACTCTTTCCTCCTCGTCCGGGTTGTAGGACGCGGGGCGGGTGCTCATGGACCATTTTGGCAGGTCTTCAGGGGCAAGCGATGTCGTGAAGGAGGATTTCACGGCGGAGGATGGGACAGTAGTTAGCTCTTTGCCAGTAGACTCTATGCACCTTGTATAGTCGATTACGAGTTCCTGGATTTGGGCGCTTGCCCAGAGGAGGAGTCCGCCAATCGGGCCGAAGACGATGCCTATGGCAAAGAAGAGGGGGAGAACGGTTCGGGGCGTTAGGATGGGACTATAAGGGGGTACCGTAAGCCACTTGAAAACTAGGAACAGTGTGCAGAAGGGGGAAAGGGGGGTAACAAACTGCCAGGCTTTTAATCGTTGCTGTCTAAAGGGAGTGTCTACATCACCACCGTCCAGTTAGCCTCATATCCCAACGATGACAAACCAGCATAAAAAAGTGACAAAATCTGTACCTGCAGGCTTTCTGTTCTTCTCCTTCTTCCTCTTTGGCGCCTCCGGTTCCCGGTCATCTACCGAGCTCGCCATTCCGAAAGATCTATCGTGTCAGGGCAGGGGAAAGCTAAGATGTCGATCGTCGCAGAGAAAAAATGTCGGCACGCTACCACGGTAGCGTACTCTATTAGAAAAAAAAGAAAAAAAAGGTGAACCTCGTGGACTAGCTTCCCGCTGCTTTGTGAGGAGAGTAGAGAGGGTATTATGATGTGCAGAGCAGCAGTTTCGGTGCGGTAGTAAGGTTTATGTCCGGCGGAGGGTTATCAGGTTGGTTGGTTTGATCGGTGCATTTGCAAATACGAAGGGTTGTAAGCTCCAGCTTAGTTAAGGCAAATTTACCCCGGAGCCCGGATGCTCGACAAAAACTAAGAGTGATCACACCTCCTCACTACCAATGCTGCGGTAATGTTTTCAACCGTGTTTTCTCGCAACACATCTCCAGATCAAGATTCTCCTATTAACTAAAAGCTACTTGAAATAGAAAAATAATGGCATATTTTATTGCCTGGGAATTAGCAGTATGAGACACTAAACACATCCACCCCAGCACAACTACCATTTGGTACCACACATTACAGCGACAGAAGACAGTAAACAACGCCCAAAGCAATGCAGTTCACCCACAAATATAGTCGCCAAGTTAGAGTACACGCCATAAGAGAGAGCACAAGATAATAAGAAAAAACAAAAGGCAAACACCTATTTCCTCTTTGCCCGCCTCCTGGTGACAGCGGTAGTAGTAACTTCAACATCCACCGCAGTCCCAATACGTCCTACAGGTTTCGGGCTTTCAACAGGATTACCACTGAGTTTTGCCCGAACGGTTCTCCTCTCCCTTTCTGCCTCAGGATCTGTGTATGTAATAGCCTGGCTAGGTATGGGAGGCTCCACCTCATGTCTGCTAGGACTGCTAAAATCAAACTCACCACGCCTAGCACCCTCGCCCTGTGAACCACCGGTGCTGTTGTTACTGTATGAAGATAGGTTTGATGAAGCCCTTCCTTGAAGCTTGCCACGCGGTCTCTTGCGTCTACCCATCGCGCTTGTTATTGCGTCTTTTCCGAGCTTACCCAGGAGTTCGCCAACGAAGTTCCTTCTCTCTATGTCAGCTTGCTCGGCAGGCGATAGAGCACTGATGGACGCTTGGGAAACATGTGTAGATTGATTGTGTAGCTCGTCCAAGAGAATATGAGACACCGTACCCAAGGGCGAGAGGACGTTTCCTTCGTTTTCCAAACTTTCTCCCCTACGGAACCCCTGCTCATCGCTTGGGGGAGGCATAAGCTCCGAATCAAACCCCTGGCTCGGAGCACGAACCATCGCGCTGTCAAGGCTGCTTAACGAAGAACTCTTGCCGAAATCCATCTCCAGCCCCCTCCCACGCGGTTGCATTAGAGAGTATGCCTTCTCATCAGCCCTCCTCCCATGTTTTTCGCTATTATACAACCAGTCGGCAGAGACTATATGACAATTGTCAATCTCCCTCGCTGCTTCAAAATCCTTGGTCGATTTCCGGGTGACCTCAGGAGTGTCAATAAAATGCGTGATTAGAGTTAGGTCCTCTGAGGAGAAGGAGCCTACGACATCAGCACCCATAGACTTGGCAATCGAATCCAAGTCAGCACGACGACCCTGCAATTTGACCAATCAGCCAAATATATACAATTATCAAGAATTATCCGCTACCTTTAATCCTGAGCTAATGCCGATGATGCAGCCATGGAGAATACGCTGTTTCTTCTCATTAGAGCAAGCTACATCATCTACAACAATTTCATCCCGGTCGTGCTTCGCTCCGCCCCAAGCTTTAGCTCCAATGCCACCATCTCCAGGCACATCAGGCTTTGTAACTAAATCAGCCGCTGACCTTTCGCCGGGCGACCTCTTCTTGAATCGATCCCCCAGAGGTGGCAATTTCTTGGTCGGAGTCTTCTTACTCTTCGAGTCCTCCGCCGGTCGAAGCCTTTTGGGATCCTCAGCCACGCTTCGAGTCTCTGATGATGCACGCTTCTTCGTCTCACCTTCCCCAGGTTGGCTAGCTATACAGCGCTCTCGACTCTCCAGCCTCTGGCCCTGGATAAGGTAATCTTTGAAAGCTACTACTCTCTTCTCCTTGACACATGCTTCCAGCCAATCGTCCGAGACGACAGGGATATCGTACCGAAGTGCAAATTGGAATTTGTCACCAGTTGCTGGCCTGTTGGAGATGAGCAAGGTTCGTTCTTTTTTAAGCACAGCGTGAAAGCTTCCCCCTATCCTTCTAGGTTAGTCTTACTCTATTCAAGCTATTCCTCGCAATAAAGCATACCTAGTAAAGTGATCAGTTTTTGATAGTGTAGCAGCCTGATCCCAGTAAAGCGCGTGAGACAAATATCCATCCTTCCGAGCCCTAAAACAAATGTTAGTCTTTAATACCTGACAATGAGACTTCGGCATTCGCAAGAACACACCTGTTAAGGGGAATTCCTCAAAAGGCGTATTTGTAAAGTGCTCAGACGGCTCTGCAAACCGGGACTCATGTAGACAAGTCTCGAGCCACCATTCTGTGACAACTTCCACTCCAGGAAACTCGGGGCAATTCGGTTTGGAAATTGTGTGAGAAACTATGATGATAAGTCTTGAAGATTCCCGATATGATTCAAGATCTTCAATTTTAGAGACTATCGTAGCGTCATAGGATAACAATACACTGCGAACAGTTTTTTCCTAGATGTTATATAAGCTCACAATTTCCCATTAGAGAAACGAGCGGGGAAATGATCAGACGAACATGCTTATCCTTGAAACCGTGAATGTAGAAGGTAGCAGCAGACATAATGCCCTTTGCTTTACCTCCAGCAGTTTCGGCAAGTCTCCTTTCCTGAGGCCTTGGTGGCGGATGGTCCAGCATTATCACATCATCTCCCGGATCATCCCCCCATTCGTCCCGTTTCTTCGGCTTCGGATTGGCAGCTTGTCCCATGATATCACTCCAAATGTGCTGGCTTCCGCTTCCCAGCGTATCCTCTGCTCTCTTGCGTATCTTGCGCTTTCCTGAAACTTCGACGCTCTACACTCAAAGATAAGCTTCTCTGGCCACAAGGCAGGAGCGAAGAACTTGGCCAGCATACCCCCCTAGACGGTACTGTTGCCGAAGGTTTGGCGCCGACACCAATTTTCTCCTGAGGCAGTTTCGGGTCGTAAAAGCTCTCATCCAACGCCATCCCTCGCTCTAAGCTATCATAAAGCCATTCAACCGTAACAATGCTGATGCCAGTATTCCTAGCAAAGTCGTACTTGTTTCCCTCGGGGATCGCGGCAATGAGGTGTGATACCGACTTTGTCAGGTCGGGATGGTATGAAGCCCCATTCAACTTTACAATGTTCCCGACCTCTTCCCGCTCGCTCACTATGGAAACCAGAGCAAGAAAGTCAGTCAAGTAATACGCCCCCGCTACAAAAAAAAAAACTCCCAACCCAACACATATTCCAATCGAAAAGTAAGACGTACATTCCTGAATCCCAGTCAAGGAGATAGCCAGCCCCTGGAACGTAGGAAATTTGTATTTCTCGTTGAAATCTAGAGGGTTGATGTCCTCGCCATTAATCCACAAATCGTACATCGCATCCACCCACTCCACTCCCATGACTTGCACATCGGCTCTCATCCTGGCAACATACTTATATTTCGGCGTGGCAAGGTCGGCACAGATAAGATGGGTAACATCGGAGGTTAGGTCCAGAACATGCCGAGCTCCCATATCCACAGCCTTCTTCGCTAAAGCCGTCTATTGCGAAGCGAAAAACACAGTGTCAGCTAAAGGTGAGAGAGGAAGGGGAAAAAAGAAGAGACAAAGAAATTAGAAGTAAAATACTCACACGGAGCTCTGAAGGCACAGAGGTGCAGCATATCACAGCACCGCTGAGCGGATGAGAGTGCCGGGTGATATCAGCCTGATCGGCCATAGTGGAGCGCTCAAAGAAAAGAAAAAAACGCGTATGAAGATCCCACTACCTTCCTTCAGGATGTAGCTAATCGGGAGTGGTGAAAAAGCAGAGAGAAAAAATCGAATCGAAAGTCCTGGGTTTCGCGTTCTGGCTCTGAGAGTGTAAGGCCCCCCCAGGTCGAGACATTGTGTCACACGCACAGCGTGTTGGCTTGGCTGAGATCGGATAAGGCCAAATTACGATAAGATGCTGATACGGTAATCGTCCCTAACCCAACTATTAGATGCCCCCATAGCACGCCATAGCACGCCAAAGACCTGTGATTTACACTACCAGTATCATGCCAACGACAGCCCCATAGCCAGACTTGCCTACCGTACGGTACTGGTATCGCATAAACTGGCAAGAACCGGCCAGCACTGGTTACGTTCCAATAATGCTTTTACCCTAGTTTTTGTCTCGAAATCGCAATAAGGCGCCATAGGCTAACTCTTCATAGTTAAGGCTCTTATTTTGACTCAATTGCAGGTTTCGCCTCCGCCGCTTCTTGGTTCAAGGTACTAGCGCTGGCCAGTTCTTGTCAGCTTATACGGCACTTGTGTCTTTGATTCAAAACCCCAAGACGAGCACACGACGAGTGATTTCATATGACCAAACAGCCTTCCACACGCCAATATATCGGTACTTTCACGAACCGTCATAACCGCTTGCTCGGAGTGGGGTGGGGCACCTAGCACTACCCGCTACTCCCTGCCCTCCCCCCCCAAAAAAAAAAGAAAAAAAAGAAAAAAAAGAAAAAAAAGAAAAAAAAAAGCAGAATCATCCGGTATCATAGTGCCGGTACCTTCCCTACAGGCCACATATCCCAAGCGATAGTAAGCAAGGAGCCTACTATATATCGTGGTTCCGCGAGACACTGATACAATCGGGTTTGGGCTTCTGCTCCGCTGGCCAAAGTCCACCCATTGCTTATGCACGGTACATAGCAAGGCCAGACCCAATTCAATACGGCTCTGACAAATAAGATAGGATATGATATATGCCAAACATTACAAGTAGTTCCCCAGGCCCTCACGACCCCCCTCACCATCCCACAGCCCCAAAGCCCACCCGTCTATCCGTCCAAGACCCACTTCCAAGATGGAGGAGAGAAAGAGAGAGCCCGGAACCTCCACTAGAGACCACCCCCAGACATACATAAGCTCCAGCATCACAGGCAAGACTTCATCGTACCCGTATTCCGCGGATCCAAGTCCATCCGTCTATCAGTAAGCACAGCCCCACGGCCCGGTGCGTTGCCCAGCCGCCTCATGAGGGTCCGCCTGAACGAGCGAGAAGAGGGTGTTGGACAAGATCATGGAGTTCTGTCCGTGAGCTCAAAGTAGGCTACCGGTATGTGCGTGTTAGGGCAGATGGGTGGATTAATCTTCATTCCAATATGATATGATAAGATGGGATGGGGGTCCCGGTGAGTGGGAAGGCTCGGGGAATAAAAATTAGTCGGTGATTATGGAATAGGATACCGTAGGGATATACTAATACCCCACTCACCGCACGATGTGCTGTATACTTGCACTAAGTTAGCTAAGCTGTTACGATAAGACGGTTCTCTGCTTCAGTTTACTCCTGTGTAACACTATTTGGTACCTCGCTCCACTTAGCTAAAATATTGTACCGGTACTTGTACTACAGTAGTATGATACCGTAAAATCTCGCCCTTAACGAACTGGCCTGGACTAGGACTTTTCTAAATCTCTGGTACTAACAAAACTAAGCTTTTGAGAATTTTGGAAAAGATGAGATGTTTGGCCTATCATTAATTCAGAAATTTGGCCGATTGTAAATTGTCCTAGTCCAGGCCAGTTCGTTAAGGGCGAGATTTTACGGTACGTTAGTAATGTAGCAGGAAGGGTATCAGAATGTAACCAACTCCACCATCAATGTCCTGTCTACGATAGGTGGGACTCTATGCTCGACCTCTGTCGTTGGCCTCCTCTCCCGGGACACACATGGCAGGCCCATTCGAATTACTCCGATACTGTACCGTACTATGGTGGTTCTTTGTGTCTGACTGGTTTACATTCACGTTCCTCCTGCCGCCCCTCCTGCCGCCCCTCCTGCCGAACGCTCGACAAAACAACAACGCCCCTACTGTATCATAGTGCACGTGGCTCCGAGTCCCCCAAACATATCCTTTGCCAGGGCTTTGAATTATCACGGCGATGAGCCATTTTTGGTGATTGAAACGACTGGCAGTGTAAAAACGCCCGTTCTTCACCTTTTTTCTTTCTTCCGTTTACAGTATGATACCAACGTACGATACAATAATAACTTGTTTGAAGGATTCTCTTTCTTTGTCTTTCCCCCTGTCTTTTTTCTTCTTTTTTTCCCCTCTTTACCATACGAAATGCTGCTAATGGCCTTTCCTTTCTCTCTCTCCCTTCCCCCATTGCCCAAGTGGCGTCAATGCGGTAGGCTTTCTTCCCGTTGGGTTGTTTGCCTGCCTGTCTCGATCGTTGTCTCGCCAAGTGAGATAGATTTCATGTCTGTCTGTGCAAGTCCACACAAACCTGGAGAAAGCCTATTCTCTACCGGTCAATCCCGGGCCCTCTCTCCATGAGGGTTTCAGCCTTGATGTTGCACCCCAACACGATACCGGTGATAGAGCTAGGATAAACAAATCAGAAACACTGCCAAATTTTAGTTTTCTCTACTGGCAATGTTAGAGGACAGCTACATGAACGGAGGTGTCGCTTAAAATTAGTCAAGAGGTCTTTTATTTTATTTTAGGAAAAATGCCTGGTCAGGTATCCTGCCAAGTTTTCTTGAAATCACACTTGTTACCTTGTTTGCCTGATGTGTCCAGGGTTTTCCAAAATGAGACAGAAATGGATACCAGTAAATACACCTAGATCCGGTTTATTACCGGGGAGGTTTTTGGAATTTTTTAAGGCTGTGTTTTTTTTTTCTAGCTTAGAAGTTGAAGTATTATTGCCTTCTGGGCGGGGGTGAAACATTGGTTGAAAGTTCTTCACTCACCACCGGTATGATCGGGTGCCCTGCAGAGCATACGGTATCATGAGACGAGCTTTGTGGAGAAAACCAATTCTGCACCAGCCAACCCGGGCGCTCCCCCCGGGGCGCTGGCAGCGCTTTCATACTCGAGTACCAGGAGAAACACAGTGTTGTTATCTCTTGGCTGTTGGATTGGGCGCCCAGTTGCCTTGGTGCGGCCGGCTTTCGCCAATGTCTCTTCCCTCACTTTCTTTCTTTCTTATTTTCGGCACTGCTGCCTTTTCGGGGGATGAGGCGCCAGTATGTGGTAGGTACGGCGCATTTTTTTTTTTTTGTTAAATCCGTGGTATGATTTTAGGTACATGACAAGCATCTCCTAGGGTACAACCGCTGCATTCGGGAAACATCCCATGGCAAATAAAAACCCAAATCAAAACTCAACAAAAGAAATAAATCAAAAACTCAAACTAATAATGTAAAAACATATCATCAACGTGAAAATTTCCCATAAGGATTCCCTGCGCTTTGCCCTAAACATATCTTGTTAGGACTGAACCTGACTCGCCCTTGTAAACGGAAATTCATCAGTACACAAAGGAAAATTAATCTTATTCAAGGAAATAAACGAAATCAAAACTTTCATCAAATCCCAGCCTTTCTTCTTCTCGCTCCACACAATAGATTTGGCAGAGATATCAAATGTATCCTTCGAGTGGCCCTCCCTCGCGTCAGCGAGCGAGGAGCACTCGGTTATCACGTGCATAAAATCTTCTTCTCCGTTTCCGCACCTCGGGCAAGTTGGGTCAGCCTCAGCGTCCCTCCAGCCTTTGTGTGCCCTCAAGTAGCTCTTGCCGGCCCTCATCTGATGAAGACGGGCCGCGGCAAATTTATGTGTTGTCATAAAACGCCAGCATGTCCTGAAAGGTGGTGTGTAACCGTAATATTCGGAGTAGCTGCGCATCTTCCATTTGGTGTAGACGTCATCCCGGACTTTTTTGAGCGTGTCTTCGTAGTACTTATACTCTTCCAGCTCCGGGGGGCGCCATGGGTTGGGTTTCTTTGGGATGGGCCACTCCTTGAAGATCAATCTGGCCCTTCGTGCAATTCCGTCAACTGGCAGAATGCTTTGGACCGACGTCAATGAAGTGGAATTCCATTGTTTTGGTTTTAGTCCCCCTTTCTTACTGAAGGCGCGCCTCCTATTCGTAGGGTATCTGTATGTGTCTTGAATCGGAAAACCAGGCGGTAGCATGGCCGTAGCAATGTTATTTTCGGGTAGCGCCGTGGCCCATCTGACTGTAGCCATGTCGCGTATCTGTTCGAGGTAGAGGTCGATCGGCATCAGGCAAGCTTCAGCCAACAGTACGTTGGTGTTTGTCTCATAGAAGCAGTTCGTGATCCAGCGTTTGACTCTGTTCAGGAAGACCTCCATTTTGTGTATTATTGTTCTATTAGGGTCGAGGAACTCTGCGCCGTACAATAGTGTGGGGATAATGATCCCTTTCGCCATTCTTCGCGCACTATAAGGTGTGAGTCTACCCCCAGGTGAAGAGAGCCTTTTGATGCGATCGAAGGCTGCTTGAGCTAGGGATAGTCTTTTGGAAAAATGTGTCCATGTGGCCATGTTGGAGTCAAAGTGAAATCCAAGCCATTTTATAGATTTGCGTGCCGGTTGAATGCATTCTCCGTCCACCACTATAGGGTGCTCGCAGATCTCTGCCCGCTCCCTTTCGGTACGCCAGTGCATCAATTCGGTTTTGTGAGTTGAGAAGCTTAGGCTCAGGATGGTGGCCTTAGCGTGGACTTGCCTATAAGCTTCTTCGAGTAGTTCGGTGTTTCTTTTCCAAGATGGAGAGCTGACTGTGATTTGGATGTCGTCCACATAGGACGACCTGAATTCGTGTGTTTGTCCGGGTATACCATGTAGTGGCGCCACATATATCACAAACAGTATGGGCGACAAGGGCGATCCTTGAGGTATTCCGGTATTGATGTTGCACATCTTCCTAGGCGAGCCCGGAAAGATCATAGCGCATTCCCGATATGAAATGAAGTTGGATATCCACTTGACCATGTAGTTTGGAACGTTTCGGGCACTTAGCCGTTCCAGCAAGGTCTGATGGTCCACATTGTCGAATCCTCCTTTGATGTCAAGAAACATCGTGCTTGCCTTCAGGCCAGCCGCTTGTGCTTCCTTCACCCAGTGTTTTAGTGATAATCCTGCATCGAAAGTCGCCCTCTGCGGTAGGCTGCCCGTCTGGTTGATCTTGTACAGGCCGTTCGACTTCGCAAATTTCATGAGTCTCTGATTAATTACCCTTTCGGCTATCTTTGAGAAAGTCTGCATTAAGGCGATAACTCTGTAGCTCGCGAAAACCTCATAATCCTTTTTGGCAGGTTTGGGTAGGAGGATTCCTAGCGCGCTCTTCAGGTTTGGTGGATGTATTGACCATCTGAACAGATCGTCCAGCAAGTCTGGGATAATTTCGTGGTTGATGCCATGAATGCCTTTCCATACGCTATAAGGTACTTGGTCCGGTTCCGCGGCGGATTTGTTGCTGCACTTGCTTAGGGCAAGTGACACTTCCATAGCGTCAACTTTTTCGTATTGGTCGAGGCTCTGTAACTCCGGATTGTGGATTGGTACAGGTCTCGGGTTGGGTGGGAAGAAGTGTTGCATTATGGCGTTGTTGAGTTCAGTAGCTGACGCAAAGTTACTGCCTCCTGGCACCAATGATCCTAACCTCTTTTTTGTGAACTGATGTGCCGTCCATACATCGTTTTTCTTCGCATCTTCAAGAAAGCCCCTCCAGTGTGCAGCCTTACATCTTTTCACCGCGTTCTGGTACTTTCGTTTCCCTTGTTTGGCGGTTTCTTTCTGTCTTGGGTCGTTACGAGCAATCCTACCCAATCTACAGAAGTCTTTCCGTAGTTGTGTGAGTTCCTGGGTCCACCACGGTTTCGACCATCTGCATGGCCTTTTCGTAGGGGCATATTTTTTGAGTGTGTGGATTATTAGCGAAAGGTTGAACTCGAAGTTTTCGATTGCTTTTTCGGGTTCATTCGGTAGTGTCCATCTGAGGGTAGTAATGCCTTCTTCACCGCCGTCCGCCATTATCCTCTTCAAGTCCTCTTCGATTGCCAGGTTAGGTTTCCCATCAATCTTCCATTTGATCTCGTTCCAGTTAGGAGCCGGTCTTGCCATGCTGTGAGGTTTAGAGGTAATAGTGGTGTTTATTGCGATATGATCCAAGCCTGTATGTGGTATGTTGGTCTTCCAGTTTTCGACATAGTCTGAAAGTTGCCTATTGGCTAAACTATAATCGATTACCGATGGCCTGTGTGTCGGTATGTCCGGGGTTCTGGTGTAAATGCCCGGTTCGTTCAGTATTGAGAATTCGTGTAGTCCAGCCACCCTAAAGTACTGTTCCCCACGTCTTCTCTCGCTAGATGTTATGTCCCTTTCCGGATCTGAGTAAAGGGTGTGGACATTGAGGTCCCCCACTATCAGAGTGGGGTGTTGAAACGTCTTAAACAGCTCGGTGGAGGGGACCGTATTGGCTCCGTCCACCTGCCTGTTATAGGTATTAATCAAAGAAAATTTTTCAAACCCCCCTATTATCTTACTTCCATCCGCCTTTGACAATAACAAATGAAATACATCAATAGTAGGGGTAAAACATAAATAACTAAAGTCCTTAAGCGTAAGCAGGTTAGCATAAATTGCCACCCTGACTTTACTACCGGGCATATTAGGAAACAACACTTGAAATCCAGGTGCTCTCAAAGGTTCCCCGTCAAACAAAGGTACATCTTGTAAACAAACAAAAGAAACATTCCTATTCCTAATGAGCGAAAATAAAGTTATGAACACCATATTGCTCCCTCGGCAATTATGCTGTATTATTGAAATTTTTGTTAAAGGAGTGTTGCGGTCGGAGTCAACTGATTCAACCATCATTCTTTACTGGTATCCATTGCCTCTGTAGAGCGGGGACCTCTAATTTGGCTGTAGTGTTTTTTGGCGTCCTCTTTAGCTTTGACCTTTACAGGGCAGCTCGCGTGGTAAGCCGGGTGGTTCCCTCCGCATGCAGCACATTTGGATGGAGTTATCGGACAACAATCTGCAATCACCTTCCTATCACCTTTTTGCGGGCACGTAGGAGATGCGCATTTGTGGTCCTTTAGTCTGTGTTCACCGGCACAGATAGGGCATGTGTATTTATTGTCTTTGCATCCTTCTTCTGGATGCCCGTATTTGCAGCATTTGCGACATTGCTTCGTGGGATTGGCTTGCCACATAATTGCGGCTTTCTTCCATTTGCCGTGAACCAATACGTTGGGGATGACTTGGTCGACTAGCTCTGAGGGTATCGATACTACCACCGAGGTATATTTCTTGGTGGCCCTTATCGTTGGGTCCTTTTGCAGGAACCTCGCCTGGGATGCTTCGATTTGTTGTGACACCATCAGGCTCTCTTTCATAATCGAGGCCATGGTTTCGCTATCGTTGGTTGTAGCTTCGAGGGAGAGGCCGTGTATAACTATCTGGGTCTCGGTCGGAGCCTTCCTAAATTCTTCGTAATTTCTCGAGTCTTCTGGGAGCATCGTTTTCAGGGCTTCCGTCATGGGTTTGAGGTAGTTTTCGTATTCTTTCGCCTCCACATTTGGCGGTGTGGTCAGGGAAATCGTCCCAGTTGTTGAGTTGATTTGAATCTGCATGTTGGTGGGTGCGGTGCATCCGCATTCCCGTAGCTTCTTCGTAATCGCCATGTTGATTTTGGGCTCCAAACTTAAAGAGTTTTGAAGTGGGGCTGGTTCGGATCTCGTAGAGTATATCCGTCTTTTTGCTATTGTAAGAGACTTAGGGCGCAACTCGGTAGGGGTTGTCTGGCCCCCACCCTCCGCTTCAGCCACGTTATCCGGTGCCTTGGCATTCTTGGTCTGCTTATTTTTCGGGTTTTGTGGAGGTGTGGGTCCGACTGTGCCAGTCCTCTTCCTTCCTTTTTTGGGCGTTTGTGGCGTCGGTTTATCGCTAGGAGTTGCCGCCGCTTCAGCATAGGACATGGGTTGTTGTCTTTTCAGGATGCTGACTTGTGGTGTAATTTTTGCCGTGGATGCTGCCACATTCGTGGAGAGGTCTCTGGCATTGTTTGAGAGGTTCGTGACGGTCTCGCTTAGCGTTTTAATCTGTTGCTGTAATCCTAAGATCATAGCTAACATCTCGAGTTGAAGGGTTACCGTGGTAGTTTCACCGTCTGTGAACTCCCCTTCGTCGGGATTCGAAAGTTTTTCCCTCAGCGCTGAGCCTTCAGGGAGCGATAGGGTAGGGAGTGCTCTTGTAATTCCAGTTAAAATTTCTTGGAACCAAGGGTCTTTGTGAGGTGCTCCGGGGGTAGGGGAATCTGCTGCCATGTCTTCACTTTCAAACTGGGAAGCTACACCAGTTTTTAGTTTGGTTGAGTTGGGGCGGCCTGTTGCCACCGGGGTATCGCGACCGAGGTCCTTGGTGTTGAGCTCGGTTGCGTTCGAGGATATTATTGGTCTATTTCTTTCGCGCGGAAAATAGGGGGGAAGAAGCTTGTGGTAGGTACGGCGCAACATCGCGAGCTATGATACACTGTACGAGTACTCGAGTACAGTGTCGGTACTCTCAAGAGCGGCTGATGTTGGGTTATGTTTTGATATGGTACTGTAGGGCTATGTTTACCTTACTTGTACATGCTGGTACGGAAGGAAGGTAGGTTCGCAGAGTGGATGCAGCGGGAAGGGATGGAACGGCAGGGGAGAGAGGGGGGAATTACAAGTATGAAACGGTGTGTGGTGCGGTGGGGTTCGTTGTCTGATTGGTGTTGTGTGATGTCTGAATCTGCGGTGAGTTGAGCATGGCAACAACATCCCATCTCGCACATAACCGGACAGACAAACATTTGGAACACAAATTTCCCTGGGTTTAGGCTGGTTGGGCGGGAGCGGTGGTATTGTAGTGGTTGTTGATGGCTTTGCGATACTGTAAGCCGGGGGATGATAACGAATACGGTAAGCACTCCCATACGAGCGTCGAGTGAGGCTTTGTAGCATAGTAATTCGGTTAACTGCTGCATATTTTTAGGCTTTGGGGTGCATACAGCCTGGGGTAACATGTCTCGTGGTTGTAGTGGCGGTAGTGGAAATGAATGAAGCCGTACCGTACTGTATCACTGAGCAAAGTATTTGATAGATCAGATAGTTTGATACTTGGATGTGCTCAGTAACCGTGTAATTAACTTTCAGATTCCGGAACAAAAAGTAAAAGACGTAATCCCTTCTTCTCTTACTTGTTCTGCTCGCATACTAGTATCATGCTGCAGATGGAGGAGGAAGGAATTGTATGCTGTCGGTGCTGGAAGGATGGACTTTCCCTTGCATCCAATCCTTTCCAGATCAGTAAACCGCTCGTGTCGAAACCAACCCCCAAAGATCAGAAATCCGGCTCGACGGGTCTTGCGGCAATTGAAGGTCGAGTCATAGCCTTCTCTATTGGATGAGGGGAACTCGAGATCTTAGCGAACTGCATCTTTTTTTTTTTCTTCTCTTTTCCACGATTCCGTACTCGTCTGATGCGAGCGCAGTCCATTGGGGGTTTATCGCAAGTAAAGCAATTGGATGCTCCCTGGCACTGGTCAAGACGATTACTATCGAGGTGGGGGCATTTTTATTTTTACTTTCCCCCCTCGTTGCGGTGTACAGTACTCAAGCGGCCGGATTGATATCAGACGGCCCTCTTTTGGACTAGCACATATCAAGTGAAAACTAACCACATACGGTATTAACTCGTCAAACTTGGGGGAATAGCATGCAGGGCAGCCTTGGCTGCATAGCGAGTTTGGCAAGTTTCTAAAAACGCTTCGACACTACGAGTATGTGGTTAGTTTTCACCTGATATGCGCTAGTCCAAAAGAGGGCCGTCTGACTTCAATCCGGCCGCGTGAGTAGATTCCGGAGTGTCGTGCACCGGCTGGAGCAGTCCCGGATTCGGAGTTTTACAAATCGCCCGGGTCGGATCCTTGCAGTCCCCGCAGTGAACCGTTTTATCGTTGATAGGAGTGGAGAGGCGTGAAGAGATCGTATTCTGGATGAAGGAGTCAAGCAATAAAAAGACGTCTTATGGAGGGAATATGTATGTTTGCATCCAAAGCCATCCGTACCAGTAATAGTTAACGCAAAAATGTTCGCAGCACTTTCAGTTCGAAGGAGAGGCACATTAGAGGCATTCAGCCCCGGGGTTGAAAAACGATTATGCAGGTTTTTCAAGTCGAAAAACTTTGGCGTATGTAACGCCTTTTTGCATACAAAACTTGCAGATCAACTAGAAACTTGGCACTCGAAGACTCTTTTTCGACTGCGGGGCTGAATGCCTCTAATATTGTGTTGGGGAAAGATGTTTGGGAATTAAAAAAAGCTGTCCTAGAGGCTGTCAGAGCGCCCAAGAAATCGGTAGGAGAGGTCTCAGTTAGAAACTCTATCCCTAGTTAAGGAAGGATACTTTCTAGATCTCGTCATTTTCTGAACCAGATCTCTTGGGCACCGGCAGAGCACCGGTCGGCTGAAGCAAGGTAAACCAGGCAAGCCAGTCCCAGGAAACTGACGTGTGACGCAGCCGGGGATCCAATTATCTCCGCACGATTGCTTCATGAGGCTCAGGCATGGAGCAGTAGGATCTAATTTAGGGTCTTGCAGTACGGTACGGCAAACTTTCTTGCTTCGGGGTTCTTTATTATAATGACATTGTTATTATTATTATTATTCGGGGGGATTAACGGGACAAAGGAAGCCTCCCGTAACTCGGGCCCTAGCCTATTATGTGCCTAGAATGGTCGTCTCGGGGGAAGTCCTGTTCTGCTGGGTTTCCGTAATATGCCAAATACGGTACGCAATCTGTCAAGAGTCTTGGATCTTGGAAGCCTCTTGGAGTTGTTGTTGGTGAGTTGTGGGTGGACGGCAGACAAACACAACAAGGCGAGGGGCACACATGTCAAAACCCTACTTCTACGAGTATGATATGAGTACGGTACGGTAGTTCAAAGTCAAGAACCCTGGTCGAGCCTTTGCGGGTTCCCTTGTTTGCCGCTGCTAGTGTCATATTATTGTTTCTTAGTCACTAGAGACGGGAGGGAACAATGGCGCCAAGAGAAGAGAATCCGGGCCTGGCGGATAAGCCGAAAAAAAAGACCACAGGCAAGACACCGTGACATTTTTATCCACTAAATATTGAGGAAAACAGATGTCGGGGCATGGTGTGCGCGTAATGTGCAAAAAGATAGAAATGGAACGACCCTCCGTTTCTGATGTCATGCGTCCCCGGACATATCTAGGAATCAGGGACGAGGTTATGAAATGGGCGAGGGTAAAGTGAGCAATGGGGCAAGAAGGTATTCGGGGGATCATTAAAAACCGGAAAATATAACTCTTGTCTCCATAGAGAATTGTATGGGATCAGCGGAAATAGTTTTCCGGTTTTTAATGCCCCGAGCAGACAAGAGAAACGGAATAAAAGGCCGAGGGGAAGAGGGGGGAAGCAGCCAACCCCATCCCACCTCGCAAATCACGATTCACACCCTATCTTGGCGACATTCATCTATGTTTGCATATTGCATCTCGAGTGTGGAGCAGCGAGAAGTGATCTCGTGGTCCAGAATTGGTTCCTCCTCTTCGTCATGAAGCTGACATATTATGATAACGGTGGGCCGGATATTTTCTTCGTGTTTTTCCCCTCTAAAATCCGTCTGTTATCCCCAAGCTGAGTTGTTGGAGCACCGGCACTGGTTCGGGGGAGAGGGTACATAATCTTGTCATTCGGCACGCTTGGGACGGGGCAGAGTTATTTTGCTACAAAGGAACCAGATATAATTCCTAAAACGTGCGGATATTTGCGATCCCACCTACTACTCTATTTGCAAGCGTTATTCCCTGGAACTGGTCCAGAACGAAAGGTGTGTGTGTGTGTAAGAGTGTGTGTGCCATCTCCGTCATCACATCTACTCACAAAATTGTTGGTCTATTGCAGCTTTGCATATACCAGCAGGGAAAATTTATCTTCTCTGCCCTCTTCAAGCCTAGCAAAACATTTCCCTCTTTTGGTGAGCCGCCCTGGCTCACATGGTAGGGGCTGCATCAAAGCTTCATACCAGTTACTGTGCAGTCGGGGGTTTGCAGAGATTGCCGAATTGTAATGTTTTCACGATGCTACACTTCCACGACCTGCCTCCGTGCGTGGGCGTAAGCCCTCGCCAATACGTTTGGATTTTGACATTTATGACAAATGTTGCAATGGACAACAGATACTTTCGCTGCGCTGCACCATAACTTGGAGGTATAAAAAGTTATCCCAAGTTTCGTAAACTGCGCCCTGGAAGATTGCTATAGGGTCAGCAGACAGATGGTTCCTATGCTAGTTTACTTTTCCGCGAGTCTGTATCAGTACAGCTAGCGAAGGATGAAAGGGTTTATCCACCGAACCCGAAAGTAAAGAATAAATCCCTCCCAGAGAGAGGCAGGACAGGCCCGATTACTGCTGTACCTGCAAGGGATTATTTGGCTATTCAGGGAATCATTCTTCTAACTCGCATACTAATCTTAATGGGTAGTCAATCCACATATGTTCGACACAACACACAACAGCGCAGGGAAGCCAGAGGGAAGCCAGAGGCCCGAAAAGAAGCCGCCCATTGTGCCACTTGTGCTCACTTCCCACGCCTCTTCACCTGTGCCCAACTAACCTTTCGTTCATCCAGGGCTCACTTACACCCCTTCCCCTCCCTCCATCCTTCTTTTCACCTCCCCACACCATTTGCTCGGGTGGATTCTGTTTATATTACGACAACACCGGTGCCTTACCCTTCTCAACGAAGTTCGGGACAGAGTTTATATGTAGGCTTGAACCCTCCCACTCTTCTTGTGCACCCTTCCGTGACATCTTGCATCCCTCCTCCTTCCAGATTTCGTCTGATCACTCATTCACTTGTTTCCTTTCCATTTATGCCAAGGGGATTTTGGCACGGAACGTGGGGCGTTATTGTTGTTACTTCTTTTTGTTGTTGTCGACTGGCGTTGCAAGAAATCCCCCATTGAAATTTATCGGGGTTTTGAGAGAGCCGTTTACCGACATGATGACATCTGCAGCTCCAGCCCAAGCGGTTCACGCGGTCCAAGGCCCCGCCTTGACAGACCACTCCCACTGCCCGCCGGCCACCACTGCTACTTCCACACAAAACTCGAATAGACGAAATTGTTCTCGTAGCGCAAACCGTCGAAGGAATAGATTGTCCACTCCTGTTATATCATCCCTACAATCATCTACATATTCTTCCACGGAGTCTATTGCCCGGAGAATACAGAGAACCCATTCAGCTGTCGCAAAAAGGTTATTCGCTTCGGCTGTATCTTCGCCCTCAACCTTTTCATCTCGGAAGAGTTCACCTCAACCGCCCACTTCGCCCCCAATGTCTACTGGAAGGGAGAGGGCAATTGGTGGAGGAAATTCAGGCATTCCTTCACATCATGTTAGAAATTCGTCCGCTCCTGTTCGGCCTGCGTCCGCAACATTAGCACCACGAAATTGCGAGGGCGGGCATAGCAACGGTTTGCGGGATGTTAATGGAGATATTGCGCCTCTTGTGTCAGAGAAGCCTCAGGCTTCGACGAGTGGAGGTGCAGTTACTATGACGATACAGCTGGCAGAGCCAATGCTATTTCTACAAGGGTTTGACCAAAGCGATCACTCCAATAGGGCGCCAGCGATGTTACGTGGGAGTTTGTTGCTGAGAATTTCAAAGCCAACAAAAATAAAGGCGGTCAGCCTTACATTCCGAGGAAGAGCTAGGACCGAATGGCCTGAAGGTATGACCACCTTGATCCCTAGATTCAGGGAATTATTGAAACAGTTGCTGAGCTATACCCCAGGCATACCACCTAAAAAGTCGGAATATTTTGAGGAGAAGGAGATTATGCAACACACTTGGCCGTTTTTCAACGCACAGTTTGCAACAGCAGAATTGGGGCATTGCGCGGACTCGTGTCGGCTCTACAAAAGCTCTTCGGATAATACATCGTCTATCACTTCTGCAATAGGGCATTTGGCACGATCGGCTTCCCCTATTGGGATCTCACCAGCCCTAGGCCGTTCTTCTACTGATCGTAGGCTTTCTTTACAGCTCGCACAGTCTCGGAGTTTTAGTAAAGGAGAGTCGCCGAATGGGGTATCAGTTGCTCAACGTGGCTACCGAATCTTCCAACCCGGTGACTACGTTTACAACTTCGAGTTGCCCATTGAAAGTTGCTTACCGGAGACCATTGACGTTGATCTTGGGACTGTCAAGTATGAATTGGAGGGTACAATAGAGAGGCCTGGCGCTTTCCGACCAAATTTAGTTGGGAGGAAGGATGTGATCATGATCCGATGCCCTGCGGAGACGAGTCTAGAATGTTCGGAGCCCATCGCTATTAGCCGAACTTGGGAGGATCAGTTGCACTATGATATTGTCATATCCGGGAAATCGTTTCCGTTGGGTTCAGCAATACCGATAGCATTTAAGCTTACACCCTTGGCGAAAGTGCGGTGTCACCGGATCAAAATTTTTATCACGGAGAATATTGGGTACTCTTGTAGGAACAAGAAAGTTAATAGGCTGGACCCCGCGCGGAAGGTTCAATTGTTTGAGAAGAGGGCCGATGGGCCGCCGATTTCTACTTTCGCTGGATCCTCTGGACGAATACTTGCTGGGGGAGGATTTAGTGAAGAACAGGTTGCTGGGGGTAGGAATCTAGATGGGGGCAATGGGTCAGATAATTTGCTCGGAGATCTTCATGGGCAAGATAATATTGGGCCGACAGAGATGGAACTTTCAGTACAGTTGCCCGGTTGCAATGCGAAGGAAAAAGATCGGATACACTTTGACACGACATATCAGAATATTCAAGTGCATCATTGGATCAAGGTGAGATTTTCTTTTTCATTCCCCCCCTTTTTTTTTTCGTAATCTGTGTAATCGCCTGTTTGTAATATCTTGGGAACTAACCTTTTGGTTCTCATAATAGATTGTGATGCGACTGAGCAAAGCCGATCCCAACGACCCTGGAAAGCGACGTCATTTTGAGATCTCCATCGACTCTCCATTACACATTCTGTCATGCCACGCAACAAGCGCAAACACAGCTCTTCCAGCATACAACAGTCTCACTCCTGGGGTTGCACCTCCCGGCACCCACTGCTCGTGTCCTCCTTTGACCCGAAGGAATTCGCCAAGGGACGGAGCACCGACGTTGAATGTAAATACACAAGTGGGACACTTTTCTTCCGGTCAACCAGAACCTCCCAATGAGGTTGCTAGGCCACTCCATCTCATTCGTTACCCATCCCATAACCCCCCTCCGTTTGACTATGATGTAGCTCCGCCACCGCTTATCACTCCTCCGCCAAAGTACGAGTCGGTAGTATTGGGAGAAGGGCTAGCAGATTACTTCCAGCGTCTGGCAGACGAGACAGTTGGGGATGACGATACAGACGACGAACTTGTGAACGGCGATCACAGACGGTTGATGCCGCCTTTGACACCGGGCGGTCGCATTGCCAGGAGCATGGACGAGAGGCGGACATGGATGCCTCTTGGGATATCTGGCCAAGCGCAATAGACAGACCCCCCATCCAAATGCACCCCCTTTTCTTATCTCATTTGCCGTTTCCTTTACCACTCTTTCCTGCTCGTTCCCTACTCTTCTCATGGTGTTTATATTTCCCCGACACCTTTTGAATATTAATTCAAAGGGGGCATTCTGTTATCCCCCAAACCTTTAGCTCCCGCCATGGGCTTTTCCTTTTTTTCCCCTTTCCCTCTCACTTCTAGGAGTTCTTTTCCTATTTTCTATTACATATTGGGTGTATTCATATTCTATTTTTGCTTTGTGTTTATTTCATTTCTCAATTTACTGGCTTTTGGGGACAGTTCTCAAAATTCAAATTATACGGAGTTTGTGAATCACTCTGTTTCCTTTCTTGCTTCATCTCTTTTAGTTTTTTTTTTTCGATCATTTTTTCTTTTTGTTTTCCTTCAAAGCGCAAGGGGTTTTCTGCTATTTCATTTCATTTTATACTTGGACATCATCAATTATACAGGGTTTTTAGGTGGGGTTCTTGGTTAGTTAGGTTCTATATATTTGCATGGGAGTGGATCTGGGTTGGGTTGGGAACGGTAGATTGTGGGAAGGATGTTATCAAAAAAGAGAAATATCCCTGTCTTAGGCCCTGTTTGGCACGCCAAAAATACCATGGTAGTTCCAATTATTCTCAGAACTTCTTTGTCCCACAGTATTTCGCAACATCATTCTTTCTACTACTGCTTAATGGTCAGGTCTCTGAAGGATTTCCCATTTTCACAGAATATGCCGAGGGGCATCTGCTGTCTCTCTATGATTTAACTGTCTTTCAACACCTCTTACCTTGGATATTAGGAAATACGCTTTTTTTTTTATTCAGTGGCGTGCCAAACAGGGCCTTAATCTGCCCTATGGGAAATGCTGGTAGACTGATGGCGGCGAAGTGCAGCCCAAATTTCGCGTGTTTTTGTTTTGTTTTCCGCGCTTGCAGAGTTTGTATATACTGTACCGAGGTTCGAGAGCAGAAAAAAGATGAGTAATTCGTGTTCTCAACGAGTATGTTAGATGCCTCAACCCTGCAGATTATGTGTCAAGCTCCTTCTCCACTATTTTCCCGACCCCGCTTTTCACCTTCCTATTATGGAAGGTGGTTGCGGTGCAAAACACTAAACCACTCTCACGATCCTTCAAGTCCTGGCAGTCACGGGAAAAAGTGGAGTTCGCAACAACCACTACACACAGCAATTATCCCACACTGTCGACCCTATATTTTCTCTCAAATCTCATAACCACAAAATGCCTTTTACACAAGAGGGAAAAAGACAAGAGTTAACGACCCCAGAGCGTGCTAGAATTGTAGAGGCATGCAATCAGAGAGCTACCTGGCGAGAAATCGAGAATGATTTTCCGGTAACTGCCCGGGGTGCTCAGAAGGTTTTCAATAAGTGGAAAGAAACTGGCTCTCTACGCCGCACCAAACACTCTGGCCGACACAAAAAGCTCACTCTGTCTGATGAACGATATCTCCTTCAGCTAGCTGGACGGTTTCCACATGCTATATTGGCAGACCTTACCTCCGATTCTGGTCTGAATGTTAGTGAACGGACTATTGGCAACCTACTACACAAAAACAAATTCTATGTTAAGATTACACAGCGGAAACCCTATCTTAGCCCAAGCACGATAAAGCGCTGAAGGCGCTTCGCCTTTGAGTATCGTTTGATGGACCCCCAGTGGTGGAAAAAGCATGTATATATGAGCTATACCCCCCGGCGACATATGCGCACTTATGTTTGGCGACCACCTGGGGCTGCAAGCCAAGTCCGCTACCTTGCCCCAACATTTGTCCAAGATTCTGATACTGTTGGCTTTTGGGCTGCTTTTACCGCCACTAGTCACTTCCAATTAGTTCCTCTACCTTTCAGATCAATCAAAAAGCGCGATGGTACACCTTCCACTACTACTATTTCCAACTCCAAGACCTATATCAATCAGATCCTGATCTCCCATCTCCTACCCCTCTATAATGCATTGGGAGGTACAAGTGAGAGTTGCAGGACCATCGAGGATGGAGCAAGTTATCATACTTCGGTGGAAACATGCCGGTGGAGGAAGGTACTAGATATAGAGCGTCTTAATTGGCTAGCTCACTCACCCGATCTTAACCCTATTGAGAATGTGTGGTCTTTATGGAAGCGGCAATTTAGGAGAGCATGTCAAGACTGAGACAATGCCCACATAGACGGAAGGAGGTTATATCTCTAGCACAGAATATTTGGGAAGCGCTACCATGTGTCCGAATTTACAAGTGGATTGATAAGATGCCACAGCGTATCCAGAAGCTATAGCAGACAAGAGTTAGATCAACCAAGTATTAAAGGAAGTAAGGGCATGTAAAGAATCTTTCTATTAAATTTGGTAGATAATTATTTGGTTGTTGTTGTGGAAGGAGCAAACATATATCAGGGGTTGTTACCGTTGTAGCGTTGTTGCGAACTCCACTTTTTCCCGTGACTGCTGGGCTGAACTTTGGAGCTTCATAGGCCTGAATTATCAACTTCATTGTGGGTTTTAACAATATTACTACTATTGTTTCTTAGGCTTTGCAGAGTCCTCATTACGGGTAGTGGCTCATGTCTACCTACCTTCTTCCATGGTGGCACTCTCGCCTACATAGCCATGTAAGGGCAGAAACCTCTACTACGGCCGCTGTCCTTTCTCCTTTGGCTGGTTGAACCTCATTACTACCCAGCTAGATCCTACCAGCGAAATATGGTTGGTATTGTACTGCCTCCAGTCACTCACCCTACTCAGCCTTCTGGGTTTTATGAGAAATGAAGAATAGCTGCTCTCCCTTTAAACTTAAGAAAAAGTAACTTTAGCACTTCAATAAGGAATAGATTACTTGGGACCTTCTTGATGTATGAGACTGGGTCAGGGATCAGTGAGAAGCATTGTCAATTTCAAGAAGGTTTCTTTTATATTGGTTTCATTTGCTATAGGGATGTTTTCTGAATAGCTGCCTACTTGGGACTTGGGCAGAGCATAGAATACTATCTTTTCAGATGATTTACAGTATGAGTTTTCTTATTGGCTCCTACTGGTCCTGTATTGTATTTCTTTTACTTGCAGAGTAGACGCTTTGTGGGGGTGGATATGCGGCTGGTCCTATACCAGAGGAATGTGAGCTGGCTTGTTTTTCCCTAAGCCTATAGCGGAAGTTTTTGATACCATGGGATCCCTCCCGAATGTGAGGTCTATATCTTAAACAGATAAATTCTATAACTTAATAAAAAAAAAGAAAAAACCTCTGGATTATATATTCAAGAAGCTGAGGATTTGGTACACAGTACTCAGGTATATCATGAATTGATAGTACAGAGCAGGGATCAGATGTGAAATAGCAGTGGTACAGCACTTGCAAGCGGGTACTATAATTTTGTCCAAATCAACTCACTTTAGACAAAAATGGGGCTTAGCAGATATTAGAAAGCCGGATGATAGTTTGGGGGACCATGTACTAGTGCTCTACTATAACGTCATTCCCTGCGATGCGGTTCATCACAGGGATGTGGCTTAGTATTACAACCACTAGAAAACTAAATGAATATCTTACTATCTATATAAATAATAGTGATATCTTATTGAAAGTTTGTTACCAAGTACTTTTAAATATGGAGAATCAGAATATGGAGTCCTTATTAAATAATAAAATTTATTGGCCCCATATTCTCACTTTACTCTAAATTTGACTAAGTATCCTTCTGGTTACAATAGTACATCAGCAAAACTCCTAAGCAATTCAAATAAGCTAGTTCAAGTATATCATAAGATTCCTTAAGTCACATATTTAAATTGTTAACTCTTTTGATATTTATTTGGGGCTATTTTGGGAGGCTTTTGGAGCATATAGAAAAATGGAGTGAAATACATGAGTTATAAACTTGATTTTATGATATCTACTTTTGAACTAAATATAATATTTCAATAATTTGTAATACACTTCTTTCAAGTGATCTAATATACTATATAAAGTTTCAAATCAGTTGGTCATATCCTACAAATTTCATTCTCTAGTAATTGTAAAGAAATTCAAGGTGAAATACTAGTTACAGGCAACAACCATGTAGGCTACAGATGCCAGAATAGTCTAAAAGTAATATTTTCTGCTCTACTCATACATTTAAACCTATTTGAATAGGTTTTAGCCTGTTTGGGTACTTGGGTATAGATATTTCAAATCTCAGCTTTAAATACACTAAATCTTTATATTAATTTCTGGCGCTTCAGTATTGAGCATCAAATACTTTTTCATTCTGCCTCAAACTTTGCATAATTAGTCAACCAGTATTGGTGAAGTAGATTCCAAAGTACCAAATTCATATCCTAACTTCTGGAAAAGACACCAAATAGTCAAAATAGCATATTTTCTATGTAGATTTTCTCTCATATATTCTTTATTATAACAAGCCGATAGGCCTGTGAATTATATTAGAATCATATTATACTAAGAGTATAAGCTTCAAATAAGTAATCTATAAAGCTAGAAATGTCTTCTTATATATATTTTAATTTTTACATAGTATGTTAAATGAGTAGTCTTCATCAGCAAAAAAAATTCTCCCTCATGTATTACCTACATATCTCCCTGTATCTGCTAGTAATACCACCTCCCCCGGTCCCTCCTGTCCCTCATACATTTACCGCCTTTCCTAAAGACCCAACAGGCCTTCTGAAAGCTCCATACATGCCTTCGGCGCCATTTATCGTCCTCTTTTGCAGGTGGCCCCTAGCTTGCTCCACTAGCGAGGAGGTCTCGCTTAACTGACCCCTGTTTTTTTTTGCATTTCTATCCAGGCCATTTTGGCTGTTGTGTGTCCGCTTTGTACCTGTGCGCGTCCGGAACAACCTTGCCTGTCTCAGCGCCCCATCACGCCCTTAGCGCTCTCCCTTCCCCTTGATTTCTCCGTTATGGATTTCGTCCCCCTGGGGACGTTCTTTACGTCATAACATGCACTCTCTACTCCTGGTGCGCGTCCGGAACAACCTCGTCTCTCTCAGCGTCCCATATCGCACTTTGCTCTCTCTCTCTTCCCCTTGATTTCTCCGTTATGGATTTCGTCCCCCTGGGGACGTTCTTCACGTCATAACATGCACTCTCTACCCCTGGTGCGCGTCCGGAACAACCTCGTCTCTCTCAGCGTCCCATATCGCACTTTGCTCTCTCTCTTTTCCCCTTGATTTCTCCGTTATGGATTTCGTCCCCTGGGGGACGTTCTTCAGGTCATAACATCTACTCTCTACCCATGTACCGGCCCCACACACCCTTCTGTTTCCAAAGTATGCGTGCCAAATCTGTTTTATTTCACTGAAGCCCGTATCTTTTGTGCCTTCTCTCGTCCTTCTCCTGACATTCATGATTCGCTTTGCCTTTCTGTACCACTCCTATTTGTCGCCTCGGTTAGTTCACCATCGATATCCTTAGGTGTCTCAAAATGCACCGCTACGCGTCCCCTTCATACCATTCTTTGTTTCTTTCTTTCTACTGTAAAGTTTTCAATAAATTCTATTAAATGTTTCTAAATCAATCCTACTATTTACATACCAGCGGTTGTTATCCTTACCACTAGTCTCGGGTACTAAATGCGCCATGCCCATGATCCGTTTGATACTAACGACTATCTCGGTTGTTCCGTTTGGGCCTTTCGCCGTCCCCAAAGTAACGGTAACAAGTCCCGTTATATCGCTGAGCTTCCCCGAGTTCTCAACATATAGTCTATCTACTAATACCAGTCTATCTACTAAACCCGTTCTTGGGTCTCGAACTTTCATTATCGAAACCAAGCAGGCCAGATAACAGCCTTTTAGTGCTCCATAAATACTTCTATTACCCGAATCCACCCATACCCAATCATTCCTGCTCTGCCCTGTTGACCTCCAACGCTGGGTTCCGGTACACCGAAGAAGGTGCCAAGTGACCTCTCTCTCGTCCTGAAAGTTCTCTACCGGAACACGTAAAAGCCGACATATCTCAACTGGAAACTGTTTAACTGAATCCACATCAAAATGTTGGCTCACAGACGACTTCCATCGATAATAATCCATTAAAAGGTCCGGAATATTTCTCAAACTCTCGTAGAGCTGGGAAATGGTTTCCACGGTTGGTGTGAAACCCATTGGTTGTTTAGTTACTGAACCGACTTGCCGTTTGTGCTGTTTGTCGCGTACTTCGTCTCGAATCAGACGCGATAGATCCGCTTGGATATTCATTTCATGAATTTTGAAGCTGTCAAGTCTAGAATATGATCGTAGTATTTGTTGGCTTGCATCGTTTTTATTTGACCGCTGATAGCCCTCCTTGATCATTGTTTTGTGACTTGTTTCACCCGACTCGGTAGAATACATTTGAATGTTCCCAAAGCGCCGTATATGGTCCCCGAAGTGACTCAACAGATGTATCTTAACAAAGTTAAAGTCTACATCCTCATCATATATATCTGCAACAATTCCATCTAAATCGCGACGTTGCTCGTCCGCAATCCGACGTCTTTTGGCAAATGTAGCCCTCAAAAGGCGGTGTTGATTAAGTACTTCACTATGCTCACCTCGAATTCTGGCTGTGACCTCTCTCACTTTCCTGGCAGTGGACTTATCCTTTCGGTACTCCTTAAAAACGACTTTGTGATCATGAAAGGCCTTAAGGAACTGTTCGAGGTATTGAATCGTCTCATCGGTATGGCTTGTATATTGTGACATTAGAGTAAAGTCGACAATCGACCGGACACAGGTTAGAGCTTTGGTGAATATGGGACGTTCTGCAGCACTCGGACGACGTAGGGAGGCTGCAAAACATGGTAGTATCACTTTAACCAGATTCTTCATCTCTTTTCCGGTCCACTGAGAGATCCGACTATACTCTTTGTTCGGCGCGGAATAGCCAGGATAAACATCTAAACTCTTCCAGATAGCATCGAATGCTTGTAGCCGTTTGTATTTCTTTAGAAATCCGATAACCCATTTCATAAGGTGTGTTTCGAATATTCCCAGGTACACGACATGGAGAATATCTGGTTTGGGCAGATCGGATTGCTGAACGTTCGGAAGCCCCCAAAAGACGCTAGGAAGCAATTTGAAACCACAATCTGTAAGTTATTGCTTGGCCTGCTGGTCGTTTTCACAGTATTTGTTGAAGAGATGTTGGGATTTCCTATAATCTCGTCT